>JAUBOD010000166.1:834150-856866 GCA_032353885.1 Nothura maculosa
ACTCTAGGTGCGGCCTCACCAGAGCTGAGTAGAGGGGCAGAATCACCTCCCTCGACCTGCTGGCAACACTCCTCCTGTTGCAGGCCAGGATCCCATTGGCCTTCTTGGCCACAAGGGCACACTGCTGCCTCATGGTTAACTTGGTGTCAACCAGGTCTCCCAAGTTCCTCTCTTCAGAGCTACTTTCCAGCAGGTGGACCCCTAATCGGTACTGGTGCCTGGGGTTGCTCCTCTCCAGGTGCAGGACCCTACATTTGTCCTTATTGAACCCCACGAGGTTCCTCTATGCCCAACTCTCCAGCCTCTGGAGAGTCCTCTGGCTTATAACACCTGTAAGTGCACTTGCTCCAAGAAGGTTAAGTACTGTGGCTTTGGAGATGATGGGACAAGAGATTAGATGATCTCATCTAGCGTTTGATGGTGAGATGCCTATAGGAAAGTATCAAAGAAATTAGTGTTTGGGGAATACTAGTAGAAAAAAAATAGGATGGGAAATAAGAAAAGAAAGAGAAACAGTAGCTTCTTCTGAAATAGATTGCTGAAGTAGATTTTCTTCCTTCTTCAAGGGATAAATAGTTTTAGTTGTTGCAGATCACACTTCCACTGGCAAAGCAAAATAACTGCTGACATAGTTAAGACATTTTATGTGTTCACTTGCCAAGTGAACTTCCAATGCATATATTTGAAAAGTGACAGCAAACACCTCAGAATGCTAGTCCAATCAGTTAGAAACTCCCCAAAGTAAACACTTATCTCAAATATGTGAAAAAGCCCAACAAATTTATCTTAGAATTTAAAAAAATGTACATAGAAAATTGTCTGTAAATATTGAGTCTAGAAAAAACGAAACCTGGAACTTCAAGATATCTGTGGAAAACAAGAAGGAAATGAGGAACTGAGCTTTACAAAAAGCTCAAAATATGGTGAATGTGGGGTATTTTTATTTTGCATCAGCAATTTGCATAATAAAGACTAAAATGACAAAAGAAGCGATTTAAAACAAAAGGGGTTAGTTAAATAATTGAAAAGTACATTAAAATAAACAAACTTAAATGTAGCGAGATGAATAGCTCTTACATACTATGATGAGGGGTGTATAAAGTCTTTAGACAGAAACAAAGTGAACGTGAAAATAAACTGCACAATAGTGATCATATTTAGGGGACTTTATCAGGAAGAGAGAAATAGCTATATGCATCTGTATATATACATATACATATATATGTTTGGATGGGTATTTTTTTCAAAATTATTTATATTCATGTAAAAAGTCTGCCTAGAGGGTGTAACAAATACAAATGGGAAAATGTAATTACTATAGAATTATAAAACCTACTGTGAAATGCATTTTCTTTATTTCCACATGATAACTAGAGAAAAAGCAAAGCGTATGACTGACATTCCTTGTTTAATGCAGCTTACTTAGTGACTGGCATAATGATAAGTGATGGTAATTTACCTTAAAAACCTTAATGAGTGGATCATTACTATAGAGAAATGGGAAGAAAACTTGAATCCCACAGAGGCAGAGCTCCATGGTTGGCTGTGCAATAACCAGACAGAACTCTGAATGAGATTCCCAAGCTTCTGTTCCCTAGGTAAAATTTTCTCTCACTCCACTTTTGCAAAGGTAATGAAGAGGTAATGAGGCTTGACTTGAATTTTTTTCAGCACTTGATTCCCTTCATTCCTCAGCAGGTTCCCATAGGATAGAGTAAGATGTTGGATTTATATAAAAGATGTGCTGATAGATAGGTGGAGGAGGTGAGCCATGATATTTGGTTTGGGATTCTGTCTGTATGAGAATGGGTTCAGATAAATTTCACATTCTTTCAGCACTGTCAATTCACTCTGATAGTTTCCATAGAATAAGACAATCTGACGACATGCAGACCTTGTCAGGGCTGTTGACTGTTTATTTTGTCACTTTACTGATACTAAATACTGACCTTTCTATGCACCTTTTCTTTCTCTTTCCTTCCATTCTTCACTAGCTTGATACATACATCTGAGTAAATAATAAAACCCCAAAAGGTAGGCAGAAATGTTGTATTAGATCATTAGCTTAATTTGAGCTGAAAGGTCTTTGTTGTAAGTTGGGGGTGGGAAGGGACCTGGGGACCTTTGCAAAGTATTTTGCTGGCAAGCTTGTTGAGATTTGATTGCCTTTGTTGTGATAATCTGAAATTAATTTGCACTTGAACCTATCTTTCTTCTGGGCTCAATTTAAACACGGTTATAATTATGCGCCCTGCATGAAATTGAGAACAGACACTGATATGACAAGTCTGAATTTTTTAATTCCCCAGGTACTAGAGGCTTTTTTCCCCACTTATCTCACAAGGTAATAAAACAAAATGTTCCAGTGAAGCACATGCTTAAGAGAGAGGTATTTGCCTGAGGGGAAACAGTAATAATCAGTGTATTGCTACACATTTACTCATGTACTTTCTCAGTAGGTCAATCTCTTTCTTTTAAAGTGATGTTAAACTTCTGCTAATATTGGTTGATTTGTACCTGGTATGGTTTAAAAAAAAAAAAAAAGTAGAAGTGATATGTTTTATTCCATTTTAACAGCTCCTCATCTAAAAGGCTTTGTCTCAAAAATCCATTTTGATAGATATTAAAAAAAAACTATTGAAGACTACCTCCTAATATCCACAATTGATCTTAGCAGTGTACCTTTCTTGTTCTCAGTATGAGCTGTCATATCCTTATCAGCATTATTTTAGTTTAAACCCTGATTAGTGTTTTTGGTGAGGAATCTCATTAACTACAGTAAGCCCATCTTCTTTTGTGATTTTCTTTGGAATTGTAATATAGGAAAAGGCCACAAAGGTCAATGCCCAGAGCACAATTTTTTCTTTAAATCATCATTCAGCTCACAGTAACAATATTCTCCTTAGAAATAGACATTTTTTTAAGATCCAGAGCAAACTGCACAGTTTTTGGAAGTCAAAATCATCCGGAAGAGAAAGTAGAAATTAAGAGCAGAGGAAATTAAATAGAAATTAAGAGCATAGGAAATTAAGTATGGGGATTCACAGAGTCACTATTTATTAGATACATGACTTTATTGGAACCTTTGTAATTATTCCACTGCCTGCCTCCCAAATTTGTACACTCAACCTTTTTGAATGAGAGAGATGCATCTTTTAGTTATGTCAGTCTACGTTTTGGCTATATTGCCCTACATTTTGATGGTGTTCAAGACACTTTTGAAGTAAAATTTATTAAACTTTAGCCATAGCAGTTGTGTTTTGTCTAAGTTATAGAATACTTTATCTACAGTTCTTGTGCATGTTAAAAAAATTGTTAAAAATTCCCCCTTTTTTGCCATTTAAAGTAATCCCATTCATTCCACATGTTTTTAGTAGCAATGTCAAAAATGTACAGAACACATTAGCAGAAAGTTTCACCATTGTCATTCAAATCTCTATTGCTATTGCACATAAATGAATTAAACAAAATAAAATACATCCTCATTATTGCTAACTGTAAGAGTTCTGGCTATTAAATACTTTATATTAAAATTTTTGAAAGATATCATATTTTCAATTGATTATCATTTTAACATTGGCTAAAAGAAATAGAAAAAAAGAAAAAATAAAATGATGATGATCATAATGTCACCATTTATCCTGTTCTAACAACTTATATAAAGGAAGAGCGTGACCTAGTTGGCCTAGCTATAAGATAAAATAGCTAGGGGAAGTAATACAAGGCGTCTTTATCTCACCTTGCTGAAAATATTTTGGTGACAGTTAGATTTGCTAATAATCTGTGTTTTATTTTAAAGCTCATTGATTCCTAGTTTGCTCAGATACCAGTTTACTGAAATGAAGAGGAAATGGAAATGAATGTACCAAGTCTTAGATGTGCTCAACAACTTTCTGTAAGGCTGTACCCTAATAGCACCCTAATTTCCTAAACCATCTCCGTCTAAGTAAATTCATATTAAAAATTGCAAATGTACCTACTAATCTGTGTAGTATAGATTGACATAGTAGGAGAGTGATAAGAATTATGTGGCCACACATAGTGCAGTACATTTTCACTCTTTAGTTTATGTGTTTTGCTTTCCACTGCCACATTTTCTGGTGACTTTATCTGGTCTCATTCAATCATGCTGTGCACATCACAGTCACTTACTGACAAGCAGCCCAGGCTGAAGAATTCAGAGAAACAACCTTCCCCAAACAAAGCAGGCAAATCCTGTTTCTCTTAAGATAAAATCTGCTGATCTCATTATTGATTGTCTGCTTTCAGGGGTTTTGTTTCCTGAAAGTTTGATATGGGGCAACAGAGGTGACAAAAGATTGGCACTGCGACCTGGAAATTAAATGGTCGACTATTAGATCAACGTCAAGTAGGGTGAGGCTGAAGTGTTTGGCAAAAGCATTAGACGCTGTCTCAGCTTAATCTCTCTCTCCCTCTCTCTCTCTCCCCCTTTCTTTCTCTCCTTTATCTCGAATCTGTTTTGAACCCTCCCAGGCAATTTACTATCCTTGTCATTGATTTTTATCATCTAATGTACCCTCATGAAGAATTACTTTTTGAATGATAAAGATACTTCCTTATTTAAACAATTGTATGCCTCTCTTAATGCAAAAATATTCACTGAAAAAAATATAGTAGACATTAACATTTATCACTGACTTGTGGAAACCTTATACTTTCGAAAGGAAGACCAGCTTCTCTCTTCCTTTGGAGGTGAAAACTGTACTAGATGGTGAACTCACTCTTTTATTAAAATATAATGACTAAGAAATGAATCACAATTGTGAATTACACTTAACATGCTCAAGGAAAGAAACAAAGGGGGAAAGAAAAAGCAAGATGTGCCTGGTAAAGCAAATTTGCAGTTGACATCTTGTGTTTTCTGCAACTAGCTTGTAATGTTGTGAGGAACCCCAGAAGAAAATGCATCCAAGGGCATATTTTTGCTGTTGTTGCTGGTATATCACGAGAGAATATGGACAAAACAGCAGGTGTTACTGGGACATCATAAGAGAATACAGACAAAAGGAACAATCATCAGTAGAAGACGAAGGTAAGGACCACTGTATCTTTGTGGAAGTGGCTGAAGCAGAACAGTAGGACCAAAACAGGGCCTACTGTGCCAAAATGAAGCCATATATGGAAGTGACTTCCTGGAAGACAGCCACCAGGGGGTCTCAAAAAGACCACCATAGACCTCCAAAGGATCTATGTGCACATGTGCATGAGGGTGGAGTATAATGTAATTAGTTCTAGGAAATGGAAGGAATATGTATGATCATTTCTTAGAATTTAAGAATATATAGATAATAGAGAAATAAAAGTTTTAGCAAACACCTCTTGGACATGCAGGATAGGTGCAGCTATCCCCTGTGCATCCAGTGCTGCAATAAAGAGAATGCCTGCTTCTTAATACTGCATTGGTCTTAAGAGGTTTACTCACCAATTTTCGGTGACAATGTGATGTCATGCACTTCTTCCTATAAACTGTTTTGGTCTGGCATGTGGTGTTTGGAATTGGGGAGGGAAACCACAGTTACTTAAATCAGCACTGGCATTCTGCTTATCAAAATGCTTAGTCAAACCACAAATCAAAGGCTTGAATCCAAATAGCCAATTAGATGAAACAAGTATGAGTAAGAAATCATTTCAGCATGGGTGTCTTCGGAGAATGACCTTTCAGAGAATAAAACCCTTTAGAGAAAAAAAAAATAAATTCTTTGTTCCTGAAGACCAGTGTTATCTGGCAACACCTCTTTATTTAGTTTACGTTTGTGCTATACAGATTTTAAACTTTCTATCGATGATATAGACTTCCACGGTCTCTGTAAAAAAATTGCAGGGATCCACAAATGGAAAAAGTGGAAAATTACTGTTTTAGCTCAACTTTGACAAATATAGGCTATATTTTTTATGCCATTGATCAGTTTTATGATTTTACCATGCATCTAATGATGCTTTATGCTTTTCTCAAAGATACTTTTCCTCCAGTTTCCTAAATAAGAGACAATATCAGACTGCTGCTGCTGCTGCTGCTGTTGTTTTTCTAGTAGTTTCATTCACAGCTGGTCCATGACTCATGTATATATGTATTTAAATTGGGTAAGTATTTCAAGATTTTGATCTAGTCATGCCTTTTGGCAACTAAATGGATGATCTTTGATATATCATCATAGATTGCATGCTAAAGGTCAATATTTAGTCCATTCCAAGGCTAAATATATTTGTAGGAGTCCATTTTACAAATAGATTTCTGTGAGGAAAAATCACTATGCTAGTTCTCCCTTTCCTCATACCTTAAAGGCTAGAAGATGGGAGATTACCCTTTTCCCAGAGGAATCACAAATTAATGTAAGTGAAAATTTCTACACTGACTCATCTCTAGAAAATACATTTGTTCTTGAAACATATAATTACTGATCTCATCTTTTTTAAAAGTTATACTACTTAAAATTAACTTTAGAAATTTATTCCATTCGCTATATCAGACACTTATGATGATTTAGATAATGGAATATGCATGTTCATGCATCCTGGAATGTCTGCACTAGCAGTAGAAATAGTTATATGGAATATTAAAACTATGATACTATAAGAGTAAAGAACTTCAAAGTTCCTTAAGGTAAAAGTCTTTTAACTATTACCCACTGGACTTTTGTGGAAATGATTCTTGATTCTACAATAATATGCATGTGTACATATGTATAACAGCCACTTCTGCCCTCTCTCTGCATATTATATAGCAAAAGAAATATACTTAATATTTCAGTTCTAATTCATTGAACTTTTTTCTTTTTCAGTATACTCCCTTTAAAACTCAGATTTGCTTGTTCCTGACACCAAAATCTTCATTTTTTTCTTGTCTTTGACAAGAAAAGAAATACACAGCTTTTCTAAAATGAACAATTTAAAGCACATTTCAGCTATTTGAAGTATGACATAAAGATTTGTGATTGAGTTGCTACTTTTGTCTGAAGCTTTGTATTATATTGACTGTACTTCAGAGGAGGCTTTGAGTCCTGAATGGCTCTTTATATTTCTGAATCCAAGGTCACTTAAAATTTTTAACCTCCTTTCAAAAACTGCAGGGCAATTTTACTGTAATCCAATATAAAATTATTTTATAAGCACTTTAGAGCTAGTCATTTGCCATGGAATATTCAAAACTGAAAAAAAAACCCACAAACTAATCTCTGGAACTTCACTTGGGTCTACGTAGTCTAAGCTCTACTCTTCACTTACATATTCTTGTATGATAGAGTGTAGGCAAATATATGTCTCCTGTTAAAGAAAAATAGCATTTAGCTATTTAAAATTTACTGATTTTGTGACTGTTGTTTCTAATCACTATATGTTCTGTTGAGCAGCATAAAAGCAAAAGATGCCTACAGTGCAGAATATTTAAGCTAGACAAGGTAATCGTTATCATCTAGACAAGGATTAAGTTAGGAGTGATTATATGCACTGTTAATGCCTCTAAATCTAAGAGGGCAGTACTTAGGAGGGGAAAAATGGCAAGAAGCTGTGGACAGGCCAAGGAGAGATTTTTTTTGACCTTATCTAGTGGAAACCAGAAGAGTATGTCCAATCAAACCTTAGACTACGTCCTCTTTTGCACTTTGTCTATTCCAAAATTTTTGCTATGTTGTGATCTTCAGAAGGTGAGTTTGTGAGTCCGCTGTATTGGCACTGCTGCCACTAGAAATGGCTTCTGGCACCACAGTATTTCCCCATCATACACACATGACATTTCATAGAAAATATATAGGAGAGACAATAGATAACATATAGACAATTTTAAAGACTAATTTTCCCATCTGAGATTTAAGATCATTTTCTATTCTTTTGTCCCTCCTCTCAGCTCTGCAGAATCACAGAGTCATATAATGGTTGAGATTGGAATGGACTTCTAGGGATTATCTAGTCCAATCCATCTACTCAAATAGGATCACCCAGAGCACATGGCACAGGATTGCATCCAGCCAGGTTTTGAAGATTTCCAAAGAAAGAAACTCCACAAGCTCTTGTGGCAGCCTGTTCAAGTGCTCTGTTACACTCACAGTGAGGAAGTGTTAAACTCACAGTGAAGAAGTTCTACCCCATATGGAGAAGAAACTTTGTTCTTCAATTTGTACTCATCGCCCCTTGTCCTGTCATTGGCCATCATTGAGAAGAATTTGGCCTCATCCTTTTTATGTTATCTCCTCAGGTACATGTTAGGTCCCTGTTGATAAGATCCCCTCAGTCTTCCTGAGGCTAAACAGGCCTAGCTTGCTTAGTCTTTCCTCATAAGATGCTCTAGGCCCTTAATCATCTTTGTCACTCTACACCGGACCCTCTCTAGAAGCTCCACATCACTCTTGTCCTGGGGAGCCCAGAACTGCACCCGATACTCCAGGTGAGGCCTCACTAGAGCTGAGCAGATGGGCAGAATCACCTCCCTCCACCTGCTGGCAACACTCCTGATACAGGCCAGGATCTCATTGGCGTTCTTGGTCACAAGGCACGTTGCTGGCTCATGGTTAACCTGTTGTCAACCAGGACTCCCAAATCCCTCTCTGTGAACCTGCTTTTCATTAGGTCGACCCCTAATCTGTACTGGTGCCTGCACCTCTCCAGGTGCAGGACCTTACACTTGTCTTTATTTCCTTCTTCATAGTCCGTATCTGTACTGTAGTGCCTTACAGGATCTCATATCTACATATTAAACCTATGTGGATTAGAAATCACCTATGCAACTGAATACTACTTCAGTCTGAACAAATTGCAGTGCTCTTGATATCTGTCAGTCAACGCAGTAGTAATGAGTGAATAAACTTGCTAAGTCATTTTGAGGCAGAGAAACTGTCTCAGAAACAAAACAAGATATTTTGATGTTGGTGAAACCCATCTGCTTGGAGCATATGTGGTCACTGGTGCCTCATCATGAGTAAATAATTTTAAAGCATGTTCTCAGTACTAGGAAAGTTTTGTTTAGATCCCTCTGCTACTGCAGTGAATCCACCAGAGTGAATTCACCACTATCGTTATCCTCTTGAGAAAGACTTTTTTTTTGTGTAACAAACTTCTAAACATTTCTCTGGCTTGTCTTCATCCCTGAAGTGGTGCCCTGACATCTACTACTATGCATATTTGTTTTACAGTCAGAATCTCCTGTTGTGCTGCTTCATGTATATGTTCTAATGGGTCAGGAGGGAACCAAGTAGATAAAGTAGATCTCTGTTGTCCTTCTTCAGACATCTTCTCGGAATTACTGAAAGATGCAATGGCTCTTTGTCTTATATTCTGCTTCTGCACTATCTTGTGTATTATAGTTTCCCCAGTGATAAAATGCTGCATGACACTGAACACATATTTCCTTATATTTTCTGAGTGGGAATTTTTGACTTCCAGGAGTACATGATCATTTCAGCCAAGAAAGAAAAGAATATTCTGTAGAAGTGATGTTCCACTAATAAAGAATCAATTTTATTTATCCATTTGTAAATTGTTTTGGACTGTGAATTATGCAGATTGTGCAATAAAGGCATATAACACTCATGTCCTATGTTCCTAGAAAATAGATCTGTTTTATAGGGGTATAACTCAGTTTGAATGTGGTCCTTGTTATTCTTCACTGGTCTCTACCAATTCATTAGAATTTAAATTTATGTTAATTTCATCAAGGTGTGAAAAGATCATTTTTGCATATACATGAACTAATGATATTACTATTCAACCAGATATTTTCCTCTTTTTACCCAAGAGGAGCTTGTTGTCTGTTAACAGAAAGAGAAAAGGGGAGATTATAAAAGTGTATTTTTGAAAACTCAGGAAATAAATACTTTTTAAAGGAGCTATCCAGTATTTTCTTCTCTGGTGTGAGTAAAATTTCAAATGGTATACAGACAGCATTTTACAGTTTTGAGTCATACAAACAGGATAGAGAACTAACACATAATATATGTGTATCATCTTACAAACTTATCATCCTAGGACTTTTTAATGTTACACATGAACTACTAACATAAATAGAAAGACAATTTATGTTATTGAAATGTATAACTTTAAAACGTTTCAAAATTGAATAAATGTTGGATCTCAAATTTGAAATGTTCCTTATTTTCTTGAGAACTAAGAATATATATATATATATATATATAAAGCGGCTCATACATTTACTTGGGAAATAACTGTAATTTTCTGATGTTGCCACTCTTAGTTTAGAATAATCTTAGGAAATAGATACATTCGTAAGAGGTTAAGTTTGTCTTCTATTATTCACTTTGAATGTTATGCTCCATTGTATTCTGCTTCTGAAATAAGGCACCATTTCTACAGGAGCAAAATAATTCATTGCCCCTAGTTAGTATTTATAAACCATACTCTTTTATGGAATGAATGTGAATGAAAACAAAAGGTATATTCAGAGTATTTCCAAAGACCTTTTAAGTAGCTCAACAAAGCACATAATCCAGGCCTTGTCTTATATGTCTGTGATGATACAGTTTAATAGTGTTATAAGGCTGTATGGTGTGTAGTTGTCATGATGCTAGATTGGGCAGGTCTATATAGATTTACTGTCATTCTTTAGGCTTTTCATACATGACAGAGGTTGTCTGAAGCACAGCAGGAACATGAAGCTTGCAGGGGTTAAGTGTTACTTGCCTCCTGGCTTGCTACATAGTCCTCTCTGCACACATACAGAGATGAGGTGTGGGGTACATCCGTCACTGGGCCGATGACATGATGGATTACTTGTGTCATTGTCAGTACAGTCAGAATCACTCTGCTGCTGATAAGGCAGTCCCTTTTCTTTACTCTGGCTGAATGAAGCTATTTTTTCTCTCTGGTTTTAATACCATAGATCTTACAAGTATCCCATATATCAAAGATGGAAAATACTATTTTTAATTTTACATAATAGCTTTGGGCCATAGGAGACATTCCTTTGAAAATGACTTTCAAAATGGACAGTGCATATTAAAGGCCTTATATCACTTGATTTCTCCTGTTCTGAAAGAAATACTTTAAAGGGAATGTTGAATATTTTTCTGAACTCGCTATTCCTCACTTTTTATCAGTAAAGGAAGTCTTGAATTTCAGTTGACGCGTTGCTTGCTTATTATTTATTCTTTTTAGGATACATAAAGAAAGAGACAGCTATCTAGAAGTGAATAAAGCACTGACCTCAAGAAGTGTTCTGGAAATGTTTTAAAAAGCTTTACAATACAAATCTGTGCTAATAAGAATATTCCTGATTGGTTGAGTTAGGCATGATTTTTTTTGCAAGAAACAGACTTAACTGTTCAAACAAGAAACACATGGAGACAGAGAAAAGTCTGCTGCTGTGTGCTTTTACCCATGTTTGCCCTACACCATTTTATTCTGTAAAGTTGAAAACCAGTGAGCTGAGGAAGAGAAGCTGGACACAGCTCTGACAGGATAAATGAAATCCCAAATGCAGAAGAGAAGTACTAAGCACAGCATCTGCTTTCCTGAAAAAATATTTTCACCAAAAACTGAAGGGCAGATGTTGTTGCACATTTCTGGTCTTCCCCAAACGCAAAATTTCACTGTAACACTTTTCCTACTGTAAACTACTAGCAAGATTAATACTTTTTTCCTGAAGGCTTTTAGGAAATACAGCTGATCCCACAAAGTGATGGATGTATTTGGTGGAAAAGCATAAAAAAAATACATCCTAGACTTAGGGTGTTACAGTGATCCGGTTCCATGCCAACCTACAAGAAATTCTGCTGCTTTTATTATTCACAACAGCATTGTTTGAACACGACAAACATATCGACTCATCTAATTGTTTCTTATGTTCTTATCTGGAAGTCAAAATTTTCACTGGAGCAAACCCACCTGGAAACAGAAGCTGGTTTGACTGTTCAACTACTGGAAACTGAGAGAATTACTATGAAATGTGTGCATGAATGTATACAACAATAGAAATCACCTTTTTATCACTTAAGTCCTTAGAAGCCTGTACTCTTAATCTGAAATACATAATTTCCATCACACTGTAGATATTGCTATATTTACACTTTCCTAAGGGTATGAGTGTTTATCTGTGTGCATGTATATACTTTAATCACCTATAGATTGTAATCATATTTTGTGTTCATCATCTCAAATAATCTCATCTCAAATAATCATAGAGTGCACAGAGCGTTACAAAATTATTTCCAGATTTAAAATAGAAGTGCTTACAAAAAATATACAATCTTATATGTCTGCAAAAAGGAAAATCTTTCTGTAGAAACTACACCATAGTTGACTGATTTGAAGAGACACAAAACAACAAAAAGCTTATATTATGTCTATTGAGCAAAAAGACACATACTCTCTCATACTTGCACCCACACATGTGGCTAGATATCTAAAAAGTGCTGTTTGTTAGTATTTTAATCAGGCTTAAATTGAAAATTATTGAGAACAGTGTAGTCTAAATCCACTGTCTATTTTTTATTGCATATAAAAATTCATTGTCTTGAATTGCACAATGTTTTAAATACACATAATGAGCTCAATGTCAAACTGTTGAGCCTTTTGTCTTTAAGCATACACATTAAGGAATAAAAATTGCTTTAGTGAATTACAAAAGTCAAGGCTTTATGTGCTAACATAAACATTAATTAATTTAGCTAGTGTCTTATTTTGCAAATATATCAGATTAAAATCAAACTTCTAGAAAAGTAACATGCAGTAGTAAAGATTCCGAATTTCAACAGTCATTAAAGTACTTCTTTGAACACATGAGCAATTTTGTTCTCTGATTTGTTCACATTTCTTCACATCAGTTACATTTAGAATATATAGGTGACTGACTGAATGGCAAGAATTGGAAAGAAATAATGTAAACAGTACATGTAATCTCTCTAACTTGGAAAGAGATTAGATCTCCAATTCATAACAGATACTTTCTATCATATTTCCTAAAGGGTGTTTGTAATAGTATAACATTTTTAAGGTTAGAAATTGAGAGGAATTGCTTCTTCCTCCTAAGCCAGGAAAAGTATTCAGAAATTCACAGTGAATGGCAATTCATCCTTTAGAAATCTCTTCAACCTTGTACTAGAGTTTCTGCCAGAGATCTGAATGTTTTTGCCTAAATCTCTGTAATCCAATAAGCTTTTGTGTTTAGCAGCTTGTTTTGAAACTTGTATAGCACCCCAGCCTGTGTCTCCGTATGTTCGTTTGCAGGCAGGTGAGTGCCCGAGGGCCTGATTATTATTCAAGCCAGGAGGCCTTCATAGCCCCAACCAGAATGTAATTTGTAATTAACTGTCATTTACTTCTGTCTACACTGACTTGTTGTTCAAAAGACAATGTTTCTGAGCTGGTCACTAGATTCTCTTTGTTGTGTATATGATATCTCTAAGATCTAGTTGTATTCTTAATGTTTAGAAAACCAAGGGTTTGCAGTCTTGCAACCAAAGTAGGAAGGGAATTTCATTTATTTTTTTTTTCTAAATAGATCATCTATATGTAATTATAAACACTTAGGCATAAAAAAAAACCTGATGTTTGATGCTTTGGGATGTTTCTAAGCAAAATAATTAAGTTACCATGAGACATATTTCATTGAACTCCATTTTGGATAGTGCTTCATCAAGCTAGTAATTGGTGGATGTAAATTCCAAGTGTATATTTAAGTTGTGACATTTTTCTTAATCCACTTTAAACACTGCAACCATATTTTCTCATAGAAGAGGGATCACTAATGTATTCTATGAATGTACCCATATCATGAATTTGTAATTGTCCCCAAGGTAATCTTTTGTTAGCTGAAATAAACAAAAGAATTATATAATATCCATTTTTTTAAAGAATTGTACTTTGAATCCTTACTGGAACAATTTAAATTCACAAATATTAAGGAAATAAAAATCTCTTTCTATTTAAATTCTTTTGTGGCCTGAGCAAAGCCAGCACTACACATTTAACAGTAAATATCTCCCCACAGTTCTACTTCAAAAATAGATGAAGCTTATATAAATATGACCTTTATTTCAGCTTAAAAACAGTATCATGTGATTTTATCAGAAAAGAATTTTGGGCCTATTTTCTCTCTTTTACTGAGGCTGATGATGTCTCCCCAGGTACCACTGGGAGAAGGCTGCCTCTGGCACCCTTAGTGAGGGACTCCCTTGCCAGCCACATCAGGACAGTGCCACTACTGTGCTGCTGTGCACCTCTGTGGGTGCCTGTCGGTAAAGGCAGCACCTTCCTTCTGTTTCAGTCAGAAAGGAAATGTCTACAGGAACAACTTTCCCCCTCTGCTGATTTGCATAAAGTTGGATTAAACAGTGCTTCAAGCCCCAAAAGACTGATTACTTACCCTGGGTCTTATTAATTATTTCCTTCTTTATTTGAAACAATTAACAAGAGAAAACAAACACGGCACTGCTATCTCTTTAAGACCTGAAGCAATAAAAAAGCTTGCTTTTTGTGGAGTGCTTTCTGTTCTTGCCAGCTACAGTAGGGATAGCAATTCCCATGTGTTATCAAAAGCGACAAGCAGCAGCAGGCTTTAGCACCTAGCTGAGCAGGATTGCTACATGCCACTCTAAGTGCGATTAAGCTGCCTTTAGTGCACCAGTGACATCACTGATGGCTCAAAGCTGCAGCTACTCAAGAGTATTAGAATGCATTTCATGCTTGGCTTACTCAAAACTGCAGAGCTAAAATTTACACCTTATTTGATGTTCTTCTTCCTGCTGTTAATTGGTAAAGGGATCTCTGACCCTTTTGATCTCTGCTACAATCCTCTAAATGCCCAGGTCTGCTAAACTGTTCAGCAGGAGATGCTCAGCAGTTGCCCATTTTCTTTTTTTTTTTTTTTTTTTTTTTTTTTTTTGGAGGGGAGGGAGCTTTCTTGCCTTTGGTTTACATCCAAGTTGCACAGAAATAAGAGATGACAGTTGTTATAGATATGCTGGTTTAATTACTTGTCAGCTTATAGCTGATATCTCAGCTAGCCAACGTGGAAGCTTAACTTTCTTCTAGTAGCTTAAAGCATGACCAACTGCTAGTGCTTTAGTATATAGCCGTAAAATTCTGGATACATTTAAGATAAAAAAAAATAGAGAAACAGACTTTTTGATTTATTTGCAAAAACGATCAGCTTTTTGGTGCTCTTGATTTCATATAAATCTTAGGTAATGCAAAATTATTTGATCATATTGACATCTAAGTGGATATCAGGCTTGTTCTAATTACAGTTTATAATTGCGTGGGGAATATTGACTGTACTCTTTCACTACTATCCCTGAAATGAGAAAATTAATATCTTTATGTAAAGAAAGCAGAATTGTATTGTTTTGACTGGACTACAAATATTATTATATAATTTTTTTTCAGCTTTTCTTGAAGATGTTTCCCTTCAAAAGGAACCTATGATATATAATCTTAATATGTATGTGATTAAAAGTAATTGGCATATACACACCTCTGCATATGGCTGAATTAATTACACAGAATATTATGAATTTTAATGGATATGACGATATCCATTAAACAGCTTTAAAGAACTTGCTTAGTGAAAAGCAAAAGAGTAATGCCATAATAATTGTTGCCTATACATGAATGCTGGCTAAAAAGTCAGCCAACAGTTGAGACACCATCCTCTCCTCCTTCAAACATTGTCAGAGGTTTTTAGTGTTTATCCCATGCTTTGTTATCCACCAAGATACATAGTTTCCATTGAAGTGAAACAGATTATTGGTTACTATAGTTTCACTATTGCTCAATTCAGAGCTGTGAAAAGACAGGCACAATAGGTTTAAAAGTCCAGTTAGGACAAATAAATCCATGTTGTGAAGAATGAGAGAGAAGATACCTGTTCTTGTGTCTTTGATGTATTCTTTATTTTGTATGATAGAAGAGGAATTAGTGGAGGTTTAATTGTTCAGTTCTTAAAGCTCTATCTCTATGGTTTACTATAGAATGAAATATGCTGTAAAGACAAAGTGAATATTGTTTGACTTTCCCCTCCTCCTCTCCTCAATTTTTGAAATGGCCAAGATTTTTCTGGCAATGTGGTAGAGACAGAAATACAGATCATTGATTTTAATCTCTGGTATTATATCTTTCCTACACCAAATCATGTCTATATTGCATTTGTCCTTTCTGTGACTAAAAGGGAAATGGTATTTTTCTCTTTCCCGAAAAAATTACTCCATCAAAATTTTTGAGGTTAAGCCACAGAAAATGTACTTTAAGAAAACTGAAGTTCTCAATTTCCACAAGAATACATCAAGAATCAACTATCTGACTAAGAAAAAAGTTGATTTGATCTACTAGAGGAAAAGATTACACATTTGGTTCAGGACCTTGCATGCTTCTTTTCCTAACTAGATTTTTCCATTTCAGCCTCACTTCTAAGGTTTTCTCCTTTGCAATAGCCCATGCTGTAGCCAAGAAAGAAGATGTGGACAGCACTCTACACACATAGCACAATAGCAAAAAGGACAGATACCAAAGGCAAATTCTGTTCTAAGCTTATTTGCTTTCATTTATCTTGTATTTCTTATTCTTCCATGCAAGTTCATTGGGAAGAGGGAGGAAAGAATGGAGGAAAAGAGTGAATCAAAATCATTAATCAAAACAAAATACAAAACAACACTAAGCCTAAATATTGGCACTCTACCAAAAGTTCAGGCTTCTCTAAAAATGTTCTTTGACATTGCTGAAGGTTTCATCTTGATTACCTTCCATAAAATCCGAAGTAAGGATGACTGTCTTGGCTCACTAAGCAACAAGGTTTTATCACTAATTACTATCCTTTATTACCAGTAGTTTAATAGGTTTATGATAGGTCATAAAACAATTCAGTACATAAAAGGAATAGGTTATACAGCTGTGATATCTTAATATCTATTCATTGTAATCATTTTATGATCTTTAATAGCAGTAGTTTTAAAATAAATTTGTATGCTTTTACATAGCATATATGGCCACCAAAACTAGGAGGTGGAGGAAAAGCATATAAAGATATACTAAAATATTTAATGAGGCATTTTGTAAACTTCTGATGTCAAAAACATGTAGACTGTATCACGTATGTGGAATCTCATTATGAGTAATTATAATAAAATTACAAGTTCTATAATAATTCTAACCTTGAAGGCATACAAAAAAGATAGTTATATTTGCCTTCCTAGCCCACACACATCTGATGCATTTTCCTCATTAATTGTATTGCTAAATCACTGTTAATAGCAGACTTATTCTTTTAAGCTTTAATATACCTAATTATATCTAAAGTTATCAACTAAAAAGGAATAGACACAAAGTAAAATTTATACAATATTGACTTTTTTTTTTGTCTGTTGATTGTTTTATTCTGTAACCCAATTAATGAAATTCAAGGTAGGAGGAAGAATTGATTTTTGGTTGAATTCATAGTCAAAATCCTCCTTTCTCCATTATAAGTTATTTTGATGTGAATTTCACTAGAATCACATTGAGCTCAAAATCTACATTTTTGTGTAATACAACAATATATTATGAGTTTATTTATTGACATTTCTTGAAGATAGTATACCTATACAAAACAAGCGAAATTCAATATTTGAGTTTGTGTTGGACATAAAGTTTTTGAGTATGCGATTGAAATATCAAGTCACATGCCATATGTTCTAGCAGTAAAACAGTGCTTTGAAATGCTATAATACCTAATATAGTAAATTCAGACAAAAATATTTACTCACAGGTCTGTACTTTTATCACACTTTAGCGCTAACCTTTAGGCCTTGTTGTAACCTGTGTATCAGTGGAATTAAGACAAAATGGGAGAATATATAAGCAGCTTCTTAACCACAGGGTTTGAACCAAGGTACCGTACAGATTTGCATTCTTGTTTCCAAAGACTACTTAGTCTTTTATAGACGAATATATTTTTTTTTAATTAAAATGATAAGGAATGAGATCTTTTCTTTCTATCAAATCCCTTTCTTTCCAAGCTTTGTTCATAGAGCTACAGTTCATAGAGCTTTTGGTAAAATAAATTTTCCTGAACTTTGAATAGGCAGTGGTAAAACATAAGGAATGTTGTCATTTCAGTATCTGTCTCCTGTTGTGGTCCTGGCCTCCTTCCAGAACTAACTTAATGCACTACTGTTTAAGTGGAATGTGTGAGAGAGAAGATTTGGAGGTTTGGAATTTGTTGCACTGAGGTACAGAGCACTTGTGGTTCCTTTATGACTTATGTTGAGGCTTTTTGGTAAGATTATTTATTAGTTTCAGCTGATTCAATGTTTGTAATTTAACTATGAAATATTTGGAGGGCCAGTCTTCTACTCTATGCATACAGTTTATAAACTAATAGAATAATGTTTTGTTACAGATTCTTATTATGCATTTAATTAGGAAGATCTTGTCACGCCCATCAGCTTCTCTTTATATCAAATGCAGTTTTTAAATTGTGATTATTCTATTTCTGACAAAATCAATAATTTCTTTAGGCAAATAGACAGTAATAATTGAAATATGATTAAATATTATGATATAGTAGTGACAGTTTCTCTTCTTTGTTTTTGATTTTTTTTTTTTTTTTACGGAATATCTCCCTGAAAAGGCAATCTAAGGTCTAACACATCCTGCTAATGAAATTATTTGCACGCTTTCCTCTCTTTTTGCATCCTACTTTGGGCAATATTTTAGCTTATTTATTAATTATTGAAATCAAACTATCACAACATTGAACTCTCTTGCTTTTTTGGTATCTTTTTTATTTGCTTTTGTGTACTTCTACACATCTGGTAGTAAATGGTAATGCCAAGGGATAATTCAGTTGTAGCAAATGACAAGTTTCACAACAAATTAGATCTAGTGAATAAGGAATAATTAATCAAAGTGAATCAAAAAAACTCCTAACTTCGTGGTGTATGGCTTTCAGGCATAAACCCAATGTACCTAATATCCTTTTAAAGAGCATGGACTGTTTAGCAAATAATCCTGAACAATCCATATGTGCAGTGAGAAGCCAGCTGAAGCAGCTGATAAGAAACAAGAAGTGAGGCTTGAGTCTAATATCTCACACCATTTCTCTCAAGAGTTTAGTGACTGTTTGAGGGAAGAATACAAAATAGAACTGTCCTTATAGTATCCATATGTTGAAAGCTTCTTTTCTGCATAACTGAACTCATATAGCCTTCCACTGAGCCAAACAAGGCTCTATCTTTCCCTAAGTCATTGTACTGATGATAGAATGATAATTATTCTATTTATTGTTTTCATTATCATTTTAAGTAGATATCCCAAATTTAATTTTCCCTGGAGAAAATCACATCTTTAATTGTAATTGGAATGACTTTTCCTCTGTGGGACTGTCAGAGCTTTTTCATGTCAAAAATTCTTTCTCTTTTGAGAGAAATGAATGAATTGTACTTCACTCCATGGAGGAGTAACACAATCCGGTTAGGTTTCATTTAATAATTATTTCAGAACTTTACCTTTATTATTTCTTTTGTTTACTGGCCTCATTTCTTTTTCTGGAATTACTTTGGCTTTCCTCTTCTCTTATTTATAAGCAGATTAATGTGCAATGTTTCCTATCACTAGCACTTAAATATAAATTAAATGGTCTATATTATGTTCTCCCTTATTGCTATGTTGGCATCTTCTTAAAAACACAAAGCTCAGAAAAGTTGCCTAACTAGTAGTATTCAACTGAGTGTTGCTATAAGGATAGCTTTCAAATGTCTTCTTGATATAGTCTTCGTTTAATATTCAGGAAGATGAGTAGGATTAAGATTGAAGTCTATGGCTATTAGATAAATAATGAAATATAAAGAGAATAGTTGCAAACTATAGGAGGATAGATCTTTAATATGAAAAAAAAAGCAGCAGGACATCACTCATTTTCTGCTACTAAGAAGAATACAAAGAGAAAATATTACCACAACTCTTTTTTCATTACCGTATTTACTACCTGTTGATTGATCAAACCCGCTTATATATCTCTGTTTTTTCTTCTGATTAATTTAAATGATATCTTTTGTGTTTTTGAACGATTTTCTAATTTGCAGCTTGGGTTATTTTCAGCATATGTGTTTGATATTTATTAGAGACAACACTCAACATATAGCAGTTTAAACAAATTAGTCTCGTAGAGTCAAGCATTCACTGCACATAACTTACTCTAATGAGAAATATATACCATAAAAAAATATTAGATTTGTATAAAATGGAAAAAAGTCATTGTTTTACAAATATCTGTGCTATGAATAAGTGTATTTCTTCATTTGTAGACATATTGAAAATCATTGCTGGATTTTCTTATTTCCTAGATGTAATTCTCTTCAGATTGAAACTAAATACTTACTTAGTGAAGGTCTGGTATCAGTAAACTTGTGCATCAGTCAAGTTTGTTGTCCATTTAAGATTCAGACTGATTTCCTATGCAATTCTGACTCTGTATTCAGAGTTGCAAAGAAATTTAAAAGAAAAGTTACAATCAGCAGCCTAGTTGAATTTGACTCTAAAAAATGAGATATTCATGAGTGATTTATCATATCAAGTTATTCCAGATAGATAGCACTGTTTTAATTACTACTCTAAAATTTCAAAACTTCTGTTTAACTGATTTTTGAAGTTTACCAGGATGAGACTTTGTATTTGTTTCAGCGATTTGTACTTACTATTCTCCCATGAAACAATTTCCAAAAGTTCATTACTTTTTTTTTTTTTGGCTATTAACAAAAACAAATCACTTATTGTTAAAAAGTGTAACATAACATTTTTTTCTTATTCTATGTCAGAATGTTATCTGCTTGTTGCTTTAATAATATTACCTAGATGTATTGTACATCTTACTTTGGTTACAAGAGGTGTTCTTATACACCTGAAAAGGTGTATACAATATTACATTTACTTGCAGAGAAAAAAAAAAAAAAAAAGAGAGAGAGAGAAAACTACACAAAGTACTTTCATTACATCCATTGAAGGCATTTGATTTTGTTCATAAAGATCATCTATCTTTGAAAAGCATAGAATAGCATATTCTTAGCTAGAGCTATTTATAAAATATTTGAAACTTTTAGCAATCATTTTGACTTAAATTAACCAATATAGAATGCATTCGCATGATTCAGGAAGGTCCCATATTATGTGAAGGAGCATTGCCATTGCAAAGAAGGAAAAGAGCAAAATCAGTTAAAAGCAATATTTATCTGATCTATACAAAACCAAAACAACAAAAAAGGATGTCTTCTTCTTGAAATCTCTTATTTGTTCCCTTTACTTGGTTATTTGTTCCCTATACTTGGATAAGGTTTCTGTTGCTGGCAATTTGTTTTCATCAGTCAATCACCTTGCACCAGTTTGCAATCACATCTCCTGTTGTCTTGAACAGGACAGAAGTAGAACTTCTAGCTAGAAGTTAGATGACCCATACAACATCAAGGCCAAAACTACATGAAAGAGGAACTTAATCATCTCAAACATCCGAATTTAATTCAGTCTTGTGTATACATTGGTACTTTGGAGATGCACAACTTTTATTCACGAGTAATTTGTCTTGCTAGTAGTCCTAGTAACCCTCTATGAGAAAAGAGCAATTCATTAATACTCATAAGCATTCATTATTCCTCTCAAATTCCATGTGTTTAATTTGATATATTACCAGAAACTTCCTTGAGAAACCAAAGAGAGCAGAGACTTTTTGGAGACTGTTTATTGTTTTTTGGAAAAAAGCTCAGAGGGATAGATAGAAAGGATGAGAGTAGAGCTCCAGGCTTTCTAGACATAAAGTACTTTTGCTATACGTTTCTTAATGCAATCTCACAAATTGGACAACATGATTTATTAGAGCTGAGGAACTTTAAATTTGACATCAGGTATAACTAGCACAACTATACCAGTTCCCAGCCTCCTTTGATTCATACTCCAATTAATACCTCTTGGGCAGGATCTGAGCCAAAAGCCTCAGCATGCCATTTAACTAGGTCTCAAGGGTTTCATACATGCTCAGATTATGCATGCCTTTAATCCTATTGCACATTAAACAGCATGAATAGGACAACATCTTGGTCAACTGAAATCCTAAAACAATATTTAGATCAGACTAACTGGTACTAAGCATCTTGTACTTAGCTTCCCCCGCCAAACGCAGATTGTCTTTCCTTGCCCACTGGGTCAAGGATCAAAAAGACTAAAACTTACAAATGATCCCCTGCTGGCTCCAAATCCCAACCACAAAATCTTTTCTAAAAATCCTTTGGAAGAGTAGAAGTAGTCAGTGAAGTGCAGCTGTCACTCAAGTTTATTCACTATTGTCTTTTACTCATCTCAACTGTTTGCATTTGTAATTAATTTCCCCTTATATTTGGTTCAGAGCTGAAGCAGTACTTTTTTATAGTAGTACATACCTACATGCTAGGTTAGTAATTAATATTTCTAGGAACTTTTACAGTAAAAATAAAATGTCAATCACAAGCAGCAAGAATTACTTCCCACTTCCATTAGTGTGTGTTTTACTTGATTGCAGATATCCAACGTACAATTTTTTTTTAGACTATTAATTGTTGTCAATATTGAGGAATTACAATTACCAGAAAGGAATATGATGACTTAGCTAATGTCGCAGCTTCGGCGGGTCAGGAATATCAGAGCCAACACTCGTGGAGGTTAAGCACTGACTTCCTTCATTCTGCGTTCACGTTACATTTTTATATGTTTTGAGCAAGCGCGCGGATAGCAACAGTCTCAAGGGTCGAGCGAGGG
>JAUBOD010000166.1:856966-876966 GCA_032353885.1 Nothura maculosa
CGCTGAGGCTGCACACCTGAATGCCCAAGAGGAGATCATGCCACCCCCCTGGACATCACGACACCCCCCTGGACATCTCGACACTCCCCTGGACATCTCCCCCAACAAGCTAATTAGGATGATTGAAAGAGAATGAATGTTATTATCATGACTATCATAGATCCTTTACCATCACAAGAGGAAAGTTCACTCAAAATGCAGAAATACTGAATATTGAATGATGAATACTGAAACAATATTTGGCTTAAGCTGGCAGAGAATCCAATGTCATGTTCCTGGGTCCACAAAACAACATTTTCTCAGTGACTAGAGACGCTAGAAAACTTGTATCCATAGGAGGATGACTAGAGCAACTAGTGGGATGAAATTGTTAAAAAGAATAGCACATTTCCAGACTGCATTAGATTGAGTTATTTTAACATATATAAAGAGAACTAGTACCATTACAGAAGTAATTGATGAGACTTAATCTGAGTTATGCTTGGGTCTAGTTACCTATGTTCAGGAAATATGAACCTAGAAGCAGAGGAGGTTTGACGAGTGTGTGAAGTGGCCATGTTATGAAGACATTAAAGTGATTAGTCTTGTTTAGCATTATAAAAACAAGATTGGGATACAATAACTCTTAAATGCAATTGGGATAAATAGTAAAAAGGAAGGAAAATTGTTCAAGGAAAAGAACATGGACAACATAAGAAAGAGTCATACATACTTTTCCTGATAAATAAAAATTTTCCAGGCATCTAAGGAATTAGAATGTCTCCCAAATAGGACATTGAATTATGGAATTTTGCCATTTTAATTTTAAAATGGATTTTGTTACTCTTATAGGAAAGATTTTACAACTCACTAGAAGAATTGCCAAAAATAAGAGACTAAGATTGTGATACAAATCATTACATACCTAATGTGCCAAAGATATCTAATGTTACAAAAGAGTTGAAAAAAGACTGAGTATCTCTTTAATCACACTGCTTTTATACTATAGTAATTTTGTGCCATGGATCTCTGCTAGTCACTTCTGGAAGTACTTCTGGAGTATTTTTATACATTGATAAATAAATTTGTTTCATGTGTAGAAGTTCTCCTTTCTGTGATGTCTTGTAGACTGGCCAGAGTAGACAGGATATTCTTATGCTTCTGACAATTAATGTCTTCCATGCCAAAATAACAATGTCTTCATTTACACAATGAATAATGACTACTTAGTATTTATTAAAATTAAAAAAAAATTCCCTTACTTGAAATTTGACCCATGTTTTTTCCTATGGAACACTGCTTTCTAAGTTCATATGAGAGCTTTATTTAATTGCTTCCCTCATGTTGCAGGGGCTTAGCTACTAGGGGTAACCTTAAACTCTTTTGCTTCCTTCTGGTGGTCCACTGTACTTGTGACTTTTACTGAAGACCTTAGTCTTCTTTTAGTCTTGGGAGGTATGAAAGGTGGAAGCAAGAATAATAGATGTTATGTCAATAAATCTAAAATAAATATCTTTGATATAGTTAGCCATGGAGGAAAGGACGCAACAACACATGTGTTACCTCCCGGTCCAATCTTTCTGAATCTGTCAGTTCCCAACTCCATGACTACATGCATTTAGTCTTCCCCTTGTGTAACCAATTTCCCACTGATCTCAAGATTTAACAGTTCCTCATATCCTATATAATTCTCACAAACACGTTGAAGTTCTTAACCTTCTCTAACATTATCTTTCTCTGAATAAAACATGTACCTTGTAACCCTCAGGAAATTAGCATTTTTTCCATCAAAACACCATTACTCCCAACAAATGTAGTATATTTTCATACTCCAAATATAAATTCTTCTATACTACTAATCTTCTTCCAAGACTCACAAATTTTCTCTGATCCCCTATTAGAAACATCACCCAGAAAAACCAAAACCTTTCTAAAACTGAGCAAAACATATCCCATTACAACCAGTCAGAAAGACCTCCTATGTCTGATCCAAGTTATTCTAAATAAATCACTCCTGGTTTTGGCTTCATGTTTTCTTTTCCATGTAAATTATTTTGCATGTCTTTTAAACTATTGCCGGTATTTCTTTGGGATACTTTATTTTTCTCTCAGTTCGGGGAAACAAGTCTCTGTGATCACGAGGAAAGTTCATTCAAAATGCAAAAATACTGAATTGAATGATGAATACTAAAATAATATTTGGCTTCAGCTGCATGACAAAAACCAGTGAATCAAATCTGAAACTTTAGAAAACATCTTTCAAACCTGTATCCTCCTTAGTACTGGCACAAAGACAGTAGAAAAAAAGAAAAGCTGTAACTAACTTTTAAGCGAGTTCTTAGTCACCTGAACAATCTTATGCTTAGAATTTGGGCTCTTGAGGAGTATTTCCTGGCTATATGTTTAATAGTTGAATGCTGAAAAGTTAAATGTTGAATGTAATCACTCACTGCTTAAGCTGAGCTGACACTACAATCATCTCAGTTATTCAGTTAACGTGGACGCTGGGAAGAAAACTGGGCTTAATTCCCACCTTTGCCATTCATTGTGTTACCTAGGCAACACTCATATTCTCTTTATATCTGCTTCCTCCTGTGAATGTTTGTTATAATAATACTTAACTAATTCACAAGGGTGTTGTGATGTGAGCCCTAATTAATTCTTACCTTCATAGCACATTCAAATCTTTGGATAACAGATGATGTGTGTATTTTAATATATACACAATAAATATTTGTGCTATGTAAAACCTTTCAGACAGTAATCTCTGATATTTCATCTTCCTTCAGAATTTTTAAAAAATGACCTACTCAAACAATTGGGAAGAAAATGCTTGGACAGAAGGGGCAAGAATAACAATAATAAATTTTTAAAGGCAGAAATTTTGAAATAAGAATGTAAAATTGAGCAAAGCCAGGAAGTAGAGAGGGGTTTCTGTCAGGTTTGGATGATAAATTAGAGGAATCTGGTGGCCCTTCTGTTTATTTAGACATCTTGTTTCTGCTGCAACTCTGCACAAAACTGGCATTGAAGTGTCTACTCTTAAAACATAACATAACCTGACAATGATCAGCCCTGTGGGCTTTTCTGAGAGAAGGCCATATTGTTCTGCTCAGGGAAGTGCTCAAGTGCTAGATATCCTGAGACACGAAGGAAAGCATAGAGTGCGGAAGACTTTCCAGTACATTAGTACTATATGAAAGGGGCTGACCACTCAAACATTAATATTGCCTTGTCTGAGAGTGACATATGGTAAAGCACTGCATAAGAGTCTCTATAGACAGCTTGTTTCTCCCTTGTTTTATAACAGCAGACACAGTGTATGAAAAGACACTATCTTTAACAGTTTAGTGTCCACCAAATTTGTTTTCTGTATGCTTAACATAGCTAAATTTTATATTGTGTAGATGACTGAACAATTGCAGATCACATTACCTTTTTACAATACACCGTTTGTAAAACCACTATAGAATGCTTACCTTGAGATTTGCTTTAACATTATGTGTTTTATATATCTGATAGAGCAATTGTAGTTAAGTAATTTTCTGCTAATGGCTTGAAATGGCTTTTTTTGAGTCTGAGAATTTGTAATTTTCATGAAAGAAACTGTTGTTTATGATATATTTAAAATCTTTATCCAACTCTTATTTTCTAAATAAAGTAAAATTGTCTGGTACAGAGCTAAAAACAAAGAAAAAAAACTAAGATATATAGTCATAAAGAAGTAAAGAAAAAAATTATAAAAAGTGATATTTTCAAACTCCATATATATATAAAAATATAAGTATTATTGCTCTATAAAAAAGTATTTTTCATTTGTTGCTTTGTCCCTATGTAGAATATGACTTACCAAGAGACAACTATATTTCTACTTATGTCCTTGTTATGACTTTCAAATACGATTTTACTGAGAAAGCAATGTAAAGAACAAGTAAGCACTATGTTGTTTGATATCTCTGTGGAAATATATCATGTACAAACCTCTTAAGTTTATACAGGTGGCGTTCACGTATGCCTGAATTTTACCAAAGTTTGCACAGCTCAGAGTAGATTAGACTGCATCCAGCAGGTTTTTCATAGCTTGATTATTTGGCTGAGTCAATGATTCACTGCAGCTTTTTTTTTTTTTTCTTCCTTTGGTGCCAATTCCACTTACATGAAAGAGCTGGAAAGGGTCCACAAAGCAATGCCTGGCAGAGAGTCAGCATAGCTGTAGTACTTCCCCACATGAAACAAGAGTCTCTTCTGTCTGCAAGATGTATGGTTCCTAGACCAAGCTGCCTCTGATTTTTGTAAAAGCTCCCAGCATTGTTATGGTTTAAGAACAAACCAGGTCATGAGAAAGGAATAAATGTTAAGTTGTACTGAGAGCTGGGCATCCCCACCTAATCCAGCATGAGGTAGAAAAAAATATATCTAAAATATGATTAAACCTTCTCGGGCTTTATAGCACAGGAGATGACATGACTCACATGCACATTGCAAATGATACGGAAAAAAAAATAACAATCTTTGGAGAAATGTTGGAAGTCTACTTCTTTACTTAGAGAATTTGGAGAAGCTTGTATAAAGCTGAAATACAAATAATTTTATTTTAGTCTCCATTTTCCCTTTGATCTATACCCTAAGAATGCCAAACTAAATTTCACTGCTGTCTGGTATCAGCAGTATGACAATAGTTTAATGTGATCGCTTCCCAAATCATATTATAAAAACAGTGAAAAAATGGTCATTATTTTAACCTCCATTAATTCATTTATTTAATAAATAAATTTAACCTCCATTAATTTGTTTTCTGGTAATTCTCCAGGAAATCAAACTGAAAGAAAAATTACTACTGGCTTGTAAAATTATGGAGATGCCCTCTTGTATGTTGTCAGTTCTCAAAAAGAATTAAAATTTTAAAGGACTCTTTGAAAATAACATCATTTTTCTCGCAAATGATGAATATTCCTTCAGCTATTCAGTAGATCAGTTCATGCAGTCAGACATATAGTGAAAGAATCATAGTGCAGAGATTTTAGCAATAGAATTGAATTAACAAATCTGCTTTCATGCTTTTAACAGACTGCTGCTCATTTCCCTCAGCTTCAATCTCTGGATAAGCATATGTTTCTCTTTTTTCTTTTTGTTGTTGTTTTTTGTTTTTCTAGAAAGCACTCAAGGGTCCTCTCTGAAAGTAGCAGGGGATGACGCATGAGTTGGGTTTGCCAACACTTCTCTGTGCTTGCTCAGTTTGTGGACACTAGTCTACATGAGTGATTCCTCCTGTTTACAACTACCCTACAACAGTACAAATTCAAGGAAAATATTTGTGTTGCATTGCTCATTTTCCCCAATGCCTTAGAAATTATTAAATGTTCCAACTGAAGCAGATAATGAGAAACTCTGTGGGAACAGAAGCATTTTTGTTGCATTTACATGCAGATTGCATAAGATGCCAAGAATATGATTATTAATGTGAATGTAAATATTCTTGATTCACACAGCATATTTCAGGCATCAGCACTAACTCAGATGTTAAAATCATGATCAGTTATCAGCAGGCAGCTACCAAGTGATTATGTGATAATTGTCATCCTAAATGTCATTTTATTAATTGCAGCTTGATGCAAGTTAGAATGTGTTTAGTGAAGGTGTCTTATTGCTGGAAATGATAACTGAGGAACATACCTCATTTCCCATTCTTGGGTCCTAAATTATAAGTGTTGACAAAACAAATAGCCTAAGAAGTGGAAGCCTTACCTAAGTGGAAGCCTTTTATGGTATAGTTGATGATCAATCCATGTTGATGTCTGTGAAGTCTTGGTAGATCTTTTTTCTGCTTCTTCACAAATGCCAGATCAAAAATCCAGAGAAGAGAACAGTCTCACTGAGTCAAAGGCCTTTTGCAAATGTTGCATATAAGTCAAGCACATTTGCCTCAGTTCTTGCTATTAAAACTCAGAGGACTTTAATCACTGAAGTCTCATTTTCTCATTTCATATGAACATGAAGACTCAACATATTGTGGAGGAGGAATGGCCAAGTGTGTTGTCTTACTCACTACATTTTAGTTAAATAACTAAATGTTTTTGGAAGATAAATGGTTCTAGTGGATGTTCAACGATGTCAAGTATCATGTGATACAACAAGAGAGTTTAAAGAACATAGAGACTTCTTGGAATAGATTTGGTGCTGATGAGGGGAAAATGCTTCATAGAGAAGTAGGAGATGTGAAACAAGACTCACTCAAGCAAAATGGGAATAGGAGCTCTGGCCTGCCATTTTATACATCTCATTTTAATAACCAAGGTATCGTAATGAAAGGGAGTGCTTACTTCTGATGGCAGCTTGTGAGACAGAGCTCATCAGACATAGAAATAGAGAAAAAAATGGCTAAATACTCCAGATGATCCTAAAACTGTGAACTGATTGAAAGGGATGTTTGAAAATCAGATATTGTGGCACCTATTTTTTCATCAATTTTTCATAATTTTAAATGTGATTTATCTTAAAGGTTCGAGGATTGGCTCAGGGGCACAAGGATCTTGACAGCTTCATTTCTGTGCTCTGGAAGTATACTCTGAATTCTGTCATTGACTAGAAGCAGATATCTATTTGAAAATGTTGGTAAATATGTATTTATTCATGGTGATATTTTATTAATCTTCTAGTGTAGGAATCATATTCTGGTGACTTCATAACTTCAGATAGATTTTTCTGTTTCTATATGTTCTCCTTTGAAGTTTTGCTATTTTAGCTAAATACAACAAAATCAACATCCAAAATCTGTCTAAAATAGTCTGTCTTCTCTTTATGATTTTTAGAGACAAACTCATCAGTTTCACTTACAAAGTTTATATTTGTCTGAAGGGCCATTACAATTAAAAAAGGATGCTAGAGTAGATTCAAGTAAATAGTTACTGATACTTAAAAGAATAACTTGGGAATAAAAAAAATTGGTAAGTTATAATAAGCTGTAGACATAGAAATATGCTGAAAACAAGAAAATCAAACTTTTATTACAGAAGTAATCAGTAGGGAGACTGATTATTTGAAATACCTGAAGTGCCAGGAGATCTAGTTTGAACTGCAGAATCCTTATTACTAAACAGAAAGAATCTCATTTGTTTGCCACAAAGAGCTGTTTTGCTTGTAAAATGAATAGTTTGTCTTTTTGAGAAAGGAATAGCTGAGAAACAATAAATATTAAACTTTTCTATTCTAATGTGTTGCAGAAAAATTACATGTAATGAAAAATCACAATCTGAAAATTTTTGAGGATATTTTTTCCTACAATTTTATGCAGAGAGCAATGTTCAATGAATTACATTCCTAATAAAATAGGAAGATGATACTTTGTATTCTGAAGCTCTTAACTCTATTATAGCCAAAAATTTTGATAGGGCAATAGGAAAGAGGCAGGATTATGAAATTAGTGTTGTTATGTTACGCCTCTCACTTTAAAGTTGAGTTCATAACAGGAGTAGAATAATTACAATGGTCCGTTACATGCCCAATATATAGTGGGATCTCCAGGAAAGGACCAGAATTTAGGAGGTGTGTGGGCTCTAGCTTATTAGAATAAGGATATTGCTCCAGCATAAGTTATCTAAAGAAAATGAAAAATAGGAGTTTTATTTTCCACTTCTGACTCCAAAAATTTCCTCATCTATGTTGAACATATTTAAAAACAGTGTGGTGAATCAGATTGTTGAGCAAAAGTATTCAGTGGTCAAATGTATGTTGTCAGAGAGTTCATGAAAAAGTCATTAGTTCTCCTCCCCTCCTCTTTCACTGTCAGGCAGAATCATGTCATAAATATAACCACTTGTCTAGCAGGATATCAATCTATCCAGGTATCACCCACTTCCTGTCTCTGGCCATATGTTTCTGTTATTTATGTCAAGAAAATAGCATTTACACAACCGCTCCTAGTTGTTTACAGAAGTTTAACTCCTCTGATATAGTCCCGCTTGTGTTGCATGCTTTTAGCCCATAGATAATACATGAGACTGTACATTTTAAAATATGCTACCACATGCATGATAGAATAAACACAGACCTGAACTGACAGCACCATCTGCCATACATAGTGGATGTCAGGGGAATGGTCTCTGCACAATATTCAGCTGCTCCCCCATGAGATAAAACTATTTTTCCTCATGGTATAACTACACTAAATTTAACTTGTTCATTTAATACTCAAATTGTTAAAAATCTCAGAAATGGAAGTGACTCAGAAATAACTTCCTTAAGAAGACCTGAACATTAATAGTGGAAACTGAACAATTCTCACAAATGTTTTCTTGATCGTGCTGAGGCTCATTCTTGTATACATATTTACACAGGAAAAGACATATGAGAAATGAATACATTACAACTAGATTTTCAGTGGTCTGAAATCATGGAAAATTCATAATATTAATCTTTAAATGACCCACTGAAAAATTCTAGAGGGCAATCTTCTTTCAGATGGGATGTAGCTGGTTAACAAAAGTTGTGAGTTTTTTTCCACACATAAGTCCACAATATTAAACAATACCTAATGAAACAAAAAGATAAACGTGATACTACTTGTTCCTTTTAATATTTTTAAAACATTATATTGGTTTGTTCATTTGGACTCCAGTCATTCTTAGGATCTGGCTGTATTATCAAAATCTATTTTGAAGAAATTTTCTAGTTTTAAGAAGAAAAGGATTCCATTTCTCTCATCCTAAAACAGCCAAAAACTCAAAGCTGTAAGATGCTTATATATATGTGATAGTCATCATCTGCATAGAACTTAAGTAGGGTCTGCACTAAGCTTTTCAAGAAGCATATTTTTGCCTTTGAAGCGCTAGCACTTGCAGTATGTAAAAGTTCCAGACAAATTGATAATGTTGGACGAGGATTTCCATGCACACCAGCATATTCTAACTTCTTCCAGCTCATTCTGCATTGCACACGCTAGGGATGTCAAGCATGTCTGCCACACTTGGAATTCTTGAACAAAAATAGGATAGCTCTCCTAGCAGTCAGAGAAAGAGGAGGTTGGACCATTGTATTCAAAACCTTGCTTTGCCTGGCATTTGCCCTAACAAAAATGTTTTCAGAAGTTTTCTGAAGGAACGTTTCATTTGGAATATCTTTTTTTCCCTAACAAGAAAGTTTTATTGAAAAATATCTGGCCATCTCTACTTGCCATTATCCAAATTTTATTTTTTCACAGTGAAAACAAGAAAACAAGATCGTCAAGCCAGGACTAGCTCTGGTTGCTAAGGACTTTGTCTCACTGAGCTTTGAATGTCTCTGAGTATAGAGATTCTATAGTCTCTCTGGAGACTTATGCCATTGCTAAACTACCATCAGATAAATTCTGTTTTCCTTGTGTCCAACTAGATTTTTCCGTGTCACACCTATTTTAGTGATTGCCTATTATTCTTTTGTTGAGGGAGAGAAAAACAACATATTCTATGTGGCTTTGGATTTCTCAATGCATAAAAAATAGATTATTTAGATAAAATGAGCATAGAACTACAGTAATCATGGATTTCCTGGAGTATTTTGGTTTTGAATGTTTAGACATACAGATGTTTCTGTGATTTTACAAGCTTCTTCTTTTCTTATAGACTTCCCTTTGCATTTAAGTATATCCCATCATATAAGTATAGAAAAGGTAAAAATTGCATTGTCCAAAAATCAATCACAATTAATGAAATTGAGCAAAAAAAAGTTTTATGCAGAATAAATATTATGAATTTCTATAAATATAATTATTTTAACTGTAAGAATTATCTGTGAAAAACTTAGTTGTGAAAATCCTACAAAGACATGAGTGGATAAGGACTAACCTTGAACTATTTTGTTCGCTTAAGTTAGATAAAATTTTAACAATATTTCTGAACATATTATTCAACTTCATTTTCTGTCTACGTTCTTTCAGGAGATTACTCAGAAGAGTTTATTATTTAAAATTAAATATGTTTTAATAATGCAATAATACATCATATTGAGTTCCTGCTGCAAAGAAAATACAGTATCATGAGTTCAGGTCAGAAATAGCTCCTAGTTTGTCAATTTCTTGTCTGACAATAAATGCTAGTGTCTTGTTTTGGGTTTGTTTTGTAGTTTGATTTTGTCTTGAAAAGATGAATTCTACTTCAACCGCTAATGTGCAGACATGTTCTGGGTGTTTTGATGTCTAGAACCTATTAATGACTGTGTTACCAACTACTTTATTGATTTTGAAATCACATAAAAAAGATAGCTCAGAAAGCTCAAATATATCATGAAAAGGAGAGAAGAGAGGGGAGGAGGAGAAAGAATAGGAGAGGAGAAAGGAGAAGAGAAAGTAGAGGAGTGAAGGGGAGGGAATCAATTAAGATTGACAGTTGTTGTTTTTTTTTACTGTACCAAACAATCATGTGTTGACTTTTGAGTTCTTATTGCCTTCAATGTGTGTGACATTTATGCTTTTTTTCTGAAGATAAATAATATTTTTGGCAGTCTCAATCCAGTGGTTAATTTTGAACTATCATCCCACTATCCTCTAAATTTCTCTTGCCACTTCAAGGGTTTTTCAAATCTCCCATTCAAATCCCCCTCCCTTAAAGAGCACCATACCTTTCACAGCAGGACAACCCTGAAATGAGTGGGGAAGTATAGTAACCACCCAGGAAAGGCTGAGAATTAGCAGTGCTGAATGTATAGCCCTGGGCCTTATTTACTTAACTCCATTTACCCTTTTCTGAATACTCAATTATTAATTTCCTTGTGGACTTTCCTTTTATGATTTTGGTCCCTTGATGCCAAGGGGAATAATTACAGTGAAAGCAGTTCACAGTCTCAGCCTCTTCATGATGTAATACGACTAGAATAGACAACCTGAGAAACACTAACACTGAAAAAGTACAAAGAAATATTCAGAGTTTGTCTCTTATAAAAAGTCAAGCATATTTTTACAAAAAGCAGATTTTCTGAGTAAAATATTTGTCAATTTCAGCTTTAAATTTAGGAAATGAAATATTCCCTGTAAAAAAAATATTTCTGGTAAATTAATGTCATAGAATAATTTCATCAAAGTAATTAGAAGATAAAAATATTCCAAATAGCTGCAAAGAAGATCTTAAGCATAGAAGTGTTCAGTAACTTGAATTACTTGTCACTACTTATGATATCTGTAAATGTAACTACTTTTTCCTCGTCAACTGCCAAGGAAATGAGCTCCACTGATGATATGAACAATTTCTGATTTTTTTTTTTTGGTTGTGACAGTGGCAGACAGTTAAATATCATCTTACTTACCTTGAAATAGTCTCATCAGCTTCCAAAATGGCAGCAAAAGAAAAGATCTTCCTGAAAAGATCTGGCAGATCCAACTAAGCCTTTGTGCAGAAGTTGCCAAGAGCAAAGTTACTAAGAGCAGGTCATATTCCACTCCCTTTGTAGATTAGAAAGTACCCTTACACATTACATCTTTCCTAGATCACCATAGCTGACTAGTTTATGACTTATTTGACCTGAAAATTTGTCCATCAAATTTTCCTTTCCCATCTCCAATGTGCAGGAGGTCAAGAAAAGATTACTGGAGGCCTGGAGGCACAAGCTGTTCCTGACAAAATTCGGACATAAGAACAAAGTGCACTATAGGGAAAAGTAGGGTTAGGTCTTTCCAGAATATTATAGAGACATCATCTAAGCATTCAAAGATGAGGTTAAGAAATCCAAACCTCAGCTGGAGTTGAATTTAGAGAGAAATATGGAAGGCAACAAGAAAGGAATTATACTCAATCTCACAAATGAGTAAAATTGGAAGAGAACTTTGGAGAGCACCTAGTTTAATTCCCCCCCCCCACCACCACCCACATAAAGATAACATAGAGCACTTGGCATTGATCACATCCAGGTGAGGTTTGAATATCTCTAGAGAAGATAGAGATATTCTCCACAGCTTATCTGGGAAACCTGTTGCAGTGCTCTATCATCCTCTTAGTCATGATGTTTTTCATCATAGTCAGGAGGAATTTTCTGTGTTTTAGATTTGGATGGTTACCTCTTGTCCTATTGATGATTACCACTGAAAAGAGTCTGGACTCACCTTCAATACTCCCATTGAAGATATTTGTAAAACGTGATAAGATCTCATCTCAGTCTTTTCTAGGCTTAACAGTCAGGTCTATCAGTTTTACAATCAGGTCTATCAGTTTTACTTTATATGAGAGATGCTCTAGTCCCTTAGTTTCATGACTCTCTTATATTGGAGAGTCCAGAACTGGACACACCACTCCAGGTGTCCTCAGCAGGACTGCTTAAAGGGAGAGGACCACTTCCCTTGACCTGCTGGTAACACTTAATGTACCCCAGCATACCATTGACCTTGGCCAAAAGGACAAATTCCTGGCTCATATTTAGCTTCCTGTCTGACAGGGCACCCACGTTTTTGCTTTACACAGTTTTTTTTCCAGTAGATCATCCCTCAGCCTATATTGGAGCATGTGATTGTTCCTCCATAGGTGCAGGACCCTAAACTTGCCTTTGTTATACTTCATGAGCTTCTACCCTCTCCATCTCTCCAGCCTGACCAGGTGTCTCTGAATGACAGCACAGATGTCTATCTGGCATATCAGTCACTCCACCCAGTTTTCTATTATCAGCAAACTTATTAAGGGTGAACTCTATCCCTTCATCCAGGTCAATGGTTGGACTCAGCACTGATCCATGGCGAACACTGCTAATTATAGCTCTCCAGGTCTACATGACCCCCTTCTATGGTCAAATGTATATGAAATAATCTTTCTTACTGAGGGACTTTTATAATCCGAAATAACATTACTTTTAACTAAAACTAGGTTTTATATCCATTCAGAAACAGTAATATAAATTGAATATATGTCTTCAAAGCTGATCAACATTGATTCAATTAAATTTAAAATAGGATTTTCATTAGAAGAAATGCAGCCTTAGTACCTATATTTACAGCTTTGCCTCAGAAAAAAAAATACTATTTTAATTGAAATGTGTTTTAAGGTATATTTAGTTAAGCAAGAGCAAGCAATTTACAGAGCCACCCTTTGACCAATTTAAACTAGATTAGCTTTAATTTAGTAAGACAAATTCTCTATGAAGCTATATCTGGAGTATTGTGTGCAGTTCTGGGCTCCCCAGAACAGGAGGGCGCAGTGCAGGGTGATAAAGATGATGGAGGGTCTGCAGCATCTATTGTATGAGGAAAGACTAAGCCTGTTTAGCCTAGAGAAGATTGAGAGGGGATTTTATCAACATATGCAAATACTTGAGAGGAGAATGTAAAGAGGATAGGTCCAAATTCTTCTTGATAGTGATAGGACAAGGAGTAATGAGTATAAGAAGTTGAAACACAGGAAGTTCCATCTCCACAAGAGGAAGAATATTTTTAGTGTGAGAGTGAAAGAGTCCTGGAACAGGCTGCCCAAGGAGGTTTTGGAGTCTCCTTCTCTGGAAGTCTTCAAAATCGCCTGCATGCCACACTGTGCCGTGTGATCTAGGTGTCCCTGCTGAGCAGGAGGGGGTTGGACTAGATGATCTTCTTTCAACCTTAACCTTTTTGTGATATGTACTTGAAGGAAGAAATTCTTCTCAATCATCTTGGGCTGTCCCAAAGTTATATGTTGGTTGAGAGAACTACTCTAATCGAGCAAGAGAGACGCACATGACAAAAACAGAGTCGTTCCACTAGTTTAAAGAATGTATCTTAGAATGAATAAATCACGTTTTACAAATAACTTTCTTTTCATGGCTTGAAAAGAGAGATTTTCCAATAATGAGTCTACTAGCCATGCGACGTAACTAGCCAAACATATGAGATGAGATCTTTTAAGAATGGATTGGGCAAGTGACTGCATCTTACTATATCTCCAAAGAAATCAGAGAAGTAATAAACGACAGTAGTCAAAAACATAACTGTGAAAAAATGCAAATTTACCTTCTGATGTTCTGTGAACATAGCTGACACAGGACTAAATAAATCAATTCATTATATCTATAAATCAATTCAGAATACCTATAAATATTCTGTAGATTCAGAAATCTGTTTCTCTAATCTTCCTTAATCTTTTCAATATATATATACATAGAAACATAGAATCAGATAACCACAGAACCATAGAATGGTTAAGGTTGCAAGGGACCTCTAGAGGTCATCTAGTCCCACTTGCCTACTAAGTAGGGATACCTAGAGCATGTAGCACAGGGTCACATCCAGGTGGATTTTGGAAGATCTCCAGAAAAGGAGACTCCACAACATCTCTGGGCAGCTTGTTCCAGTGCCCTGTCACCCCCACAATAAAGAAGTTCTTCTTCATATGGAGATAGAAATCATAGAATCATTGTGGTCGTTAAAGATCTCCAAGATCATTGAGTCCAGCTGTAAGCTCCTCAACACTGTACCGTGTCCCTAAGTGCCTCATCTACTCATTTCTTTAACACTGCCAGGGACAGTGACTCCACCACTTCCCTAGCAGCCTGTTCCAATATCTCACCAGTGTTTCTGTGCATAATTTCTTCCTAATATCTAACCTGAGCCTGCCCAGGCTCAACTTGAGGCCATCTCCTCTTGTCCTAATGGTAATTAGTTTGGAGACAGACCTCTACTTCACTAAAACCTCCTTTCAGGTAGCTGTAGAGAACAAAAAGGTCTCCCATCTCAAAATATTTTGATTCCTGAATTATTTTTACTTAAAAAATTATTTATATCACTGAATGTAGAAGTGTTCAGTATATTTTGGAGTTTGTTCACTTCTTGTCTAAAAAGATATCCTGTGGCAATATGTTTCATAAATCATCTGTGAAATGAATGGAGAACTATTTTGATTTAAATTATCCTCTTTTTCTAATTTTAAGGGCTATCCTGCTACCATTCTTCAAAATATCTCTTTTTTTTTGAGTGAGCTGCTAGCCAGTGTTTTTATTACATAAAATATTTTGCTACAACTAATATACTAAAAAAGTTTCAGTGTACTGAAATGACAACTAAAATATAAGACTGGAACTAATTTCAGTGTTGATATATTAGAATTAAAATGACATAAGTAGAAAACAAGTGCAGGACATATAGAGGCAGAACTTGGAAAAGGTATAGGAACGGCTCTCTCTTGCTCCCCCTTTCTTTCACAAAATAAAGGAGACTAGCAAATGTACTACAATTCATCACTTCAAGGTTTATGAATTACTCATGTAAAGATGGATTAGCCATTTTTTTCAGTGATCAATCTGTATGTGCATCTATAACACAATCTATCTAGTGAATCTATACAGAATTGTGCTGTTGCTTATATTTGCTCTGCATATTGCATTTTACTTCACAATCACTACTGGAAATTTCTGATTTCAGGATAAGGCCAGCTCTCCACATTTCAATGTTCATTGTGTTAGATGTAGAGACTGTATTTATGGTTATGGCTCCCAGGTAGTGTCCCGTCCTCCCTTTCCCACTCTCCTCTCCTCACACCTCCTCCCTCTGTTTTCTTGCATGTTTATTTAAATGCTATGTAGTTATGAAATGGGAAGCTATTAATGTACTGATTTAATTAGAAATTCTGATAATAATCTTTTTCTTCAAATACTAAATCTGAGTGATTTTCATACATTTATACTAGCTCTGGAGATTTTAAATACATTTGCTGGCAAGCTACTGCGGTAGACACATGGTGGGGGGGGGGTGTCAGCTTTTAATTGTAACTGTCTTGCAGAGTGGTGTTGTTTTAATATCCTGTATAGATTTTTATGTAATACACTTACTTGCAGGCAGCCTGAAGCAAGAATCAATTCTGTGAAGGATTCTTCTTTTGTTAAAAGCCAATCTTGTTTTAATGATGCATGAAGAAATATTTGAGCATTGACATTTTTCTGTCAGGTTTCTTTTGAAAAATCAATTAAGATAATACTGCTTTGACCTAGTTATCTAGTTAATGCTTATTAGGAATGTAATATGATTTACTGTCAGCATAATAATTTTTGTATCTTATCCCATTAGCTTGTGCATATTTCAAAGTGTATTACACAATGGTCACTTCTTAAAATGTAATGTAGCAGAATACATTAATTAGATTGACTGGGATCATTAGACAGAAAATCTCTTATTGGCTCTTTGTATCAAATCTGGATATCACCTCAACTAAGTTAATTCATTGGGTTTTCTTCGTCCGAAAAGTATTTCTGAGCAACTGTGTTATATAAAAGTTTTTTGGTCAGAGAGACACTATTTGTTTTATATATCCAGATGTTTTATTTTAAGCTCTTCCTGGGCTAAAAATAGCAATTACACACGATCATGGAAGAAATCAATCTTATAAGATGAGGCTTTGTGAAATTTAATAAGCCATACGAAAAAGAGAAGTTAATAAACAGAGCAGTGAAGCACTCAAATGTTTTTTTTTCTCTTTCTTTCTTATTTTTTTTTTCATTTTATCTGTTTAGTGTTAATGGAAAGGTCAATAAAGTTGCCTTACTGTAGTATTAGTGAGGAACTACTGATTGTTTTCCATATGATCAGTGTTAATCAAGAATAGAACTCTTTTATCCTTGTTAAGGAGTACAGAAATTATATCTTCCAACCACTTTCAGGACATTGGCCTATTTCAGAACAACATTGCAGTTAGATCACTTTGTAAAGCTCATATATTTCCACTATAATAATGGTCTGTGTGAAGTTAAGACAGCGGGAACGAAGGATGACAGATTATTTAGTGGATCTTAATAAATGAAATTCCTTAGCTAGACTATAGTTAGTGAGAATCGTTCTTAATAAGTGTTTCTTTTACATCAGAGTAAGCATTTATCAGGTAACTTTAAATGAAGAACATTGATGATCTACATGTGTCTTCATTTTATGTTTTTCTTCTTGCTAAGATTCTCTTTTATTTTATGAGATGATTGATTTTTTTTATTATTTTACTGCATGAAACCTGCTACAGTAACGGTCATCATATCTGTGTTAAGACAAGAGGAAGGCAATAGATATTCATATTTTTTGAAACATCATTTCTGCAGGCAAAGAATACATTCAAATGAAAAAAAAATCTTTGCAATATTTTTTAAAGCAAGGAAGCTATTTCAAACCATTTACGCAAAAATAGAACTGAAGAGGCACATAGTAACAGTGGAAAGCGAATGGAATAACAAGGCATTTTTCCCTCCTTTTCTTGAAGCAAACAAGCAATCACCTCTCAAAACATGGAAACCATCCCAAAAAAAAGACCCCCACACACTTGGCCTTTTATTGATTTCCTGAACTTCATATTATTTCTCTATATTCTCTTTTCACTGAATAAGCATGGCTGAGGCCACAGTATTGCTGTCACACATCATTTAAAATTCCCCTCTGTAACATTTGCACTATAACAAGAGCCAACACATTACATAGATTGACATGATGAATATGTGCTGAAAGTTTTAGAAGTATTTGATCTCCTGTCTTCTAACATAGAACCAAACACAAATGAAGAAATGCTTTCTTGCATAGTTACAAGAAACATACATCTTTCTTGTATGTATTTAAGGTAGACAGAGATATCAACAAAACGTGTCTTTCTGCCACTAGAAATTTCAAAAATTTAGAAGATTCAAAACACATTCGATATACTGATCTTTTTTCTAAGTCTGCAAATATCTTGCTGTGAATAAGATGGCATCTTGAAATCTTTAAGTAACGATGAGGATAGTAAGATGGGACCTGAATTTCCTCAGATAAATAAAGTGCATGTAAAAAAGAGAGAAAAAAAGAAATGAGTCGGGATATGGCGTTTTAAGATTGGCATTGTTTATAATTCACAAAGGAAGTAGAGAGAAAAGAACATCTTGATGCTATCAGTTATTCTTATTTGCATGTAAACTCTGATATTAGGATTCATTTTTGAGCATGTCACTTTTTAGCTCCTAATTAATTGTAGTGACAGCACTGTGTGCGTCTGTTTATAAGAAAGGCGCTGTTGGGGCTGAGGTTTTAATTATATTAAATATTAATCACGGATTGAAATTGGAAACCTTAAATTATTGTTTAATGATCAATGATCAAACGCATAATCAAGATAAAGAAAATTAGGATGGCAGACAGCAACATCACAATTTGAATTTTACATTATTAGTCTTCTGCATAACTAGGCACTTTTCTCGAGTATCTGAACTGTTTTGCCTTTTAACTGTGCTTTCAGTTGCTATAGTGATGGCATAATTTTGTAATAGTCTAAAAATGACACTGGCATAGATACTGACAGATAGGAATTAATTCACTAACAAGTAATTATGTAGCGAAATGTTGACTGCCATGCAGAAGGTGCACTGTGACACATTTACTGTTTTTCAGGGATGGCAGTAACATTAGCGTTGGTCATTAGTGGTAGACATCTCCGTACAGTGTTGGATACAGACTTATATGCAGACCTATTTAGTTACCTGTGTGACAGCCTTGTTCAGGACACCAGAAACAGCTGTCCTAGGCTGTATGAGCCAAAATAATTAGGCCTGTCATCTTCTCGCTCTGATTTCCCCTTCAACCTGCTCCACAAAATGCAAATATTTTGCTTTCATTGTCACATTCACCTTGACATGGATATTGCTTTGGCGCATAACTGGATGAGATGACTCAGAATTTGCATTGTTCATTCTAATAAATTTGCTTCCCCTCTACCACATGGCAGGACCCATCAGATAAACTCTCCCAGAGTGTCATCAATCAACATCGCTGACAGACGGCTTTTGCCTTCATTTGTTACATACGAGAACATGCTTAATTATTTGTCCTGTAATTAGTTGGGAAAATGTCAGGAAATGTCAACTCTCTGTTCACTCTGGAAGGGCTCTGCATGAAAGCCACAATGACTGAAGTGTCATTAATGCTGCCTAACAAGATGAGGATCAGCTGGGGAAAAGTGAAAGCTCCTAAAAAAGTAATCATGGTGAGTTAAGGAAAACTGCAAATCAGCACCAATAATAAGATGTGAATCCTATTAGCAAACAGTTATATTTTTCATCTGTTACTCCTCACAATAAAAATATCTGAAAAAAACCTCAAGGAACAAACACAGCTCATGGGCTCATATAATTTCTGTCACATATTCTTTGGCATTTCCTAAGCCAATCATGCTTAATACATTACTGTAGGTAGTATCTAATATTTAATTTTCAGATTTGAGACATTTTTTCATTTATGCAGCCCTATAATATGCCTGGATATGTGAAGGTAAATATTATTTTTACATTATCAAGGAGTATAAGATTAATTGAATATGAAAATTTGTTTTCTGAATTTAAAGCTGATAAGGACAGTAGGCATTAGCTTTATTTTTCGGAACCAAACTAAAAATAAATGATCATAATCTTTTTATCAAGTATTTACAGTTTTACAATAGGCAGCTGAATAGATTTATGGAAATTACATGAACAACTAGGAAAGATCATCCTACTTTCTCTGGATGCCCTCCTATATTTCATAATTAAAAAAATAAAAGGAAATTATATCAGTGAGATTAAATAACTATGTTGCTTTCTCCTTATTTATACTTTAACAAGGAAACACACTAGTTTTTATTGTAAATTGAAAAGTTACAGAAATACAGGATTTTAAAAGATAAGGGTTACAGAAATAAAGAAACAAAAAATGCTTTTTTAATTAATTAGATTCATTTCATGTTTTAGGAATTATTTTTTTTGTCTATTGTCATATTTCCTGTATGAATTCATATGGTATACATTCAGTGCTTTATCTTTCTACTTTTCTTTTTAAATATTATTGTGAAAGTGTATAATCATGTGGGAATACTTTCTTACTTAATTACTTACATTATTTCACCCCTCGTTTCCATTAAGCAAATTATTGCTTGGTGTCTTTAGAAAGGATAATTAAGATACTGTTCTTCTGTTTTACAATTTACTCCTTGTCACAGGTATGGCTAAGCTAATTATCAAATGGTTAAAAATTTATTCTGGGAAGAATATTACAAGTGTACCATGTGGGCAAATTGCTTCCAAGGCTAATTCAATTATAGATGCACCGTACCTTTTGTGTCGGCATGATATTTGTC
>JAUBOD010000166.1:881966-889417 GCA_032353885.1 Nothura maculosa
GCAAAAAATACCTCGAGTATGTTAAACATAGGTACAAATAAACTTTTTTCTTTAACATCCATCTTTTTCTGATATTTTCAGATTTCACTACTGAATTGGTACAGCTATGAGATGTGCTTTTATTCTGTTCAAAAGCTAGAACAAGAGCTAGGAGAGTCGTATGATGAAGACTCTATCATCTGAGAATTCCTTTCTTATTTTGAGATTCCTTTACTGCAAGATATATTATCTGGATTAGGTATTAGTATGATGCATAAGCAGAGGGAAGGATGTGTGTCAAAACTTCTCCATCATACAGGAGATGAGCATTTCCCAAAGGAATTATTTGTTCTTATAGTTTTTATAGTAGTTAGCATGCTAGGCCTAGCTGATAGAAATGTTGTGTATGCATGTGTGGATGAATTTGGGTTTTGATGATAAAATTCATTTAGTCTCCACACTGTCATTCAGTCTTAAAACACTAAACCTTTATTTTCATAAAATGTTCTTGTCTTTGCCACAACAGAGCTGCCATATTCACAGGAGTTCTGTCACTGCATACATGTATGATGATATGCATACAATATCTATGACTCTGTGTTTTTCAGGAGAGGAGAACTAAGGCATTATATGCTGTTAACCATGGAGATAAGACACTAAAAAGGAATAAAAAATGTTCTCTCAAACTGCAGAGGATAAAGCAAGAAACAAGAAATTACAGTATATCTAAGAAAAGCACAAAGATCAGGAAAAGATATGCCTTTTATTGCTAGAACTCTTCTGAGGAAGTACTGGTCATTCCTGGATCAGCAAGTGGCATCAACAGTTCTCTAGCAAAATGCTAGTTATCACAGTTTGCTTCTGCTGTTTTCATGGACTGAAAAAATGGAAGAAACATGACAGAAAAATGCAACCAGGTGTAAGTAAATGTGATTTAGAAAACATTCAAGTTGAAACGTCCCTGTGGATGAAGTAATGAGGATGAATGTGGCTGTTTTTGAGTAGAAAGCTGGGAAATCAGATGATGTGGCAAGATCACTTTTTTCTTGATGTACACTAGCTGGACCATATTGTCACAGAATATTAAGGAGAGACAACATGAAGGATTTTTTTTTTCAGATAAATACAGTAGAGCGTATTTCATTGGTGTAACTGTATTATTGAGTGTTTTGCTCGTTATTATTAACTCTAAACACTTTGCATTCATAACATTTTGTGATGCTTTAATATGCTTTAGTTGTCAGTAAAGTTTCATGCAAATATTTCTACTACCTTTCCATTTGTGTCGTGGAAAAGTCAAAGTAACTCAAAGAATATAGGTCTGCCTGAGAATCTGCTGGGATTTTTTTTTGGTTGATTTTAGGACTACTTGTTTAAATCATTAATAGTTCACTTTTTGTAGGAAAAAATCTAGCTTCAGCTCAACAATCAGCAGGAGAGATTGATATGATAGTATGTACTTTCTCTTTAAGGTATCTATTGAATTGCTTAATAAATTACAAATGAGTGAGCACTTGCACATTTTATCTTTCTAGTAAACATCAGCCTGATGAAGCTCCATCAAATACAGAAAAGAAATCTTTGTTGACTGCACATGGAGTTAGACTGAAACTTTTCATTAGTTTCTGAGCAGGGCATTTCTTAGTTTTTGGAAAAATAATTAACATTAAAATTAAGTAGAATTTAAGAAACAATAGAACATGAAACTATACTATTTTCAAAGGACGATTTTCAGGAAAGAGGACTTTAGACTGTAGACTTAGTCCTACAAATGCATTGAATACAGCCAGTGTAAACTAATCTTTCCAGTTTTAATATATGCAGTATACTGTATTTTTTCTGGGGAAACATTTAATATAAATAAATATATATATATATATAAAATATAATATATATAAAATAAATATATAAATATATAAAAATATATTTATATAAATAGATATAAAAGCTCAATCTAGAACGATATTTTTCATGTAACTCATACACAGTTTACACACACATTAATGGTTCCAATTCCTGCATGAACTACAAATATTCTGTACATATCACACTCTAGAAATTCTGTACACTCTGTACATGCACACACAAACATCTTACAAAGTGCCTATAGGAATTTCCAATCATTTTTTAAATAATAATGAAAAAGTTCTCCCATGTAAACAGTCCTTCCTAGTCAAAATGCCCAAGCCAGGATTGGATCTCGGCTGGCGGTCATCCGGAGAAAGTGCCATCCATCCTGGACGAATTCCCAAGGGTCATCAGTACTGTTTCTTCTGACGAGCCCCCTTTAAAGTGGGAAAGGGAGACTCCAAAAGTTGTTTATCCTATTCCTTGCAAGTGGAGGAAAGGGAGATGGAAAATCAGGCCAATCTAAAAACTCAAGGCCGCGGGATCTGGAATTTTGAAAAATGACCGGATCAGTAATGATTGGCTCATGCAGTACTGAGGCATTCCCTATCGCAAACTTGTAACAGCCATCCAGCTTCACGCCAATCTTTATCCCACATGGGAATTCTTGGTGTGTGGTATGGGTGAGGGTGCACTGACGGGGTTGTAGTCATTGTCCTGCTGAATGCGATGATTATTGCACATTATTGGCTACTGCCCAGCTGTGCCGGAGGCATGAATCAAAAGGCATAACATCTTGTGTGGTATGCTGGCTGAGGAGGCGAAAAACCTGGGATGGGAGGTGTATATTGAGCCCCATCTCAGAGATAACAACAAAGAACTCCACAAGCCAGATTTGGTTTTTGTGAAGGGGGTCCGTGCAAAAGTAGTGGATGTAACGGTGCACTACGAAAGTGGGATAACAACTCTGGGCAATGTGGCCTTGGAGAAAGTGCGGAAATATCAACATCTAAGTAGTGAGGTATGGGCCCTAACATCAGCCACAGAGATTGAGTATCTGGTGTTCCCAATTGGCGCCAGAGGGAAGTGGCATGAAGGTAATGAGAAACTCCTTTCTGACCTTGGACTTTCCTCTGGATGAATTAAAAGGGTAGCGAGAGCTTTTTCTCAAAGAGCTCTCCTATCCTCAGTTGATATTGTTCATATTTTTGTGAGTCGAAGTAAGAAAATTTAGACTTTGGCCTTTAGGGGCTGGCATTTTCCATTGCCTGTCCCATTGGCTCTACCATCATTACCATCATTTCACCTCTCCTTACCTCATTCCATAGACTATTAACATCTAGTCTGTCATCCAGAGTAAAATTCTTCACCCAGACGACCGAGTTTGATCAGTTTTCTGGAACCGCTGAATTTTGCCTGGCAGTACCTTGGCTGTGGAATTTGGGGACTAATTATTTAGATCCCCAGGACTGTACGTCTTGTCCCAAATGACGTGTCATTAACTACCGAATATGACTTATAGGTGGACAGGCCGCCTTAATAACCTGGAAAAGGTGCCTTGCAAATTGTAAAGTTCATAAAATAGTCAAAATGCCCAAGCCAGGATTGTACAATTTACCATGTGTCATATATTTGTGTCAGGATGCTTCTTTCCCATTTCACACTGGTACTATGTACCTCAGTAAATAACTTCAGAAAGTATAAGGCGGGTTTGGAAAGTGTCAGTACACTAAGTGCATGATCAGTTTTTGTCTTGTCCGAAAGGTTATAAAGAACAAACAAACACGCAAAAGGAGCTCAGATCTCCCATGAAGGTTGGAGAAAACTTTGTAGATCAGTAAAAGAATCAAATGCCACTAAATGAATCAAATGTCACATAGGATGACAGCTCTGTTCATCCACCTCATGGGGACTTGAGCTGAGGTAGAGATAAATCATATGTTTTTTTGTTTTTCGTTTGTTCATTTCAAGCTGCTGTGAGGTAAGCTGCGACATACTGGTTTAGTGTTGCTAATTTTCCTGACTGTGCTGCAATTAGTAGAACTTGTAAGCATTCATATTTTATTTACATATGTTTTTCTTGAAAATCATATTTGTGTTTTTTTGTATTATTTGTGATATTTGTGATGTTTGTAGTTTGAAGTTATTCATATGTCATAAAAATTATCTTCCATGGTTTGAATGTTGTTCATCCCTTTAAAACTTTAGTAGGTTATTGTTTGCTTAAAAGGTCAGTGTTCCAAATGAAAGTCTTAAAAAAAAAAGTTAACTTTTTTAGAAAAGGAGTAAGTTTAAAAAGCTGCAAAATACATCAAACACTATGGGTGGGTTATTTAATTTATAATTACACATTTTATGACCTAATCATTTCTGATTATCACAGGATCTTATTTCCATCTTTCCTCTCAATTCCAATGAAAAAAAAATTACTCAGATTACTCTACCCAGTGGCAGGCTGGGGTGCTCACAGCAAGCACTTAGTAACAGGACATTCCCAGCTGCTCCTGGTCCCCAATAATTAGCCTGCTATGGCAGCTACCTCTTGTGGCTTTGCCTATGAGAGACATTTGACACAGAAGACATCAGAGGGATTTTTCAGGAGGCTCTTGTGGCGTCCGAATGGCTCTTAATTAACCACTTAGGTATCCTCGTTCAGTCTCCTGCTTGGCACTTTCCAAATGGTAGGGGTTGTGCTGTGGATCTAAACACCGGGGAAGCATGCTATCAAAAGATCTTGTAAATGAAGGCTTGTGTAAATTATTTTTAATGATTCCCTCCTGGCACATCATTATGTTTGTAGTTACACACAGGCACTTCAGAGATGGCTCATCTTCCGTAAGGTCAGCTGCAGGACCACCATAACTAGCTGCAGTCAGTAAATGGCTTATTAATTAGCGTAGTGATTTTACATTGCTAAGAGCTCTGATGTATGGAGCTAGAATTGTAATTGTGTAGGATGGAAATAATAAGCCATCTCAGGGCTCCTTATGCAAATTGCCATATTATAAAATCATTACCTATCTAAACACTGAGTTTTAATAAGAATTACAATGATGAATTTTATGATAATTGACACTCAAATTTTAATCTCCTGGATTTTTATCATTTTGGTGGTTAAAGTGTGTTTCTAATTAAATGTTGCTTAAAATGCAAAGGATTGTTTAACAATTCTATTCAGTTCTTCTAGTTCAAATCAGGTTATTCTCTTTGGTCAGAGAAGATGGATGTTCTTAGTAATAGGTATATGACATTATGTATTACTTGTAGAGTAAGATGTTTAATCTTTTTTTTTAACAATTCTGACTAAGATGGCACTGTATTGTCAACTGTAAGGTACAGCATGGTGCATGTTATTACACCTGATTTATTTAATAAAAGTAACTCAAAGTAAGGAATTAAAATCTAAGGAAGATTTTGAATGCTTACGACTTTTAATAGATTTTTGTTTATTTGGAATTCCAAGCAATTTAAACAGAAGTCTAATAATTTTGCTCTTAGAAATGTCATTCAAGGTTAACAAATTTCACATTACCATTTAGTTTTATAGTATTGCACAAAATACTATGGCATTAAAAATTCACTGTTGCATTTGCAGAAAGATTTTATTCACGTATGGCAATATTTGTTTGTTTTTATGACATTTCTCTTCCTTCTGTGTAAATAAGTACTTTGAAGTAGATGCAATAAAAAAAACTCTAGGTATTTTGAGTAGTGGTACAAAGTATCAGTCTGAATATACTTTATCTCAGTGCCTACCACAAGATCTTACAATGCTGCTGCTTTTTCCAGAAGCAAACCACCCGCATTAGCTTATTAGCACAATAAAGAAGAAATTCTGCGGACTGCATAATTTCTCTCTTCTAAATAGATCTCTCCAGAAAAGAATATGGCAAATTGTGTAGGTTAAATGAGAAGCAGAAAACTGCTAGATAAAGAATATCTGCAACAGATCAGACCAGAAGTCCATGTGGATCAGAATTCTCTCATACAACAACCAAAACAGAAGATCTAAAGAAGAGTGGAGATAAAGAAAGGTATTTGTATTTGTACTTTTTCTATTGAGTAACCTTTAAATTCCTGAGTATTTTTTGCCCGAGTGCTATCCTGAGCTGTGTATGGTTTTCTGTATTTAAGACTTAGTGTATTTCTCTTCCAAAAAAAGCTCTTCTACTAATGTTGAAATCATATAAGCTTTTAGTATTCAAAAATTCTTTGGGCAAAGAGTTCTATCTACTACTTACTGTATAAAGAATCATGTATTCCTATATCCAATGAAATTAAGAGGTTGGAACATATATCTGGATTGAAAAGCTGATGAACAACAACTTCCAGTGCTTTATGCAGTGTTTCTATAAGTTTGCAAATAGAAAAACAGCATAAAATTTTTCATGATCACTCTTCAGATTTAAGGACAAATTATGTAAACCTTCTTATTTTTCATAAAATTCAATTTATACTATCTGGAGGTGATTTTTATATATTTGCACTAACTAAAATGCTATCATCTGAAATATTCCCAACACATTAAAACATGGAAATATCATGAGACCTTAAACATCCCTGTAAATTGGATTGCAATCTGATATGAATGGCAATACCACAACAGATTGTTGCAAGTGTCTCATTCTGAATACTGGGAGAAAGTTCAAATCGGCTTTTGAAATAAAAATACAAAACTGATTTTTTTCCCAGGATATTTGTCCTTTCAGTAAAATACATGCAAATTATATGTAATATGTAATTAAATTCTATGTAATATGTAAAAGAAAAGTTAATATGTACAGTTGTTTGTGTTTAATTGAATTTAAACTATATTTCTAACTCCACATTTAAATGAATCAGAGAGACATATATAAGATCTATATGTGGAAAGCTATATATACCAATTTCACTGGTTCATTAACATGCATTAGTTTTGTCGGTAAGTCTGAGTTTTACCAAGAAGAAATGTTCCTGCACATGGCCTCAGATGAACATTTACAATATTAAAATTCAGTGAATGGCAACAGAGTTCTAAAATCAAAGGGATTCATAGGCTTCTGGAAAAAAATTTTGCCTGACTGAAAAAAAGGGCTAAGAAGAACTGCAACACATACTGTACACATTTCCATAAGCATTTCTTTTGAAGAAGTAAGTCCATCTTTCACATTTGACTTTTTAAAGAAATAGCTCTTACATCAAGTGCATTTATACATGCATTAAGTACAAATATTTATTCCCAAAAAAACTGCAAGTTAGCAAAGACCAATGTTAATGCTTTTATGTGTTACATTTTGATAAGATATATAATTCTGAATGTCGCTGAACAACAAGATTTCATTCATACTCTTTTTCTAAGTTTGTCTTAAATCTTATTTTGAGAAGAGTCTACCACAACGTTATGTTTGACAGCTATGAAGTATTACTTAGGAAGAGGTTGAAAAAGCATTACAATTCACTTTAAACTAAAATGCACACAATTGTTACACTTTAATGACTGCACTTGGCAGAAAAGAGCGATTAAACCAAAGCCAGACAACAATCAAACTCTTTTTTCTTTTTTCTTTCTTTCTTTTCTTTTCTTTCCTTTTCTTTTCTTTTCTTTTCTTTTCTTTTCTTTTCTTTTCTTTTCTTTTCTTTTCTTT
>JAUBOD010000166.1:898134-954269 GCA_032353885.1 Nothura maculosa
GGGGGTTGGACTAGATGACCTCTAAGGTCCCTTCCAACCTTACACATTCTATGATTCTATGATTCTATGATTCTATGCTTAAATTCTAGGAAATGATTATAAATATTCATTCAATTTCCTGGAACTAATTACAATATACTCCACCCTTACACATATGCGCCCTCTGTCCCTTTGGGGGTCTCTAGTGGTCTTTTTGAGACCCCCTGGTGGTCGTCTTCCTGGAAGTCACTTCCATATATGGCTTCATTTTGACTCAGTAGGCCCTGTTTTATTTCTACTGCCGTGCTTCAGCCAGTTCCATGAAGATACGGTGGTCCTCGTCTTTGTCTTCTACCGATGTTTGCTCCTTTTGCCTGTATTCTCTCATAATATACCAGCACCAACAGTGAAAATACGTTCTTGAATGCATCTTCTTCTGGGGTTTCTCATAACAAGTACCTACTTGGACTTGAAATATGGAACAATATGGTCAGTATCTTTGTGAAATATTTTGCTATTTCATATTTTGATATTAAAATGTTAAGATTTTCAGTTAATCCTCTGGTCATCATCAGAGAAAAATACAATTAATTATAGGAGCAATGTCAGACACAAATATTAGAGCACAAAGTAATGGAAAAATAGTAACTGCCTATGGACAAAAATGGTACAAAGTAGTCCTGAGTTTCTCTGAAATAGTTCAAGTGCTACAAAAATAAATGGTCCCATTTTAACAATATTTACAATTTCGGGTAATGAATTTCCACCTGTTCTTAATCATACATGCAGCAAATATCTTTAGCAAATGAAATGAAATAGGTAAGTGATGATCTTCATATTGTATAAATTCAAAAATTATGTTTTATGCTTGACAAAATTACCTACTGCCTTTATTATGATCATGAAACTTAAAATGTGATACTTAGTTGATTAATGTGGTTCAGTGACTTAATATTTTAGTCACTTAGTAGTCACTTAGTATTTTAGTCACTTAGTATATTTATGCTACTGGTGGCATATGACATGAATTTCAATTCCACATTTGTTAAGCTTGTACAAGAGGAATACTTATCCATCTCTCTCTTCTCCATCTCTCTCTTCTTCAGCTGGCAAGCAAGCTAAAGTTCTGAAGTTTCATGTAGCAGTCTCTCCTTTAATTTAAGTCACATATCATCACATTAATATTTTTGATATATATTATTCACAGAAGAATGCACATGCCTTTCATAGATTTATTTTCTTAACTTATGAAAATCTGGGACCAACATACTGTTACGCTAGTCCAATTTTTATTCAAGTGCAATTGAAGAAGAATTACAACAGAGTAAAGAATCACATGCATAACAAAAATGCATGGGAAGTTGGAATGATGTCTAAAAGAGTGAGCATTTGTGTACAGCAAGGTTATATCTATTGATATCTATTGATCTATGTTGATAAATTTGATTCCATATGCCATTGTGATCTGCTAGAAAGATGACAAGGGTAGGCTACTCATATACTAGAACATACTTTCTTGAGGATAAAACATAGACATGAAGAACAATAGCAGATAGAGCAAAGTTATTTTTTTATCCCCTTTTGGCTTCTAAGAGAGGTCAGTGACACATTCTTGAAGATTGCAATGTACCAGGCAAGTGTACACAATTCTCCTGGCAAACCTCCGACTTAAAAGAATTACTAAGCTGTGTCTAGACTATCACATTTTGCAGCTGAGATGGACCCATCCTTTAGCAGTGTTCAGAATCTTGTAGAAACCAAGGTTTTGTACTTACAGCCTTCTCTGTGTCTTAAAATACTGTATAAGAAAAGGCATTTTCTTGATGTCTGTGTGTTTTACTGAGAATTGTATATCTACATCTTACACTTTTCACAATAGTGAATAAATTATGAATCACTGTCATGATATTCAGTGTTATTCAAGACTTGCATCTGAATTCAGCCATAACTTCATTCTTCTATTTTATTTCTTTTCTTAACAGTACTTCTGCCTCCTTTGTAGATTCTTATAGGGTTTTCTTGAAACTTGATGATCAAAGCTATTGGTAGTATTCAAGACATGGCTGAAGAATGGATTTGTTTAGTGTTTGATGATTTTCACTTTGTTTTGTTTCAATTCCTTTCTTAATAATTAAATTGGCTTCCATAACTTCAGATGAATCACAGATGGATCTGTATTATGGACGTTGCTCTCTGGAAGGACAATAGCTGATTAGAACTATACATAAATGTTTTAATTGTTCGAATAATGTTTTATCCAGCTACATTACTTTACATCCATTTACAGTTAGATTTATTTACCATTTCTTTCAAATAAAATCTCCATATTATAGAAACCTTCTGTATTTCTTCAGTCACTACTTTTTCTGTCTGGAATAATTTTGTAATGCAGGAGGAAGAATGAGTGCAGACATCTGAAATTTAACAATCAATATTAAAAAGTAATGAAGCAGTCGCAAGCAAGTCAATCCTATCTAGGTAAAGTCAAGGAGATGTTTGAGTGATTCAATTCACATTTGAATCACATTAGAACTCAGCTCTGCCTCAGGATCAGGAGGAAAATTTTTTAAAACCACCTTTGACCATTCTCGTGTCCTTTGCTAGACACAACTTGAATAATCTGAGAATTCTTGGAAAGAGTTGTTCCTTTTTCTAGGAGTATTTTTTATATTAATTTTGTATTCAAGCTTCTTATATATTGCCCTTGTAATGGAAGAATAAGATGGCCATCTACTATGAAACTCTTAACTTACTTAAGAGCATACCACACAGCAAAACAAAACAAAACAAAACAAAAAAGAATAAAAACCTGAAGTGGAATATTTATTTACTTTTGGAATTAGTTTGAATATAATAAAGACAGTTATCCTTAGACTTATGCTCAATTAAAGTTACAATTTTCATTTCAATTTTTTTTCCAATACAGTACTGATATATAGTATTTTAATTACATCTGATCTTATCTTTGCAGTTCTGATATTCTTTCAATATAATAATGGTGTTTGATAATAGATTTATGGCTACATATAGCATATAATAATAATATAGCATATAATAATACCAATAAAGAGGAAAATATAAAAAGCTCATTTTTGTTGGTATGATTTATTTATTCTCAAGGAATATAGAGGAATTTGAATTATTGTTAGCAGATAGTTTTTACAGGCTGCAGGAAAAGTTAAGTGAATAAAGCGAAGTATGATATATCTTAAATTTATAATCTTATATGTGTGATATATCTTAAATTTATAATCTTAAATAATATCTGATTAAAGCTGAAGTGTTTTGATGGCTACTGCTAAGATGGAGTGTTCAAAGTAAAAAGTATTATTATTTCAGATTATTGACAAAGTATTGTCACCAAAACTTCCACAGGAACTTAAGAAAAAAATTCAAAATAGTAAGGGTGACAGAGCACTGGAACAGGCTGCCCAGAGAGGTTGTGGAGTCTCCTTCTCTGGAGATCTTTAAACTTGCTTGGATGCAGCCCTGTACTACATGCTCTAGGTGACTCTGTGTGAGCAGGGGGATTGGATTAGATGGCCTCTGGAGGTCCCTTCCAACCTTAAGCATTCTATGATTCTATGATTCTACTCACATCTGCGGGGTATACCCCTAATCAAGATCCAAAAATGTCTTTCAGCATTTCCTGTGACATCAATATTTATGAGGTAATTATATTGTTTTATACTTTTGAAATCCTTAGGAAATATCTGTTGTATCTAAATATGTTTTGCTTGATCTCCTGACTTAAATTATTTTCTTGTTTGCTTCCTAAAGATGCATTTTTTTTCCTAATTCTTGTAATATGTCACAAACTAAACATAACCTTAGAAAACAGCCAAAATATTCCCTGGAATATTCTAGCAAGTTCCTAAATGGCAGCAAATAACCCTTACTTTACCTTACTAGCAACTGCTTACTTGGCTTTGTCCCCTGAAAAATTAATGTCAGTAGGAAGGCTGTAGTTTGATGCACTAGAAATATCCCAACTGAAAGAATAAAGAGATTTTTGGTAAGAGATTCAAGATACAGGCATCACTCTCATGTTATTTCTGTTGTAGTCAGATGTAGAACTAAAGCTTTCAGCACAAATCTAGCAAAAGTTTGCAATAATTGACACATTTATATATATAAAAACACCCTCTTCGGACAAATATTACCTTATAATATTACAGTAGAGATTTAAACCTAACGTAATGATCAATACTCTCTATTGTGTTAATCCACATGGCTACATTATGCTATGCTATGCTTTAGCTTGGGCTTGAAAAATTCTAACTTTTTTGCAAGTCATTCTGAAAACTCAGTAACTTGTGTCTACAAATTATACATGAAATGTTGTATTTGAAGATTAAGAATACTGGTTTATTTTTATGATATTTAATTTGTGCAGTTAACAAGGAAGTGTTTGGTGTTATGTTGACTTTTATCAACATATACTTATCTATAATTCATATACTTATGACCTTTGTTTTCAAGGATATAAAGTTAGAATCCTGCTCTATTAACGTTATATTTAATATTATTTATACTGTGTATTGAAATTAGCAGTAACTAGAGGTTTGAAGAAGCATGCTGCAGTATAACTACACAGTAACTCATTTAATTGTACCTTAATTATAATAGTATCAATACAAAATGTGATCACACTTCCAACCTTTTTTCCTAAATAAATAATAGTTACTTAGTTGTGTCTCTGTTCTGTCAGCTGTTCATCTTCTTCTGTCTCCAATAATTCTTGAATGTTCTCACTTATTTCAATCATCCTAAAAAGAGGAATTCCAATAAATATTTTAAATATCTTTACATGCTTCATGAAAATCAATGCTCATGAAGAAGAGAACCCTGAAAAGAGCTGGGAGATAAACTTCAGCAATTATACCATCTCCAATCCTCTCTCAAATTCAGTCCAACATGTAATAAGTTAAAGTATTTTAATAAATCGAAGAAATTAATCTTGCGGTCACTTCACAGTCATAGATTTCAGGTATCATCCTACAAGCCTATCCTGCTATACTTGGACTACACCACATTAACTTTAGGTAAGCTACTATAAACTTAATAGTATAGGCCTTTTTTTTTTTGCAATCTAGAAATGAAGTTATCTGGCTGCATTGGAAATAATTTTGTTGTTGTTGCTTTTCAGCTTTTTAGACTCGTGCAAAGTGCTCAGAAAAACTTTATCTGAAAACTTTATCAGAAAAACTTTCACCTTTATATCAGTTTGCAAAGTTTGCATAGCTGACAATAATGGGAATGGGAGAGGCATAAGAAGAAATAGAGCATTGCACAAATTTTAGTTATTAACTACAATTAACTATATTCCAATATTAACTTAATTAATAGGTGGATAGCAGGTTTATTCCAGGTACAGGTACAGGAGAGACAACTCTGATTCCTAAATCATTTAGATGGAGTTCAAACACTTGCACAGTTTTGGTATGTCATAACAGTCCTACTTCAGATGACTGCTTTTTCTGATGTGTTATGCTGTCTCAAAGTCACAGCATAATGCCCAGCTATGGAATAAGTAATGATTATCATAGAAAAGGAAAGAAAAATAATAGAGAGTTATATGACAGTTAAAAATTAGTTTGCTCTAATCTTTCTTAACCTTTACTCTTTCTGTAAGAAGTGTCCTCAGAGGAGCATTCCTCAAGTTAGAAGCAAAAAAAGCTACTGCACTGTAACAGTTCTCATTTTGAAGTAAAATCTGGGTTATTGTGATTCATTTGGAGTTTAAGCCTGTGATATTTTATCTCAACATTATATGACATCATTAAAGACGTCTTGTATTGTTTTTGCCTATGGTTAGAAATTATGTCTGCTTAATCAATTCCATTATGCATTCACCCATCCATGACACATCAAAGGCTAATAAGATTTTTTAAAAAACTTTGCTTGCTTAAAATGATTTCCCTCCAGATCAAGATGCAGAGCACAAAATATTAATCAGTTTAAATAAATATCAAGACTACCCAAATAATATGAATAATTGGCACAGTGCAGTGCCTACTGCCCAGTTCCCAACAGCTGGTCACACTGGCACATGGCACCATCTCAACAGTCTTTGAGATAATGACTTTGGCATCTGCCGATGAGCGTTTGCTACTGCCCACAGAATTTACAACTCACAAGTGGGAAACAGAGGCTCCAACAGAACTTTTTTATGCAAGGTCTTTGAAATTTATTAATGTAATGCAAACACAAGCCTTCCAACCCATTAAATTGTTGATGTTATGCGAATCCACTCTGGAATTGCAGATCCTCATTAACATTATTTGCATGTTAATCTGCATCTTTTTAATTAGTGATATTATTTATGCACATAATTTTCGCCTACTGGTGCCAAGGCTGAAGCGCATTAATTAATCTACTGAGATGCCAAACTGTTTATTTTCTTCCGTACTTTTATTTGTTTACATGGTGTTTTGGATTCAGGGAAAATAAAAAAGAGCCTCAAGAATAAAAGCAGAAAGACAAGATTAACTAAAAGCTCTTTTTGTTTTCATAATTTAAATTGTAATATTAGCCAAATGTTGTGTTTCTTCCCTCAGAGATCGGTTATTCAGTTACATTACCTTGATGTATTATTAAAATTTATAATGGACTCTGGAGGCTTCTTTTAGTTCTCTCCTTCATTTACAGAATATACTCAATGTTATTTTAATCTTCCTACAACGCTTCCATGCATAGGCAATGATCAGTTCTCCCTTGCGAATCTCCAGTGCTGTTCCACTTTGCACAAATGATAAACATTTAAATAAGCCTTTTCAAAAAAGAATGCATACCAAAATTATTAACCCATTAATGGACTTAGAATCTGTCTGTCAATAATTTCCTCAATCTAGGTCAGTTGCAATGTTTATTTGATCAAGAGCTTTGAACTGGTTTTATCTCCAAAACTGTATGCCTTAGAGTTTAGAAAACATTGATTTCAGCATTACCATTCCTGTTTTTACATACTCCCTAATATATAAGAAATGCTTGCTTGCATTCCTCCCTTCCTTTCTCTTTCTGTATTTCTCCTTCCCTCCTTCACACATGTATGCACGGATTCACTTCTCAAAATACTACTTGCACTGTTATCCGAAGAGCAGCACCACACTAATATATTTTTCCTTCAATCCTTTCAGAGAGAGAAATGAGTGCCAGTTTTCCACAAGAAGGCAGAAATGTTATTTCCCTATTTGTAGAAATTTCCTCTTTACAATGCTGGAAAAACTGCATGACATCAGATTTTAAACTGTGCTGTGTACATGCAGAGAAAAACTCTTACTGGATCACAGATGAAAACTTGCCTACGAAGCATGTTGGGCTAGTAAGATGCTGGAAGGAAACATCAGACTTAAAGGCACAAGGGAACCAACTTTAAAACAGGTTGATTGTGAAAGATGGTAGCTGTTAGAGGCTCCATGTTGGCTTGAATTGTAGGAATATATCCTGGGACATATGGATTGGTGGAAAAGGACAAAAGAAGAACTCAAAGGTAGAAAACACATTTAAGTTATCACAGAAATATCATTTTCACATGTGCAGTTTAGGGATAGGATAATTTTAGTGTCATATGCTTCCTCTTGCTGGAATGTGTCCTTTTGTCCTATTTTTTCTTTTTTTTTTTTTTGTCCTTTCTATATTCTCAATTATTTTTCTAGTCAGGAAGATCAGTTCGCATTCCATAACAATCTATTTTAAATGGGGAGATCTGAATATGGCAAGCTGGTTGATAGGCTAGTTGCTATTGTAATTTAAAGTTTCTCAGCTACAGGTGTGTAAGAAGAGTTAGTTAGGTCAAAAAATAACCTGGTTATTTTTTTCTGATTCTGTTGCCTCTACTTTCTCATGAATGAGACAAAGCAGATGTTTTATCATTTAACAGTGTCAGAATAGTTCAAAACACTAGAGTAGAATCAAAATTGCCTATATTTATCAAAATGTTTTCCTTATTAGGTCCTCTGATAATTTATGCTAACACCTAATTTTTGTCAACCAGAAATGCAGATTCCCTTAGATTAAGTCAGGGAGAAGACACTTTCTTAACCATGAAAAGCAGTAAATTAGTTATGTTAGAAAATATTCGATTTATATATACATATTTATACATAACCTTAAAACTTCAAGTAATTTTAAATGGCTATTTTTTGGTATAAGGTACTGCAGGGTATTACAGCTTTAAAAGACAAAAGCAGAAAATATAGGTTTATGTTACATTTTTAGAAAAGACACACAACAAAATGTCCTTGAAGATATTCTCTCATAATTCATTGAAAAAATGGAGCAGAATTATGTTTGCATATACATCTTTTTAATTTCCCAATATCATCAGTTAAATATATATATTTTCTTAATATATTTTTCTTAATGAAAATTCAATATAGATTATTATGTTTTTGATAAGAGTATGCATATGTATTACATACAGGAAGAATAAGCTGGTGACAGAATACGATTTGGAAGGGGCACTGGGTGCGTTGCCTTCTTATAAAAATGGTAAGTGAATTAAGCAATATATTCCACAAACATAAAAAGGAAACATTCATGCTAAAAAGAAACCTTTGTATAAGTTACTGAAGCATATTTCATGAATATTTTAGATTTGTTGTAATATTTTAATGTACTGTGGTTATTCTCTGTCTTTATTTTTTCATTTTCTAAATCACATTTTCAAAACTTCAACTGCAAAAGTGAAGATATTTAATGAATATTCTCTAAAGAAACTTAACAACTGTGAAATCACAGAACAGTGACATGACTAGTTCAGTTAAGAAATAGTTTAACAGAGATATCTATATGCATCAGTTTCAAATCTAGTCCTAGGTGAATTCACTCAAGGTCACACATAATGTCTGTGTAGGGCCGAACATAGAATTCATATCTCCAGTCTCAGACCTTTATTCCTTAATGATGCTTATGCCCATTTAGCATTAGGCATGGTCATAAAATGATAAACTTCATTGGCTATTTAACACCATTCAAGTGGGAAAAATGAACTGGAGAGTTTCTTTTTCAAATAAAGAGAATATAAAATTAAATTTGTCATCTATTGCTCATTTTTGGTACAGGAAATACAGACTTTCAAAAAAATATATTGTTATTCATCAGTTATTCACTTAAGGCCAATGTTTCAGCCTTGAGGAACAATCCCACAGATTTGTCTATTTGTCTGATAACCATGATTGGCACTGAGCTGTTCAGTAATTGTGCATGGAAATTGGTAGTCACACATAGCAAACACTAAAACTTGATTTTTCATTTTCTACAGGTATACATTCCTGAAATATCCGGATTTCTTTTCCCTCTGTCTTATCTTCTCAATAGTCTTAATACTAGCATTTAAAAAGGAATCTAAGTTAAAATACTTATAAAAACACTGCTTTAATTACAGAAGGAAAAGTGTTAGTGACGAGTGATTTATTTTACCATCTCATCTGCAAGAATATGCTATAAATGTGAAGCGTTATCTAAACAATCATACCATTTATCTCGTTAGAGTAGTAGTACTAAAATAATTGCACATCTCAAAATATTCAGAAAGAAAAACATATGTTGTTTTCAACACAGTTATTTGGCAAAATATTTCCCATAACAAATTATTATTCCACATCTTTAGTTGTTTGTAATCACTTAAGCAAACATATTTTTATATCATATAAGAACCCAAACCATGGTTTCTACTCTGCACAAATATCAGTGATTATTTTACTATTCATTTATTGCCTGAAATACAAACCACCATCAGATAATCACAGTCACAGCAAGCGAAGCAAATTTTCTTAAAATATGCACAAATGTCTGGAGAATTCTTTCTCCAAGCTTTGACAACATTTTGTGAGAATTCACTATTCTACAAGCCTGGATGTGGTTCTCTTTCCTTGTCATAATGCAGAGCCATAGAGGACCTAGAATTTATTGAGGAAAAATGAATTTATTATGTTTTGTTAAGAAATTTACTATTTAAAATTGTTCATGACTTAATACTTTCTGAGGAAAATGCATCCAAAATTTCATAAAAATTAAACTGGATATTAGAAACTGAGTACTTTTTTTCTAGTTGGAATGTTTTCATTTTTTCCAACATTAATTATTTACTGTAAACTATTTCAGCATTTGGTGGGTTTTGTTATTTTCTAATAAAATTGTTGAAGAAAATGGTTTCAAATATCTGGTTTAGCTTTAGTGATAACATCTCACTAAAATAGAACAGTATTAATCCTTTCCTTTCTATCCTACATACATATCAAATGAGAAAATCTATCGCAGATTTTGTAGTTTTTCATCTGTGGAAAAGTCCACTGGGAAAGACTATTGCAGGTTTAACAGAGGTGTTCTTCCTCAGAAAACCTGTTGTTATGAGATATTGCTCCTAACAAGCTAGTATGATATTTTTCTGCTTTGATTTCTTAAGTTTCTCACTCATGGTAATCTAGCTTTTTCATGCCTGTCCTAAACCTGGTTAGGAGTAGGACACTACAGTAGTACAAGATGGTGGATAAAGCAGAGTGAGACTACTAAGTTGACTATGCCTTCCTCTCATAAAACCACACTTACTCATGCAAGTAGGTAAATAACGTATACCTAAAAATTTCCAGGAGAAAGGATTAAAAATATTTACTCATCTTTCCCAGCTGTATCATCCTTAAAATATTAGTGTTTCTTCTTATGAAGCAATGACACAAAGACTAGTTAATCTCCACAGTTCTTTGTGCTGAATATGATAGATGTGTTATTTTTTAAGTTGAATTGTACAAATCTTTATTAAGCATTTGGGAGTATCCTTTAGAGAACTCCTGGACTTCACTTTGTCATTCTTGATAATGTCCTTCCAACAATGCAAGTTTAGAAAGGCATAGGTGTTCAGTGATGTCTGCACTGTATGTGTAGGTTTGCAACCTCTTTAATTATAAGCAATCTCTAAAGCACTTTCACATAGCCTTTAAACATAGCTGACCCTTTTTATATAATTTCATTTGCCTTTACCTCTTAGTGTTTGGAGAATATCCAGCAAAGCACTTCAGCAAATTCAATAAAGTACATACTATAATTAATATGAAATCCAATAACGATGTTAAACCAGTCTTCCTAGAGAACTGCTGTTAAGACATCATAATTTGGCTATTGGCATAAATATTTTTAGTGAACTACATAGCAACCGTAGTTTAGAATTCATACTGACTTAAAATACAAGCTTTAAATAATGTGCTGTGTTTGCAAACCACATCAAGAATACTTTAAATGCTAGCATAAATGTATGAGTAAGCATATTGCAAATTTATGTTACTACTTGTCCTCTGTTACATCAGCAGAAGATGAACTTGTGTTTAGTTTCACTTCAAGGTTTTACTTCACAGATCCTTCAATAGCAGAGAGGCACTGAGCTGTGTTATTTTCCAAGTATTTGTTCCACTACTTGTATTCATACATGACTGTGTATGAAATAGTATATTTCATCATTAGCCATTAAGTAAAACAAAACAGTTAAGGCAATTTGAATTTTTGACATATATACCCACCTAAAATATCTATTTTATATGTCAAACCAGACATTGTAAAAGTGGATTTAATGAGAATAATGTATCTGACTTTATTTTAAGTGTACCTATCATTCCATATTTGACATGCAGTATCACAAGACTTTCTAACACAATAATTTGGGCATTCTTCTCTATAATGACCTGTACACCCAGAAGAATGTCTAAAGCAGAAGAAAATGTCTGGATTCCGAATGGAAAAATGAACTCCACACAAGCACCTTAATTTCAAGATTCTTCCAATGTTATTATTACACTAATAATGCATTTTTAGTGATTAAAAGGGATCAACATCATTTTTCCCTATATTCCCTTTATTATAAATCGCTTCACAACAAAGTGTTATTTTGAGGTGAATAACAAACAAAACCATTCACTGTCAACTGGAATTAGCAATCAGGAAGCTATAGTCTTTTAGATAGGTAAATAGGAAAATTAACATACAGAGCTAAATTCTAAAATATGAGTATGTACTTGTTGACTAAGAAAATGAGCAATATGGAGTTAGGCAGAAAGATTAAAGTTATCTGAAACATTTCCTAATTCTACTGTGTGGCTAATGAGAAAGTAATGTTTGAAAAACAAAAATGTTTTTAAAGAATCTCGTAGGGATTTGCACCACATACAATATAGATAAATTATGATGAACCTGCTCAAGAACTCATATTTTTTAAAACCAGACTTTACTATTGCAAAGATATGTTAATCTTGTCCTGAGACATTTTAAAATCCTATTGTTTACCAGTTACAGTAAGAAGTCAGTTTCCACACTATGTTTATTTGTATTGAATAGAAGGAAGACATTCCATCAGAGAGATCCCTACTGCTAGAACAGATGGGCATAGTTTCGGTACTGTTAAAGAGGACGATGCGAAACATTCTATTTCACACAGAAAGCAAAACTAGTAACATTAGCTCTTTTTAATGCTTTTGACACTTTGATGGAGAAATTCTCCTCCTGCCTGGGGAGATGAGTATAAGACGTCTGAAACAGTTTTGACTCAGGGAATTCTGCATGTAAAAACTGACATTTTCTTTTTATTTTATTTTTTCATCCAGGGCCACAGGGTCCTTAAAAAAAAACTGTTAGATGTTAGTTAAGAAAAAAATGTAATGTTCCAACCTCTTTTTTTCCTATGCGTAAAATCACTATTTTCATAATGAACAAGCATAATTGAAAAATATAGAATGTTAGTTAGATAAGTTTCCACTCTATGTAATCATAGTATTTGACATATTAACCTTAGATTTTAAGAGATCTCATGAAGTTGGTCAAATATCATTATAAAAAAAGGGAAATTGCATCACAGGGACACAGAAGTAGAAGAAATTTTCTAAGTGACACGTACAATGGATTACCACTGGGAAACAAAGTTCAGGTATTCTTATGGGCCACTCTTGATCCTGTAGTGCTGAGGTAACCCAGAAAGAAAAAAACTGCTGAAGGTACAGGCAACGCTTCTTACTACTATAGTACAAGCTATTAGGATGTATGATTTCTAAATATCTATTTGCTAGTTATATAATTCTATCTAGTTATAAATCAGTCTTGTAAATTCTTTGCATGCTTGATCCTGGCTGATACCAACTTCTATTTAAAGAATACAAATAATCCAAATGATCATTTCCTGCCTGTCAACTTTGGTTAATGAAATCTTGTTTAAGCAGCAGAAAAAGAACATATCATATCGTTAAAAATATACTATAGACATCCCACACAAGTATAAGTCATCACACAACATTTGAGCCTAATTCAATACTGTCAGAACTCCAAAAATAGCCTTTAATACAAGGCTTGATCATCAACAAGATTCCTCATTCAATTTTTTTTCCATCCATTTTCAATGCTCACTCTGTAATAAAACAGGTGTGCATTTGCTTCCAAACAGATATGTGTTTACTTAATTTGGATAAGTAAATTTATCCTAATTTCCAACTAAGTTACTTCCTTTTTGTAACTAAATAAATAGCAAGAAATAGCAGTGAATAATAAGTGAATATTTCATTATATAAGTAAGATGAGAAACTCAGGAATATCTCAGTTGATCCCAGGGCTTCCTTCAGATTCCATCTGGGATGGTATAACCATAGTCTGAAAAGAATGCAAGGAACATCAGGATAAAAAATGACCGTAAAAGCCCTGGGGGGATAATTTTGGGTGATAAGTCATCCATCATCTCAAAATAATATCAAGAATATGAAAATACTCATGTATCTTCATTGAGTTACTTCTTTCTGGGTGTCTTTAACCATGTGAAGAGGCTCTGCAAACTGGATTATACATAAGTTTTTGAATACACTGCATTCTCATTTACATTTTGAAAATATTTCAAATATATATTTCATATAAATATATATTTCATATTTAACAAGCTATAGGGCAAAGCATCAATATGCTTACCACTTCAACGAGCATGGCATTTGTTAGGTGTGGAAATTAAAGTCTTGAAACAGTGATCCTTGCTTAAGAATCTCCTCCCACCTTTTTTTTGTCTGTATATACAATATATCTCTGTCTTTGTTTTTACTTTTCTTCACTCACATGGTTTCAGTGCACGGTTAGTGTAAGGAGAAGAACATTCATGGCACAAAGTTGTAGTAACAGAAAAACATGTAGAGACTAAATGCAGAGACACTCTATAGAGATGTAGAGACACTGTCCCATGGGTAAACTCAAGTGTGGGTTAGATGAATGGACAATGAGGCCGATAGAGAACTGGCTGGAAGGCAGAGCTCAGAATAAATGGGACCGAGTCTAGTTAGAGGCCCGGCGCCAGTCGTATCCTCCAGGGGTCAATACTGGGTCCAGTGCTCTTCCATTCATTCATCAATTACTTCAATGAAGGCACAGAGTGCATCCTCCGTAAGTTAACACATCTAACTGCTAACTGAGTGGAGGAGCCAATGGTCCAGAGCACTGTCCTGCCATTCAGAGGGACCTAGACAGATTGGAGAGTCGAACAGAGAGGAACCTCATGAGGTCCAATAAGGACAATTGCAGGATCCTGTACCTAGCAAGGAATAACTCCAGGCATCAGTACAGAATAGAAGCTGACCTGCCAAAAAGCAGCTCCGCAGAGAGGAGTTTTGCAGTTCTGCTTGACAACAAGCTAACCATGAGCTAGCAATGTGCCCTTGTGGCCAAGAAGGACAATGAGATCCAAGAAGGACAATGAGGTCTGCATCAGGAGGAGTGTTGCCAGTAGGTAGAGGAAGGGGATCCTACTCCTCTACTCATCGCTGGTGAGGCCTCACCTGGAGTACTGGGTGCAATTCTAGTCTTCTTAGGACAAGAGGGATGTGGAGCTTCTAGAGAGGTGCCCGCAGAGAGCAAAAAAGACGATTAAGGGACTGGAGCATCTATCTTATGAGGAAAGGCTGAGTGAGCTGGGTCTGTTGACCATGGAGAAGAGAAGATTGAGAGGGGATCTTATCAATATGTACAAATACCTGAGAGGAGAATGTAAAGACGATGGGGTCAAACTCTTCTTGGTGGTGGCCAGTGACAGGATAAGGGGTAATGGGTACAAATTAAAACACAAGAAGTTCCATCTCCGTAAGAGAACTTCTTTAGCATGAGAGTGACAGAGCCCTGGAACAGGCCTCCCAGGAAGTTTGTGGATTCTCCTTCTTTGGAGATCTTCAAAATTCACCTGGATGTCACCCTTTGCCACATGCTCTAAGTGTCCCTGCTTGAGCAAAGGGGTTGGACTAGGTGATCTCTAGAGGTCCCTTGCAACCTCAATCATTCTGTGATTCTATTTGATTCTCTGTAAATACATAATGTCAACATTTCCAGGACAGACTCTGCCATCCACAATCTGCCAGTTGCGGGAACTGGTGGATGTCATAGCCAATCCGCTCACCATCATCTTTGGAAGGTCCTGGAGAATGGAGGAGGTGCCGGAGGAATGGAAGAAAGCCAACGTGACTCCAATCTTCAAGAAAGGCAAGAAGAAAGACCCAAGCAACTACAGGCCAGTAGGCCTTACCTCCATCCCCGGAAAAGTGATGGAGCAGCTCATTCTGGCTGCTATGTCCAAACACATGGAGGAGAAGAAGGTGCTCAGGATGGATTCACCAAGGGGAAATCATGTTTGACTAACCTGATTGCTTTCCATGAAGAAGTGACTAGCTGGATAGATGAGGGCAGAGCGGTGGATGTGGTCTATCTGGACTTCAGCAAGGCTTTTGACACCATCCCTCACAGCATCCTCCTGGGCAAGCTCTGAAGGTGTGGGATAGATGAGTGGATGGGGAGGTGGATTAGGAATTGGCTCAATGGCAGGGTGCAGAGAGTGGTCGTCAATGGTGTGAGTACAGCTGGAGGCCTATAGTTAGCGGTATCCCCCAGAGGTCAGTCCTCGGTCTGGTCCTGTTCAACTTATTCATTTATTGTTAGGGACCAGATCGCTGTAGGGGAGGAGTGAGATGTCGCAGAGGACCATGTGAGTGCTGGCACAGCAGAAGTTGCTGAGGAAGGAAGGAGTAAAATGGACCCAAGAGGAAGAGCATTGCTCATCTTTCACATGCTCTGCAACTGCCTGGATCGTGCAACCAATGATCAACCGCTATAGTACTGTTACAGCCAATGAGGATTGTTATGCCAAGGTATGCGGAAGGTGGCTGGGAATAAAGACTCAGGTTTGTGAGCAATAAAGGGTTCAACTTCTTTATGAATCATATTGGTGTGAGCGTGTTGTTCCGATCTTGCACGAGTTAGCAAGCCCTCGGCAATTAACAACTTGAATGAAGGGATGGAGTTCTCCCTCAGCAAGTTTGCTGATGATACAAAACTTGGAGGAGTAGCTGACAGCCCAGAGGGCTGTGCTGCCATCCAGAGGGACCTGGACAGACTGAACAACTGGGCGGTGAGAAAGCTCATGAGGTTCAACAAGGACAAGTGCAGAGTCCTGCACTTGGAGAGGAATAACCCTGGATACCAGTACAGATTAGGGGTTGACCTACTGGAGAGTAGCCCCACAGAGAGGGACCTGTTGACCTACTGGAGAGTAGCCCCACAGAGAGGGACCTGTGTGTCATGGTGGATGACAAGATGACCATAAGACAGCAGTGTGCCCTAGTGGCCAAGTAGGCCAATGGGATCCTGGAGTGTATTAAGAAGAGCGTCTCCAGCAGGTCGAGGGAGGTGATCGTCTCCCTCTACTCAGCCCTGGTGAGGCCACATCTGGAGTATTGGGTGCAGTTCTGGGCTCCCCAGTGCAAGAGGGATGTGGAGCTGCTAGAGAGAGTCCAGCACAGGATCACCAGGATGATCAGGGGCCTGGAATATCTGCCCTTTGAGGAAAGTCTCAGAGAGCTGGGCCTGTTTAGCCTGAAGAAAAGAAGGCTGAGGGGGGATGTGATCAGCGTGTATAAATACCTCAAGGGAGGAAGGGAGGAGAAGGGGGCCGGCCTCTTTTCAGTGGTGAACAGCGATAGGACTAGACGAAACAGCCACAAGCTGAGGCACCAAAAGTTCCACAGGAACTTAAGGAAGCATTTCTTTACTGTGAGGGTGACAGAGCACTGGAACAGGCTGCCCAGAGAGGTTGTGGAGTCTCCTTCTTCGGAGATCTTTAAAACCCACTTGCATGCAGCCCCGTGTCACGTGCTCTAGGTGGCCCTGCGTGAGCAGTGGGGTTGGACTACATGAAATCTGGGGTCCTTTCCAACCTTAAGCGTTCTATGATTCTATGATTTAGGCCTGCAGGCATGGCATGACACACATCTGTAAAATATTATGTATTCTTCCACTCCTGAACAATCTAGAAGACATCCAAACTAGCTTTTGTGAAAGGTCTCTGAATTGTGCTAAATCCAGAACTAAGTCTAAAATGATTTGGGATACTTTTTTCCCAAAATTTTCTCAGACTAATAAATTTTACCTACTGGAATGTCATGATTATACCAGCAGTAATATTTTTTCACAGTGATGACTAAAATTCTACCCTCTAGGAAAAAGAAAGTTATGTATAAAGTCATGAAAGGACAAATTGAAAGGCTCTTTCCCACAACAAATGAGCTAAAACTCATCCAGCTACTATATAATCCATGTGTGAAATTCATAACTTGAAAGGAATTAATTTTCAGAGAATACATCCACTATTGCTGATTAGCAACATGTCCTGGGTGCTTGAAGAACTTCCTAGAAGAAGGAAGATGCACAAAGGGAAATTTTCTTTCCTTATTTCTCTCTCTAATCACCTCCCATAGAAAGATGCTCTAATAGGTAGACCATTAGTGTGAATCATCATACTGCTTGTTAGTAAACGAAAGATTTATCTGGCATGCATACACTAAAAAATACCTCATTCATAATTATTTATAATAGTTTAAGCCTTAAGACCCTAAGTGTGAATTAGCTTAAAGTGCCTCATTTCTATCTGTCTTAAAAGCCAAATTTGGCTTTAAAACTTCTTCCATTTTGCTGTATTGTGGAACAGTAGCAATTTAACTCTTTCCCATTCCATTTTATCATAAAGTCTCCTAAGCACTTATCTTTTTGCTAAGATATATATATGCAATCCAGCTTCTTTGCATTAAGGAGACTTGTTGTCTAAATGGGCAAGATGATGAAAAGACAGTCTTTCCTGCGGTGAATAATGGATTGGGCTTTGCACAAGAGAAAAGCATCTCATCTAATAACACAGTAGCCTTCTAAACTGTCATATGTATCCATTCTTCTTCATTTTGATTTAAATACAGTTCCCACCAAAGACAGAATGTTAGCTAACAGAATGAAGGAATTTTTAGCTTTGGTGCAGCAGTCTATCATGTTGCTCTTACTTTGCCTTATATAAGGAAATAAAGTTCATTCAAAGAGAGAATGACAGCCATTGTATGACCTGAAATCTCCATCTGCATTTTGTGACTCTGAGCAGTCTGAGAGTTCCTAGACAGCCACAGTGCTCTACTGTGTCATGTTCAGCTACCCAGTCTATAAACTGTAATATCTTTTATTTTGTCTATCTATGAAATCATAAATCAATAGGAGGAATTATCGGCAGCTGAAGTCAAGTGTGATTTGTGTACTGTGCAACACATCTCTCCCAACTGCCACTGCATATCAGAACATTTTGACATGCAGTGTCCATCCAAATATAATAAATTTCAAAATACATAAAAACTTTTTTTTTAAATGATACATTCGATCAAGGAAAATATAAAATTATTTTATGTTAATTAGAACTGACCTAGTGATTTTAATTTTGAAGGCTTTATATGTGTGGTTTATTTTTTAAACTAGAAAAAACCTGTATGAAAAAGAAAACATTAAAATCATGAAGAATCATTATCCACGTCTATTGCTTTGATTTAAAATATTTGCTAAATGTTATTCAGTAATACCTGAAACCTCTCCACGAAATGCTAGGCTATTGGCTGTTTTATAACCATTTCTGCAAGAAAAAAAAAATCTCTAATAAGATATTTCAAAGCTTTACTTTTTAAACGAACAAACAATCAGCAAAAAAAACTACAGAGCCTTGGAAATCAGTACCCATTTCTGTCATATAATTTTTAAAATGTTACTTATCTTTTGAATAAATTATTGAAAAAAATAGAGGTATATAAAAAAAATCTCAATTTTCAATTCAGATAAATTGCAAATGTTATTATTTAAATATTCAACAAAATTGTCACATAAATCTTCAGAAACGGAATATGTTAATAACAAACTATTGCACACAAAATATCCTCCTCTTTACTATCTTTTTAAAGACATTAAGACCAACTTTGGCAGCCTAATATCCTTGTACAGTGAAGCCATACCTAAATATTTAACACTCATCTGTGATGCTTAAAGGTTAGCAATCCTTTTCTCCCTATGCATTTTTTACCTCAGCAAAGAGAGCTTAAGTTTGAAAGAGATCTTTGCTTTATACAACTGGAATACAGTGGCCTGTTGCACCACATCTCGATCTGAAGACTGTCACTTTTGCCAGCCATCAAGTGACTTGTGAAGATCCAGAAACTTGTCAAATACTGCTTTCTGACAAAAAATCAAAAAGGAAATACACTTCTTCATCTGTAAACTCATCTTGGACCAGGTACATGGTGCTTGTTGATGACAATTGTTTTTCAAATGCCTCAAGTCCCAGATGGTTTTCAAGTTAAGCAGAAAGTAGAAGTGGTCATAATTGCTGACCAGAAAAGGTCTCATATGAATCTGTTGTTCTGTGGGAGGATGGAAGGAGGCATTGGGAGGAAAACGTAGTATTTCATTCAGAAACTACTTTTAACAGTCCTTGAAATTCAGGGATTCAAAATTAAACAAACAAACAAAAAATATCAACAACAATTTCAGAAATTATAATAGAGGCAGAGAAAATGATAAGCATTTCATTAAGATAAATGTTCTCCTTTGTATTACATCATAGTTAAGACTGGAAGTGAATGGTGACATTACAAAATGAACTGATTTCCCTAAAATGTTATATGCTCAGAAATTAACCTGGAAAGAAAATTAGACTGAGGAAAATTTTGTTTGATATTGAATATTAGATCCAATGCATAAATCAAATTCTTTGATATTGTCAACTCAGTTCAAGAAAATTGAAACTTTTTATTTGTTTGTCTATTATGGAGATTTCTTCAGATGCCCGTGACATTGCTAGCATAAAAATGTTTGTCATCTTTGTCAGATGTATTGTTTTGCTTTACATAAATTGTCATATATTATTTTTCAGACTAGACAGATAATGACATTTTGCATATTAATACTTACTATACTATTTCAAAGCCCAAAAATAGTGCTAGTGGAATTATACAAAAAATAAATATGTTTCTGGATAGACAAAAAGGGCTCCCTTACCTGCCTGCGGGAAGGTAAGATATAAATATCATTAAAACAGATGCAAGTTCAAGAAAATAAGTCAGGATGCTGCAGCCTTAACAGTTATTACACAATTTCTCTTTAACAATTATCTAGCAACTTCTTTTTTATTCCCTGTACCTCTTTCATCTTGCCATATATATACTCATGTCCTGTTTTCCTTTGTCCTTCCCTTCCCTTCTATTTCCTTCCCTTCCCTTCCCTTCCCTTTTCCTTTCCCTTTTCCTTTTCCTTTGTGCTAATTCTGAACATTTGAATTGTATATAGTACACTAGCAAGTGATTTCACTCGAGGCTGTCTAAGATGTTCCCCTAAATTCAAGCCCTCCAATTTTACATTTTGAAAGGATTCATTCATTTTTGGTTGTTCTTGTTTGCTTGTTTGGCAACAATATGAAGTTAGGAACTGGGCTGACTTTTTCTTCCCATGTGATGTGTATTTTCCCTATGTGATACAACAGAACACCATAGAGATCCAGTGTAGCTTCAAAGGAAGACTTGTGTTTTTGTTTGAAGCAGAGATTTCAGAGACAAAAGAACACTGTCAGAAATCCTTCAGAATGTAAATAAAGGCAAAGAAACAGATCTTGGCAGCTCCAACAGCAACAATAAAAATGCCTCAAAAACAGACCAGTATTTCAAACTATTAGAGTATAATGTAGAATAGGAAACTTAATCCTAGTCACTTGCTACAGCCCTTGTCCTTCATATTATTACTATATCAACCTAACCCCATTTTATCATAGATATTTTCTCAAAGATAATGTAGATAAATTTTAAATTATATTGAAACATAAGATGTACATACAAATGAATAAATGAATAAAACTATCACTTTTTTTTTCTAGATAGATTGTGACCAGGCTTCTAAAAATATGAAATATGAATAACCATAGGACACTTAAAGTAGGGAGAGTATGTACATCACTTTTCAAACAAAACACCTCCAAAAATCCAATATCTTCAGTGGAATCCTTACGCCATTTAGAGATAAGTCAATATAAGAGAGAAACATTTATCTATTGTTCAGCATAGGTTGAGGACAAATTAATTCATCGGTTGTTCAAAGACTTTTTTTTTCTCACTTACTCACTTATTCGTCTGACTTCAGTAGTCAAAGCAACATGTTGCATATGTGAAAAGGTTACATGGCATGCTCCCTGCCCTTCTCCCTATCCTGCTCCATGGTTGAAACATTTACCATGCCTGGGGAAAATACTCCCAAGACAGCTTTCCTGTAACCTCAGGTCTGAGGGCTAAATCAGCAAGTAATTCCAGCCACCTTGGTAAAATACATAAAAGCTGCAAACTGTGGCCTTGCTAGGTAGGATCTGAGGATCCTATTAAGTTAGCTTGCATTATAGGCAGTTTAAATAACTGACAAGATTGTTCATGGATTACCAAGAAGTTTCAAAATCTGATGTAAGCTTACTTATGCATCTTGTCTCCAACCAGCAGGATATGTTGCATATGATAAGACTATGCAATAGCATGATTAGAAAAGCTGTCCAGTAAATGATCTCCTGAGAAGATTGTGTTGCTCCTGCTTCCAGCTGGAGATGTGCCTGTTAAATAACTAGAAGCTTGTCCACCCAATGGAGCTTACAATTTCTGCAGTATGAACAGACAACATGTAAAGGAGACTGCAAACAAGACAGGAAAGAGAGGATTGTCTTTCCCATAGGAAAGAGAAGTTTCTGAGATAAACAACACAAGCTCATTCAGGTAAGCTTTCCATTCAGTCTATTGAAGTGGTAACTGTGACTCTAAAGGAAGCATTCCTTAACTGTGGGAACTCATGTTATTTACACACATAATTAGACTAAGTAGAAATGGCAGAGAACACTGTATTTTGGCCACTGCTTACCATATGCTTCACTGCTTGTTTTCCATCATGGAATGAGAAGGAAAGACAAGGATGAGAGAGGATTTGGAAGCAGAGCTAAAGAGTTAAAGGAGCAATAAGACAATCATCTCATTTGAAACTGGAACTCCTGTTCCTCAGCAAAAATGATCAAATTTTAAGGAAGCAAGTATTTGTTTGTTTTGAAATCTTCAAATGCCTCAAGTTTGCATAGGCTTACATTTAAATATGCAGGCTTATATTTAAACCATTTCTTTTTTTTTCCCTCCAGTCTTCTCTGAGCCCCAGTCAAACTGCCAAATATCTAGTAAATTCATTCTACGAAAGCAGTAGGGCCTCAGATGCAGAAGTTAGTCCATATCTAACTTTTGGAGACAAAATTGCATTCTAAGAAAAGTTTCCAAAGATTAAAGAAAGATTCAAAGTGACTATAAAAGTGATGGAAGCAGGAGGAATTCCGCTTCTTGATATAAGAATCATCTTGAATTTTGTATGCTCAGAGATTTTTTTTGTGTAAATTTTATAATAAATGAAGAATTTGAATAAATGCATTGCATTTCTAATTGAGGATGTCCATCATACACACTTCCACCAGCACAATCCTGATTTTAGAATTACATATTTTGGAACCGTTCAAAGCCTAGAGGAATCACTCTTTGGGGTCACAAGTCATGTTCCAAGCCAGATGCTAATATTTTCTGGGAGGAGTTGGAAATTTCAAAGACATCTCTGTCATCTCAGGATAGAAAATGAAAGTTGTTATACACACACAGGAAAAAAAAATTGTTGGTTCCAGTTTTGCAAGATCTTCATTTTCTTGGTGCTAGACACACATCATCAGATTTGCTGTTCCAAATTATCTTAAGTCATACCGAATTCATATTTCCCAGACTTTTCAGATAAACTTCCATATTGCTCAGAGACAGTTACACTGTCCAAGATTTCAGCATCCAATGTGCCAAAGGTTCCCTGCTGACTTGAAAGACCCACACATTCAGCTGGCCTGAACCATTTCTCAAACCCTGCACCTTGATGAAAAGGTGCCAAGTAGAAAACTATGCCATACATCCAGGCCTGATATTACCTGCAGAAAAAGACAGTGGGATTTATCCTATGCCTGAGGTCACTGTGACCTGAGATCAATATATATGCTATGCACACAGGACAAATATGCTATAAGAGAACCAAGATTAGTACTACTGTGCAATAAAAACATACCTCAAGCTTTCAACTAAATATAGCTTCAGCAGCCTCCTGCCAGCATTCTTTTTTATTTTCCAGTCTTTTCATTTCAATAAGCTTCAAATAAGTTAATTTTGTACTGCCTCAAACTTATCAATAAACATTTTCAAACTTAGTAGCTCAAGATCAAAACATATATTACTCTAATAAAAAAAAAGAAAAAAGAAACTACTAATTCTGTCTTATTGTTGAGGAATAATCTTGAGGTCTGTCCTATTATAACTGCATCTTCAAGTCTGTCGTATAGACAACTTTTAATCTAGTTAATGCATGCTATGTTGATTTTGTATCCTTAAACATTACATTCTGTAGCATGAAATCAAATATTTTATGGAATGCCAAGTATATTGTATCAATATTATTACCCTATCAACCCAATATGTAATCTCATAAAAATATCAAATTAGTTTGACAAGATCTGTTTTCCGTAAAACCACATTGATTGGCACTAATTATATTCCTCTCTCTTCATTATTAATCAAGTCTTTGAACAGCTTTCCCATTGTTTTGCTCAGGACTGCTGTTAGGTTAACTTGCCTGTATTTACCCCACTTTTCTTGTTTACCCTTTCCTACTCTTATTCATCTTTGTGTCATCCCCTGGGAGTTCCATATTGTTCAAGAATTAAGAATAGATTAAGTATCTACATAGTAGATCTATCTAGTAGTAATCTACTAGATATTAGATCTATCCATCTAATAGATACCAGTAATCTAGTATCTAATATCTACTGTATCTTTTTGTATTAGTGCTGAGATAGTCTTTTTTTTTTTGTAGAAATCCTGAAACATATTTTTCCTAACTAGTAGGAAACAGTAAAAATACTTAGTACACAATTTTGCCTTATCCATGTTATTGTCGATGAGTCTAACCATAGGTGTTTAGGGGAGTCTAGCATGCACAGAGCAGAGTCTAGAAGTGAGCTTGCACACTGTTAGGAAAACTTCACTTCAGTTTATTTTATACTTTCCTTCATACCTTAAGGTATTTTCTTTTTCTTTTTCATTTTTTTTTGATTTGAATCTATTCAATTCCTTTATCAGTCTTCTGATTCTCTTTGTTTCTGTATTTGTTGTAATTAATTTCTTTCTTCCAAATGCTGTACATATTTTTCTAATTATTCTAGCTGCTTTCACGTCCACTTAAGTTTATTATTGTTTTTATAACCTCTGATTTCTTCCTTTGTCAGTTATAACACTGACAGTTGGAAGCCTAGTAAATATTCTCATAAGACTCTGTACGATTACATCTTTTTCCCGATTCAGCCATTTTAAAAGATGTATTTCCTACTTGTTTTAAGCTTTGGGGACTTAATCCTTCAGCTAAGAGCTCAGTTCAATAAAATAGTTTAGTAATTGCGAGTTATGCAGTAATGTCTAATTTTCAAGGGCCTGATACCAACAACAAAGTCAGAAGTCCAGAATTAGGCCATCATTAAAAAGTGTGAATGTTTTTGTTGTGAATGTGGAGGTCTAGGACCTTGCAGAGGTAGAAGTACAAGCTACGCAGAAAGCTATCTGAAGGAAGTCAAATCTGAAGGAAGTCAAAGATGAACGGTATATATGGAACTGTGTTTGAACTTCTAGCACTTTCTAGAGCTTAAAGTCTAAAGCATTTCTATTAATTCATCACCCAGAGTCCACTTCAAGCCAAGGATCTTCAAGCCAAGGATTAATATTTATTCTTCCTAAGAGCTATGCAGTTTTCACTCTTTTATTTCAAAGGTGACTTCTATTTGTAGCCTTTTAAATAGATTTTAAAATAGTCTTTTGCATAGGAAGTTAGTGGTATGAGTAAGAGAATCTTACCTTCTTCTGGAAAGAAGGTAAAAATCAGCCAAGGTGATATTATGTCTATATATACACTGGTTAGTTCCCTGACTTATGCTACCTAGATAATTATTAAATTATATAGTTTACAGAAGATAGTTATCAGAATAAAACTAATGAAAATAATGGCTATAATTTTTGGAGCAGTTATGAAAATGTGGGGTTACCTCCATCCACACATGATACTGCTGGAGTCACATTCCTGCTTACTCACATACTGCGAATCTCATAAATCTTGCATTCTTTTCATTGATTCTGCAGGAAAGGTGAACACTCCGATCTGGAATATGATATAATCAATTAATGAGGAGTTTTCTCTAGAGAATGCGAGTATGAAACCCTTGGTAAAGCATCTGAAACACAAAGTCTCACACTTCCTTGAAGTATGGTGAACTAGTAGAGTGTTAAATTATTTTAGAAAGAAAGTCATCACAATGACAAAGTCATCATTATCTATCAGTTTGTCTGTAATGCATATTTTCTTCTTGCAGGTTGAACACTTTTTAAATGCATAAATATCAAACTTTCATGATCTCTACTTTCAACTACTGCCTATCTTAATTCACTTTATACAGGTGATTCTAAGAGGCTAACAAAATTACTGTGTTTTTGACTAAATTTTTTAAGTGGTGAGCAGGGCAGCAGAATTAACATATTCTTCCCTTAATGATTTTAATATGGAAAGACTATTCAGGCACTTCAGTTCAGAGGAAGACAACTGTGAAACAAGACATTTCTGAAGGAGGCAGCTTTATGATACTGTTAGCATTGCTGTTTACTTTATGAAATCCCTGTGATATCACCATCTGGCTCTTCCAGTATTTAGTCAATGATTAGAGTTGGAGGAATCATGTGAATGGTTTGGTGGTTTGGTTTGAGGAATAGCTGGGATTAATATTTGCGTTCTCATGTAGAAAGCTTGCGGATCTCCATTGTAAACGGTAGGCAATATCACAGTCATGCTTCTGAAACCACCTTAGGTAATATCATAGTCATGCTTCTGGAAACCACCTAACAGCAGTCACTGTACATCTTTTTACTCCAGTTTCATGGGACCAGAACATTACCACTTTTGCTTGCATTCTGCCTCAGTCATTCATGCCTTTTTCAGCTCATGGCTGTTTTACCTCCAAGTGCAATAGCTACAGCTGGAGACTCCTTGGAAACATCAGTAAACCAGATTATGGTTCAATCTGCAGTCCTACACGTAAGGAACATGCTACATCTGAACTTCGTACAATATACTTTTAACAAAATTTCAGATGATATCTGAGAGTTTTGTTTTGATCTATTTCTGTTTAATGTTGGGTCTTGGGTCTAGGGTCTTGTTACCTAGGGTCTTGTTCTGTTTAATGTTGGGTCTTGGGTCTAGGGTCTTGTTACCTAGAGAAACAAATTGTCTGTTATTTTCTAGCTCAGTAGTTGAACTCAGTTGATTACTGGAACTATCAGTCTCTAGAAACACTAACTTGGGCCCTCAGCAGAATATTTTTAATGAAGAGGCTTTGAGTACTGAAGGATATTCAGTAGCACAGAGGCCAAGACCAAGGCCAAGAGTTTCTAGACATATTGCAAACATAGTGTGGCTTTTCCAGAAGGAGTATGGTACGCAGGGAAGAAAAAAATATTATACTGTACAAGATGTCATTAAAAATATTTCTTTATGTGTATACATTAATTTTTTTAATTGCATCTACACTTCATAATATATGCACGCTAAAGTGAATATGTAAGCAAGCACTCACATCAAATTTACATTGCTAAAAGCATTCTTAAAAGATGATGCTGAAACTTACCCTGAAGAACCAGTCTCCATGTTGAATGTGACATTTAAGCCCAAATTCAGAGCAGTTAATTAGTCTGCAATCTGACCTGATATTTTATCTATCTCTACCTAAGGATTTCAATAGTATTCTCCGTCTTCCCACATTCCCGCCCAGGACATATTTCTCAGTCACTAAGTTTATACAATAGCAGATCTAGACATCATTGTTCCTAATTTCCTTTTCCAGGTTCATATGACCTAAGCAAAGATCCCTTGACCATTTGTCCAACTTTCCAGAATCATTAGTGAACGATTTTTTAAGCTGTATGAATGTCATTCTCATATTGCCTTTTTACAGATGATTTTGCACTGATGAAATTGAAAAAACATATTTACAAGTTTGAAATCTAAGCAAAAATAACGTGTTTTTTTTTCCTAAGGTCGTAAATCACGTATATACTTACATATTTTTCAGATCAAATTCTTAATAGAGCAAAAAGTATGTTTTCTTTTCTGTTTTTCAGAAAAGGCAGTTTTCACTATTTTCAGATATTAATTCATGAGATTATCTAATAACTACATACAGGATTCTATGTTAATAAAAATTTACAGAATGTTTTTTCAAGTTGAAATTTTGGGGAAACTTTCAAGTTTGGGGAAAACAGGTTTTCTGATAGTTGAGCTTCGTAGCAAACTTTACTTGATCAATCCTAAAATGATGTATTTTCTGTTTGCTTTTTCAAGTTACATATCACATTAATTTTATTTGCTTTAATTTTACAGGAAGAATTACTTATATATTTGTGAATACACACACACACACAAATATATATATATATATACACACACATACACACATATATAACCACATTCCTTTTGATAGCATAGTAAAGTAAAAAAATGCAGATATTTTTGGCAGAATGGAATGTAACAGCTGCTTACCTTCATCTCAGAAAATATATAAATGATTGTGTTTCCTTTGCAGTGTACCCCTAAATCATAGCAACCTTCTCCAGTTGTCATTAATTCAACATCCCAACAAGCTGAAGAGAACAGCAGCACTAAAAGAAATTGTGTCAGATTTTCTCTGCTAATGTGTCGTATCTGCAGATCCGATATTAAAGGTAATGCAGCACATCATGTCTTGAAATCAGATACCAGGAAGGGATGATGAATGATTTGAAACCTTTTGTGGGAAAGAATTTGGCCGAATCTTAGCATTCCATAAACCATTCATATGAATTGATAAGACTATTTAAATGATTTCAATGGCTTTGAAGAAATAAGAAATTTAGACCCATAAGCAACTGGAAAGAAGATATTATCATCAAAATAATTAAGTTGGTGCTTGCATTGCTCAGGAAAGCCTGCAAATAATATTGTTGCCTTGGAAAATAAATATAGGCTAATAAATTTGCCTGTTATTTCTATTTGCTTCTTTGACTTTGTTTTAAGCATCCCAACCTCAACCCCAACTCAGAACTGAAGAGCTGATAAGGTCGGGTGAAGTAGCACTATGATAGACTTTGTTGCTCAGCCTTTTTCTATGTATGCATAACTCTTTACTATAATTAAGAGCAGTTTATTTCATAACAGGACTGATATAGAAGTCAGAAGGGTGTAAAATTATTTGAAATATCTCTTGTACTGGGAGCAAAGTATCACTGAATCATTTGTAGTCACTCCTTACACGGTAAGAGATAAGGGGAGGAGGCATGCACTCGTTCTCCAACTTACACCATTACGGTGAAAGCCTTTAGCATCATGTTATGTTGTTTCTAGGCTCAGAATCCACCACTTCATTTCTTGAGATCATTATATCTTTAAAGATCTCAGTTTATGCAATCTGAGTTGCTTGGTTTGATTTGATTCTGTTTGAGAAAATGAACAAGTAGTTAAAAAATAGGATGCAAAAAAGAGGATTTGGCATTCTATGTACCGAAAATGTATTTGGTACTCATCATAAACTTTTCAAATGATTTTTTTCATAAAATATTTCAAAACTTTAAGATAGGTAATTTTTGAAAATATTAGAAAATTAGAGATCTATTGTAATTAAAAAATAAATTAGTGATAAAGTATATATATGATTCAATCCATACTCACAAAAGAAAGTATAATTTATAACCAGATAAGAAACAAGCAGCCAACACAGCCAGGTATGTCTGATAATTTCTTTCCTTTTTGGAATCAAAAAGACTTTTTTTTTTTTTTGATGATAAGAATCATAAAGGCTTTGCAGCATATTTTATATACCATATATACCGTATATACCACATGTGAGTGAAGCCAAGTTCTGTTGATTGCTACCATATTTACAATAACAATGTTTAAAGCAATTACTTAGAAAAAACGTATACTCTAATTATAATATCTAGTTGTGTCATGCTTACAATGACTCACATTTTTTCTCAAGAGGTTATCTTTTTCTGTAAAGAGAAAAAGTGCTGTTTCCTATGGAAATTAGCATAACATCTCTATGTTTCTCAGTTAAATTTAACATTTTTCATTAACAAATACAATTGACATTGACGATCATAAAGATACATGTTATCACAGTTATACTAAGCAGTAGTTTTTAATATATTTTTCAAAATTTCTCTTTCTGCTTTCCCATGGAAAGGAAGGTTCTGAGTGGATTTTAATCCTTAACTTTAAGGATTAAATTCTTGCATACATTGTGACAGATAGAAACAGAAAAGTTCTTTCCACTGTTCTATCATAGCCAGATAAGTTTATCTGTAATTTGAATCATTAGAAAAATATTATGGTAAAGCCTCTATACTGTATAGATGTTAAATGAAAACAATGCTCTTCTTTCTTTAAACTGCAGCCGGTGCTTAGCCTTTGATGAAGCTCTCGAATAATGGAGTGCCATGGGCTATTTTCTTCTAGTTTCTACAGTTCAATACAGGGTTTGTCTCTTCTGTTTGTTTTCAGCTAATTGCCTCAAGATCTAATAAGCTAGTGATGATGTATGTTGAGCACTAGTGACCCCTTGCCAAAAGAAATATTATGTCACACCAAAGTTTAAGAAGCTAGGTTTTTATCAGTGAAATATGTTTTCCCTAAAAGGCTCTAATTTCTACTGTGTAGGCTCTAAATGGCATTTGTGATTGCACTGCTGCTTTTAAATGAATAAGCCAGAAAAAATATTTAAGCTGGAAAAGCCAATGCATAGGCGAAAAACAAATCTTCATGCATTCTCTTCCTTATTATTGTAAGGCTTTGTCATTTGTTGTTCAGCATGCCGATGGAAGCAAAAACACATAAGAATCTCTTCAGAAGAACATTGAACAAATGAAATGTTTACTCAGGTTTTCCACTTTATATAATTTTAATGACCTTGTTTAAAATATACCTCACTTAATTTACTATATTTTCTTCTTAAAGAAGAAGAATTCATGGAAAGAAAAGATCAATTACATTAAAAATAATAACATATGAAAGCAATTGCCAACTGAAACCTATATAGATAACTTACCAATTGTACAGATATTGTACAGACACTGTATACACTATATACATATACTACTATTATATATATATTATACTTATATATATATATTATAGTTAGAAACTTGTAATCTGTATAATTGCAATGCTTCAACTTTTCTTAATGGAAACTGCGCTCTTTTTTAAGACTTTAAATGACTGGATTTCTATAGAGCAAAAGGAAAAAAGATATTGTGTCACTGCATGAGTTATATTGGGATTGTTTTGTTTCTACATTCTATAGTCCATGATTCATGGTTCATTTCCTGGTACACCAGTATGGGCCCAGATTTTGGTCAAGTGGTGCCACAGCTTAAAGAATATATGTGTGCAAATCTAATCCCCACTCCCTGAAAAATCTTTCATTCTCATGCCCCAAAACAGGAGCAATGTCACATGATTCCAGCTCTTTCCTCTGCCTGAAGGTACACAAACTTGCATTTTTCAGCAGTCTGTTAAATGCGCAAGCACAGATAGGCTTCAAAGAATGATGACATCAGGAACTCACAGACCTGGTTCCAATGACTACTTTGAATAAAGGATTTTACTTTCTCTGGATCACAAACTGGAACCCAGATCTTCACTCAAATCATTTTGCCTAACAATTTTGTCCTTTTCTGTCTTGCTATTTCTTATTCCTTAAATATTGTGTGGTCCCATGTCACTTAAGTAGCTGCAGCCGAAGAATTAAGGCATCAAAGCCATTCCTTCAAAAAATAAAAGCTAAGTTGAAATAGGGCAGATAAAGGGAAAGTTGAAACACAGGTGTTCCACCTCTTGTGCAAATGTGCTGATCTCTGAGCTGCTGAATATCAGACAACAAAGCTGTTTGCTGGATTAGTGTTCTTTACAGAAGACCAAGCCATTGCTTGTCCCAGGTAAATATCTATAAATCTGATTTATGTCAGTGAAATAAATAAAGGAATTATGTGTGAAAATTTTCCAATGTTCCTGAGTGCCAAAAGAGATGAGATTCTCACAAGAGGCAGTTTTTGCAAGGCCAAGGGACAGGCATTTAAATCAAGGTAGCATAGGTTTAAGAAAACCTATGCATTTCTGATGACTATGGTTATCAAGTCACTGAAGTGATAGCTGAGAAGGAAAAATTAGGGCTGGATATTGTGCATTTAGAACTCTTCAAAACTTAAATTCCTTTTAGGGCATAGTGAGGCACTGAGATGTTACAAGTGACTTTCAAGCAAAAGAGTAAAGTAAAACATGTAAATTCTAGGTGAGCTGCTGACAAAAAAAAAAACAAAAAAAGCAATATTTTATTTAAATTTGCCACTATATCAGATAGCATAAAAATTTCTTTTCTAATTTTTAAATAGGAAATAGGAGAACTTCTGGGATTTATGAATTAATATCAGGAAATTGTTTGAAAACTGTAATAAAGAATAATGAATAATGTATAATGAAACAACTGAGTGGCCCTGACATGAAAAAAGCAAAGACAAATTTATGCAAGTCACAGTTCCCTGCTTTACAAGTAAATAATAGACATGTATTAACTTCTACTTTCAAGAGAGGTAAAACCTCTTATATGTGGCTTTTGAGTAGCTGTGAAGTGAGAGTTCAAGTTCTTCTTTTGGTTGAAAAATCGCTAAGTGACCGATGTTTGTGCAAAGGACTTTTTCACAGAGTCATGCATTAACAGCTGAATATGCCACAGTTCCTTACCACAATATATTTCTATATTTAATATTAGATAGAAAAGGAGTATATAATGACTTTGATCTTTTTCTGTTGTCACAGCATTTTTAATCTTCATGGATATTGTGGTCACTCCTGCTTTACATATGTATTTCCAAACAGTTGTCAGGAAAAAGGGGTTAATAAATGAAATGCCAGCATTTGCAAATGCCAGTACTCTTTATATTGGTCAAAATTAAAGAAGACTTTGAGAAGCTTCAGAGGGACTTATTCAACCTAGTTGAGTCTGCAGTTTGATGGTAGTTAAGAATCAGTGTCTTCATAATGAAACGAAATATACCCTGGAGAGAATGATGTAAAGTCAATGAGATTGATGCATGTGCTTAAAGTTAAGTGTGTATTCAGCTGCCATGCTGAAGAAGGATGGCATTAAATTCTTAAGGTTAATTCACTGCTATACATTTTGAGTCTTGAAATCTTAAAAAAAAACTTTATTATTAAAACAACTACGCATTCAAAATAAAGTGGTATTTTTTATTTCTATTCTTAGGATATTACTTCATCCAAATACAGTCATGGCTGTATATCCACTTACTACAGATATTAACATTTTCTCAGATATATAGTGAATTTTAGAGGAATCTCAAGAAAATACTGAAGCTGAAAATATTAGATTCACAAATAATACTAGTTTTTCTAAAGAACACAGTATACACATTAAAATTTACTGAAATCTCCAACATGGTATTTTTCTCTCATTGTTTCATCATGCCCTTAAATATGTATTGTTCCATATATATTGAGATAGATTGCATATGCATTGAGTACCATTTGGCAATATAATATGATAGCATGAAAGAAAGAAAAATATATTTTGCGTGCATGAGTCTTGATCATTTGAAACACTATTTTTTGTAATGTGATTTAACCCATTTTCTGGCTGAGATCATGTTTGCCATTCCCTTTGTTTAAAATATGTCTAAGAATTCTATTTCTACAGCAAAAATAAATGATGAATTATTTATACATACCAATTATTTATTATCATTTATGCAAAGCTTGTCATATTATGCATGCATAAGGGGATTAAATCACTGTTAACCCATAATGCCTGTAGGGATATTATAGGATAGGAAGAAGGTTGCCTATGTTTACTATTTGAGATAGATAAACATATGCATTAAGAATATACATGTTGTTTATACAAATTGCCAAGTTGCACATCTATTTTTTTAGGAAAAAAAGGTTTTATTGAGTAATTGGTTCAATATATGATATTCAATTAATATATTTATTGAAGTATACTTACTTTTCTTATCTTAAAAATATGATCTTTTTTTTCATTGATTGATACTCAATTTAATTCAAATCTGAGGAATGGAAGGAATGGAAGGATGAACAAAAAACTCTATTTATTTCTGTAGAGGCTGTGCCTTTGTCACCTAATGGTGCATCACTAGATTTTAAAATGCCAGAAGAATAAAAGAATATGACTTCTTTGGTATTTCCAGTAGTATATAAGACAAGTTCAGTGAGATAGGATTTTTATACTGACATATATAGCTGAGAAGATTAGCACCAGTTGCTTTAATGAGGAATAAAATGGAATCACCTTTTTGTAGCATGCAGGTAAAAAATCTCTTTAGAATCATAATAATAAAACAGTGCTTATACTTTCCAATCATGTTGCAAAGAGAAGAAAGTATTTTCTTAAGTTTGTATATAAAAAAACTTTCTCTCTACTTTAGTAAACAAAAGTGTTTTTTTTTTTTAATTTATAAATGCATTAGGGGATCATATGTGCACATGGAGACATTTCAACAGGAGATAGTAATTAATTCAGCAAGATCTAAATGACAATTGAATGCAGCCATTTCCCGGAACGACTAAATCTTGATACCAATATGGACCAATATCAGGTCACAGTCTAAATGTAGTTAAAGGTCTCGACCTAGTTCCTAAGGAATCTGAGTTCACATTACAAAACCTTCCTTTAAAAGCATGCATGAAAGTCTCTGATCATAGGTATTCTGCTTCTCATCTTTTCTTGTCCTCATATGGCAGAGCAAAATGTGGGTTCCTTGACCTATCCTGATTTGACTCCCTAAGCTTAATTTGTTTCTCTGTACTTTAAGGCTGACTGTTCCCAGAGATCTGGTTTTTTAAACCGTGGCACAGTAAAGTCTTTCCTAAGTAACCATCATGAATATTGCAGAAGCATGTCTTAGAGCTGCAGGTTGAGAAGCTCGCTACAGAATTGAAACTAATTGTTTAACTGATCTTGACCAGCTAAACTGAAGGAAAACATCTCACTGTTGTTATATTTAGATGATGAAAAGGTCAAGTCAAATAACATCTTTTCCTAATTTTGATGGACTACAGTGAAGTCAAAGGTGGTTACTGTCTCCAGTATCTATTCCAACAGGACAGTATAGACTTGAATCATCAAAATGTTTGTTTATACTTCGCTTTAAGCAGGAAAGTAATTCAACAGCCAGTCAATTTTAAAGAACTAGCACATGCCCAGCTGCTGCAATCAGCCAGGGCTGAAGCCCAGTGCAAATTCATGAGGTGACCTACACACTAAAAGCACTTGAAGGCAGTCAGAAGCTTCAGCCCTGATTCGAAGACATCGTATGAAATCTATCCCTGTCTGAGCAGCCCTCCTGTAAGATACCAGATTAAAGTTATTACACCCTAACTTTCACTTGCTGCAAGTTCATCCATGTTTTAACGAGGAGCACTGAGGCAATCCACTGCAAATATGAATCTTCCCTCATTTATTTTGATTTTATATTAGCGTAATGCCCTGACTTGTACTCGGTTATTTTGATTAAAACCAATGCAATCAAGATCAAAATCAAGTCCATAAACTGCAAAAAGCAGAGGAAGTCTTAAAAGAAAAAGTAGTTTGAAGGTAAGCAAAACCTATAGCCTATTTTTTAATTAATATTTTCTTTCTGTGATATAGCCTGAGGCATCCAAATATGTATTCTTCTAATCCCACTTGACCTCAGCACAAATGTTTATGCCAACAGTGTTCTCACATTCCTAAGGCTGGGGCTAAGAACAGTGTATTCAACCAAAGGGCATTCCTGCATTTTTCTTCTCTCCTTTTATTCTGAACCAAATTTATATACATATTTTAATCCTGATTCTGCACTGTCCCATAGATATGGTTTCATGAATAATATTTCTACAGAATAGAACCATAGACCATGCCTACTACAGTCAGCATGGTCTTCTTACCATCTATATACTGGGCTTCACTAAAAGAGATTCTCAGTTTCTTTTATCTTGAGCTTCTCAGCTACTTTTGTATCTTAGGTTTGTATTTTATTTCTACATAGATGATCCATAAACTCAAGCAAATTCATCATTTAATATAAAAAGAGTAAGAAGAGTAGATTTTACAATTTATTTGCTGATATCAGGTTTTAAAACTGGGAACCTTTCTCTTTATTTTTCCTTTCACTTTCTGGTAGGATTACAAAATAAAATGGTTTGAAAAAGACAGATTTGAAATAACATTGCTGTTAGAAACAATCAGTTCAGGACTTCATCAAAAATTTGACTCATTCAAATTTGACACATTCCATTCTGTAATGGAAAGATACAATTTTCCTGTATTTACACTATTTGCTTTATCTGACAAGCTTACACATAAGTTTTATGTTTAATTTGCAATAATGATGATACGACATTTACTCAAAATATCTGCATGTGATTAAATGTTTTTAAGAATAATTCTGAAAGCAGAAATAAGAAAAGCACATTACAAAAATTGAATTTTATGAGAATCTATGCTATGAGAATCTATGCTATGAGAATCTATGCTATCTGTCAATTTAAAATTGTTTCATTTTCATATATTCTTTTTTTCTTAACTCTAAATACACATCCTTTTAAGATATTTTGTATATTAGACACTTAGATATTATAATAGACATTATTTTGTATTTTAGACATTTAGATACTGTTTTGATCAGAATGTTACACAATACAAATGAGTATAAATTCACTCACTTAAGAGAAATACAGTCAACCAACATTAAAATCTCAGAATGTGATTGTGACTGATATTGATAGGCAACCTTCATGATGACATATAGGTTAGGAAATGTAAGAGGAATTCCACATTTTGCAGAATCAGAATTGAGACAAGTTAACCTATAAGACATTTTAAAAGAGCAAGTAAGAAAATAGCAATCAAAATTCAATTCCCTGAGTCAGTATTTGCTACTTCTTTTTTTTCCTGTGGGACATATGCACTCAGTATTTCTGGTAAGTTTACCCTGGTGCCTACAGTAAAAGTTATAACATTCCAGATTATTTGAATTCAGTTAGTCCTTATGGGAGGTATGGGAGATATTCCCACATGATTACTTCCTGGAAAGTTTTTCTGAATAAATAAAAATGGCTAAAAAGCATATTTTTTCATATTTCTTCATTATTTGGGGATGCTGTTGAGTAAACACTTTAAAAGCCTGAAAGCAGTTTATGGAGGAGAAATAGTTTTAAAGCTGTAGTAAATTACGAAAAGATTGTAGTAGGTAAAACACAATTCCCTATGTAATCATATGCACATACACTGATATTTATTCCTTGAATCTTAAAGTAATTTAAAAGGATAATTAGTGTGTAGTATCTGAATTGGTTCCTCAGAGGGTTAGTGTCCATCCTGTTTGTCACTGTTTCTTGCCTAATCCTGTTTAATGAGGGTTTATGTTAACATGTCTAAGCACTTGCAGATATGTGCTACCAAGCTATCTAAGCTTAGAGGAGACATGCTGTTCAAATGTCACTGCCTTTGGCTATCATGCTAGGGTACTGATTATTACTTATTATGTTTCATATTCAAAAAAGCTGCCTTTTGTACTTGCTTGTAGCTGAAGTTCTTGTAACAAATACTATCTCTTTTCTCTTAGACTTACATTTTTACTTTTTTTTCTCATTAGTAACTCTTCCAGTGAGGTGAAATATATTTGATTTACTGCTTAAAAGTATTGAAAGCAAACTGAACACAAGTATGCCAAAAATTACACCAAAGTTTAAACCCTGATAAATAAATAATAAATAAAATTGTGAATAGGTGTAGTGTAACTTCACCAGACTGCTTCAATCTAAAAAGTTAGTTTAGATTTATTTCTCTTGGCCTAGAGTTTTTCCTTTTTAAAAATACTAATTTTTATTTCCTTTCATTTTGGTTTAAAACCTACTAGATTTCAAAGAACGTTAAACACAACATTCAGAGCTTTGCTCTTACTCTGGTGAGAGTCAGATATGATTCTGGTTTACAGGTGAGAAGATGTTCAGAATGGTGCTTTTTTATTATTTTTTTCCTTCTAAGAAGGTAGAGATTAGCTTTTTAGAATTGCTTTTTCTTCCCTGTTTCTAAAAAAGCAATCTTGAGAATGCACGCAAGCAGGCAAGTAGCATATACCATGTTACCTGTCAAGTTATCAAAAGATAAACATTAACTAAGCATACAAAGAAAGGAAAGTCCTGATCATCCAAATTCAATGCAGATATATCAGGAGGGTCCTTGACACAGGATGAATGCCAGGCAAGCATGCTAGCAGAGCTTCTACACATTCCTCACTTCTGAAGGTGATTCTTCTTCAATCTCCCAACCTATCAAATCTTCCTATCTAGGAATAAATATCCTTAGTGCAGAAAAAAACCTCTGCTGATGAACCAGCTCGGATATTAACAACTGTGGGTAATTGGGCAGCAGCATTCAGGCCCCTCATGTACTGACCATGACCTGGGAATCAGTTTGGAGCTAAATGGAGAATATATGGTACATGTACACTTACCTGGAATAAAAACAACCTTTCTGTATCTGATACTCTTGACCTCCCTCGGATGTGGGTTGTGCAAAGATCCACAGCTAGAATATGTGTATAGAATTACTGCTTGAAAATTTCTAATTCTTGCCCTAATATATTAGTGAGTAAAAAATTGAAGTTCTTTTATGGTATTCACTGCTACTCTTCTGCAGGAAAGGGGGAGCTGTCCATCCCACCAGTCTGGTACGTAAGGTAGTAGGATTCATTTTGTTGAATCATTTTTCTGGGACTTCAAGCTTCCATCTCTTGTTCAAGATAGAACTGTATTTTCAAGGAGTAACTCCTCTATCTTTTTTGTTACAACTTGGAACAAAATTAGCTTTTCTAATATTGTGCTCCAAATTTTGAATCTTGCTGCAAATAAAGAATTTGGTATAAATAAGGATGGGAATTTCTTCAGAAGATTACTCAATAATATGCCCGTGACTCCTTTATATGTGTGATCTGTGAATTTAATTTCCTCAAGAGAGAACCATGGTATCATCTATTCCCAGAGTCCCTTATCAACTAGAGGAAATATAGCTTTCCAGCTGCCAGAACTCTTCCCTGTAAAAGAGAAAAGTAAGAGTCCCACAGAGCTTTCTTGGACTAGCAGCCATGAAGGTTACTTCCAGTTGTACTATTACTGGAGTGATTAGTAATTACTAAAAATTGAATCCAGTTCATTGTTAATTTATGTAAATCACTTAATTTCATTACGCACAGGCAAACTACTGGGATACTGTTTTGGCTACACAAAACCATTTATGACCAAAATGTACGTCATTTCTTCAATTTGCCTCCAACAGAATCTAATGAATTGTGATATAAACAGTATGATAAATGCTTGAATTTGTATTAATCATGACCTCAATAAAAACATCAAACTCTGTTCCATGTTCTGGCTAGGAAGAAATAGGAGGCTTTTGCAGAAAAAAAATGGAGACCCTTTTCCAGCTGCTACCTCTGTCTTAGTGCCATTTGCAGTTTTGTCTTCTACTACATGTCTTTTAATAGTAGCATTTAAACATATTACTAGTCCAATTATTCCTCCAAATCCTGAAACACAAAAACAGATAAAGTCTGCCTTTGCCCAAGCTTGATAAGCTTCCTGGCTTATCAATTAACTCCTACTTCTTGCTGCACAAAAAGTTCTATTAGGAGTTCGAGGAATGAGCAGCAGTAGAGAAAGGGATGAATAGGAACAAACAAACACTCATATCTTGCAACTCTAGAATTTTGTGGATTGTGTTAGTAATATGATTTCTGAAGGAAAATCTTTGCAATGAAAATTTCAAGAGTACAGATGATGATTCACAGTTGGATTGAGGCTGTTTTAAATATTCATCCCAAGAGTGACACCGAGGAAAGTTGAATTTTGTGGGGAAGATGGTATGAAATCTATCTATATTACGCATTTATTTTGATGCTGGATGTCTCAAAAACATACAGTAAGAACTGAAAACCAGATTGCTTTAGAAAACAGTTTTATGTCTCAAAACGCAAGCAAATTACATAGCTACTTCAGTAGTTCTTTTGATTGCAGGAAACAGTAATTTACCCCTGTTAAAATTACCACTAATTTACCAGAGCAAATGAATGGAGAAAAAAAATCCAGTAGTGTTACCAACTTTAATCTGATGCAAACTTTTCTCAAAAATTTGATCTTGAACACTTCTTTGACAAAGTTCAAAGAAATGTTCAAATCCACAAAATATAAGTACAAAACTAATGAAAAAAAGTATTGGTTTTAATGCTTAAGATGTACAGTCAAGAAGATTGGCGATATCCGAGATATACAAGCACATAGCAATTTAGTTTTGACTGCATTTTTGTTGACACTATTGCTTTTTGGAGATAATTGGATGGTTCACAAAGATTTTTTTGACAGAAGGCATATAAAGTTGAATAATTAGGGCAACATTTTCATTTTCCACTCAAAGAACACACATATAGACACATATTTTGGTTCAAGTCCACTGGAATTGAGTAGAAATATTATTTAATAGAAATATTTTGTTCTGAATGTGTCTGCTTTGTGTCTGAGGTGCATATATACATGGCAGACAGGACGAATTACAGAATCCTGTCCTCATGCAAGGAACATTAAGTACAAATGTAAACCAAAAATCAACCTCAGTGCATCTTAGAACTAAATTTCACACATCAAGAATTCTCTGGACTTATTATTTGGGTACTTTCTACTAAGTATCTTTCCAGGCACAATGCTTTTACTGTTAGTCTTTGTAAAGTGATATGCCACTTGTACCTATTAAATGCTTCTGTGTGACATCACAGGAATTGCACAGCTCTTGAGAGAGGGAAGGGAATAAGAGGGCAAAAAGATATTGCATAGCAGAAGGAAATTTTGCACATCACCTCTGCATCACTTATATATATCACCTAAAATCTATTTAAATATATATTTGGAGGATATTACATAAGTCGGTGTAAATAAAAATGTAATACTAAGTTTTTAAATTACATACTTCAATAAACACAAGGACATCTGAAAATACTATTTTCTATTGAAAATAATGGTTTTTGTTGTTGTAAGCATTATTATAAATTGCACTGAAAGACTTTACTGTCATGGATAGTATAAGTGTAATCTTCAGCACCTCATCAACATTGCCTTAAAGATTTTCTCCAGAGGGAAAATTGTTTGGGTAAATGGTTTGAGAAAATTGTTTGGGCAAAAGGTCAATTCACTTTCAGTTCCTCTCCTGTGCTACTGAACTTAGCTAACTATGACCAATTAAATTATATTTTTTCTTAGAAAAACATTTGTTCTGCACTTCCAGACTATGTGATCATTATTGACTAATTTGATACACAGCTTTGAAAAGCTATCAGATAGTCAAAGTCATTTAATTTTGAACTGAAAATGTCAAAAGCTTTGTTTTAAGCAATAATATATGAAAAAAAAAAATGGCTGGCATTTATTTAGACCTCTTGAATGTCCAAAATTAAAAAAAAAGAATCCAAGAAGAAATCAGAATCTAAACCACTAATCTCAGATGACTGTGTTGAAATCAACATGAGACGAATTCACAGACCTTCGTATATATTTCAAAGTGAAATAGTTAAAGATGTTAATCTTTAATGTTAATGTTGTTAATTTAAACAGAAGAACTGACTTAATCCTCATCTGCAATCAGGAGGAAATACAAACACAAGGAGGAAATACCAGACAGTAGAAGGTCCTCTGGGTAAAAAGAAAGTCATAACAATAACTGATCTAAACACATAAATCCAAAGGGGAAAGACAAATTTGTAAAAATAAAGGTAAATGCAAAAGGAATAACTTGACAAGATGTGAAGAGATTTCTCTACTTCTGAAAGATCACAAGCAATCACAACCCTCTTCAGCAAAACTTAAGCAGGTGCTGCACAGATCCAAGCTGCAAACTCACAAATTCCTATACACCTTCCACCCAACTGTGGAATTCCCTGTCTCTTTCTTTCACCAGACTGTTCCTCGGGCATCTCACTGTCGCACCTGAGATCGACAAGTATTTCTTGCTGAGTCCAATGGGTATGCAGAGATTTCACAAACATATATGTGCATGCTGATACAAAACGCAATGACACGTTCTCCTTCAAAAGAAGGGTAGCAGTTGTATCAATACTTACCTTTTTATGAATTCTGTAGAGGCTGGAGCATCTGAGACTTAGTTATGTTCCTCCGTCTGAAAAGATTAAGAACTGCAGTTCCACTCTCCCAGGAGACTGCATTAACCATAAGCAGTTCATCTGGGAAAGGAGGAGGTTGAAACCCTAGGTCTATGGAAGAAAGAATCCATGGAAGATGTGAGGAGTACAAGAGGGAACATGACTCTGGGGTCTCATGCTTATGGCACTTATCTGGGAGTGGCAGACCTAGATTCTAATCCATGCTTCAAGAACTGTTTCCATATAATAGATATTGGTTTTGAATACCCTGAGTTGATGAGGTTATGCAACCTAAATCTTTCACATTCTGGATGAGTATCAATGAACAAAACAATAAGCTATTATTTAAATGGTAGTTACTATCACAAGCAGTCTTTTAAAAGAAAATAGAAAATGGTTCTTTGAAAAAAACAGACATTGTTATCATGAGGCAGGAGCCATCCAGGACTGGAACCAGTGTCTGCCTTCTATGGTCCCAAGGTCAAGTCCCCAGCCACAGAGCTAAACAAACCACCTCCCTCAAACAGAGAAGACACATAGGAACTCTGGAATTATGCCTGGACATTGTCTAGAAGACATGGTCTGGTCTAAACCCATGTCAGAATGTGCATTAACCACTAACCATTAAGCAGTATGGATATATATTCACTATATATATATTCACACTATATGTATATATATATACTACACTATACATTACTGATTGAGCCCACAGCTTGATAAAGTTTAGTTTATTGGAGGAATTCTACAGTGAAATAGTAACTATTTATAACATTGAAACCATAAAATTTGACCTGAATTTCCTGTGTGCAATCCAGGTGTGCAATATATTCCTTTATGAATATTTTTAACAGATGCACCAGTAAGCCAGTGGTTAACCACACTAAATTTACTTTTACCCTCAGTGGTTCTTATGCTCAGTAAAAATATCTTTTAAACAAAAATATTCCTTTTTGTCTTTCCAATTTAAAATCTTAAGAACATCTATTTTTATAAAATAGAAATATACCAAGTATATGCACAATAATTCACTTTTCTCAAGTGGAAAAATGCATTTAGTTTTCCATTTCACACAGGCCGGCTTAACAATATCTAATGGTAATGGAATACACGTGAAATCTCACTAAATCTTTTTCCTATAATACACTGTTACTTTTTTATGGGCTTAGGAGGCCAGAAAAGGAGTTAAATGTTCCAGTTTACTTTAATATGTATGTAAATATGATAAATAAAGAAGTCATATTAAATTAAAAGTTTAGATTATTCACACCTTTAAGGGGGCAACTTTCCTGTTAACACAGAACATGTGGGACTTTTATGCTTGCAGCCCTCTGAAGGAAAGTTAGATAGCAATTACTTTATTTTGGTCTGCAAAAGGATGACTGTGACTGGATAAGTTTCTGTGAAAATTAGGACTTGAACAAGTAACATGAAGTTAATTCAGTAATGTCTGAGGAAGCTAGTATTACAATATTTATATAGTGTATTATATTACTGTGTATGCAGTATACATTGCTGTAAAAAGAAATCTTGTGATTCACTATAAGAATGGGCTGAAAAGTTTGAGTTTTTCAGTGTTTTAGAATTTGTCAGGTTAATGAATTAATTGTCAAGTTAATTAACTAACCACGAAGCAAAATATCTCATAACCTAGTCTCTTCAGTAGCAGCTGATTCAAAAAAGCAGTTTTCTTTCCAAATAATTTGTTTTACTGTTTTGTATTTTGAGGCACGTTCCTGCATAGAAGGTCTTAAGTAAATCTTTTTCAGCACTCATTCATCTATTTTTCTCAATCTATAAGGAGGGAATGATTTTACTAAATGACAAATCTGAAGAGATCCATAGTCATAAGGAGAAATAAGATATCCTATAGAAAAAGTTCAGAGAGAGTTTAGAAAAGCCAGTGCACAGATGTCTGTGTCTTCTCTTATTACTTGGAGAATAATCTCACTTGTCTTTAACATGAAGGGAGCTACTTAGTCAAGTATGACTACCATATTACCCCACAGCTAGAGCACTAACCTCATTTAGTTTCCTAGAAATCAACAATGATGACTGGATCTTATCTGCATACAAGAGCAGGAAAGCTAGAATAGAAAAGAGAAAAGGAAAAAGAGAAATTGGAAGTAAAACTCATACTTTGCTCACAAAAAGTGGAAATCTCTGTTTTACTAAAAAAACTTGCTATTTGTTGTTCTCAGCTATGATGAAAATCACACACGTATAAAATGTCAAAGGGAATAATAAAATGTATGACAGCAGGATGTTGTGGTGCCCCTATGAAGACATTGTCTTCCCACACTATTGTGTTCAGCAGGCAGAAGTCCTGACAAGGATAGTTATCCTTATGCCCATATACACTCACAGTCCTCTGTAAATGGGCAGGTGGTTTGAGTTTAGGAACCACTTACCAATAAAACATCTTTTAAACAACTTGCCTTACACATGTGAGTGTTAGGAAGCCTACTAACCAAATGGTAAGAAGATGCTTTTTCTGAAGTTCTCAGGAGGAGAAACTGAATTACTTAGTCCTGTAACAGACATTTGAGTCTAATCTCTATGATAGTCTAATCCCTAGGAAACCTGATAGTTCATTTCACTTCACAGAAGGACATTCAGCTGTGACCCAAAGACCTAAAATGATAAAGAGATTGTCTGTCTTCCATGTCAGACTTCCACTTTTGTTGCACCTTCACCAGTAATTAAAGAGCTCATTTGTAATGTCTCATTATTTCTCTTTATGAATGATACATTACAATCAAATCATCTCTCAAACCTCTCTTTCATTCCTCTCTTTCATTAGCAATGAAATTATATTTACAACTCTTTTCTGAGTCTTCCCCAATTTCAACAATCTTCTAAAAATGGATACTGTATATAAGATTTTAATAGGGGTTTTAACAGTGCCAAATGCAATCTTTTCTCTGTGATACCTGCTCATTCTCCATTTTTACAGCTTGAAACAACATTAACCCTTTTTATTACAGCAATACAGTGCAGTCTAAGTTTAGTGATTTTCCACTGTAATTCCTAGCTATATTTCAGAACTGTAATTTTCCAAGACACCACATTTTTCTAGGGAATATCAATAACTGTGCTGTGACCTGAAACACTTTTGGAATTCTTTCACTGAGAGTGACCTTATTATATTTTTCTTCTCCAGTTATTGCATTATTAGTGGGTTTTAAATGATAAAATTTTATCCAAACTGTCCTTACTTTAGAGAAGGCAAAGAGCTGTGATTTCAGTATCAATATCTGCCACATGGATGTGAGAATTACAGAGTGCCATGGGAACAACTCTTTAAACAATTGTTTCTCTCTGATCAATTGTACAAATCAAGTAAGATGAAATTTCATAAATGGCTGTCCTGTTCCTGTTCAGTGTAGTCTACCAAAAGTGGTCCTCCACAATCCTATACTCACCAAAACTAGTTGTGCTGGCAGTAGGAGAAAGCCGACCACCTATGAAATGAGAAGCCTGATGTGTATTGAGCATGGTGCTGTGCTGTCACCTTGAGTTTGTAAGCCAGGCAGAGCACTTGCACAGAGATATGTTAGAAAAAGTTATCTGCTGTCAGGACTACATTTCAGCTTATGTGGAGTTTGCTGTACCATGAACTGCTCTGTTTTCAAGGAAGTTCCATGAACTGCTCTGTTTCCAAATTACATATATTTTCCAAAGTAAAAATTTAAGCATTGGATTTCAGCCTAAAGAAGAAGGTAAGGCATACATTTGTCTAAGTACCATACTCTATTTCCTATATAAGTTTAGCAGATCTGTATTTTTTATTTTATTTAAGAATTCTTGGCTATAGCTATCAATTACTTAGTGCTACATCACACAGTTACCCATTAAGGGTACTGTCGTGACTATTAGAAGCATGGCCATGGGCACACACAAAATGGCAGAACATGAGCTCCACTTTTCTTTGACTGAGGTGGGGAACTGAAAGGCTACAAACAGAAGAACACTATCTGCTGCTCTGATAGGTATATTGATTATACTTATGATTCAGTAGTAGTTTTTCCATTTACTTTGATCTGTCCTGATCATACTACAGACTTCAGAAAAAGGGGCAGGATAGTGCATAGGAACTGAATTTCCCATAGTTCTATGCACTTTTTATTGAATACATAAACAAGGGAAAAATTTATAAAGAACAATTTTGTTAAAAGTAAAATAAAGACATGAAATATACACACAAAAAATATTTCAATTAGAAGCTATGCTGACATGTATTGCTTGTATCAATCACTGAAAAGGTATGAAATGTAGAATGATTAGAATGTGGTTTTTTTTTCCCTTGGTCTATTTTTTCTCCTTGCATAATCCAGTTACTATATGTAACAGCATGCAGTGGATCAGGATGTGATTAGTAAGTGTGTGCACATCAGGAAATATTTGTTAGCTTTTCAAAATCAACTGTGCATTTCTACTTTTATGAAGTCTATGGTTAAGTAGCATTAGGCTTAGGAGATTGGTTGTTCTATATTGTTTCTTTCAAGTAAAAATCCTTAACTATTTCTCTTGCTATCTTTTTTGTAATAAGAATTCACACCCTTAATTTTCTACATTTGCCTAATTCAACAAACTCACACAACTGCTTCTTTGTAGCTCCATTTCAGAGATTTCAGAGAGTTAGATGATAAATTGTTGAGAGAAGTATTTTTAATCTTGAGTGTCTGTAATTATATGCTTGGTATTTAAATACACAGTCTATCTTCTTCAAAGATTCTGACTGCCCACATTGACAAAGAGCTCAGTCAAACTTGAGAATATCCAGAACTGCAGAAAATCAAGCCATTTGTATAAGTAGGTTATAGTCTTTGTATCTAATTCTCAATACTTGTTTTTACTTTTTTTTTTTTCTTTTTTTGGCCGAAACGTTTTTGCCTCAGGGAGAGAAGAACGAGTGGATGAGGACCTATAAGTTACTCTTTCATTCGCCTTGTAGTGCCACAGCATTCTTTATTTCTTTTTATTATAGTGATTTGAATTTTTGGCATGATTTTTTTCTTTGAAAGAGGGGATATTTTACTGTAGTAGAAGAAATTCTTTGCATGTTGAAGGCAAAGAATCCTTGAAATAATATATTATTGTAAGTTCTCATTTACAGAACTCCTGCTATTATATTAACTTATGTTATTAACTTAGGTTAAACAAATATGAGACTAGAAGAAGCAAGGGTATAGTAGCTTTAAATAAGTAGAATCAATCAGATTAATTTAGAAATTACCAGAATCAATTTGAACTATTAATCAAATTTCAATCAAAGCAAATTCATAAAAATATAATTATTTTATAATTATAGTCTTGAGTATCCAGTTCAGGTTGCACTGAAAGAGTGAACACCATCAAGCTATAAGTAAAACATTTCTAACTCCACCATTCTGTTTCCAATCCAGGCAGTAATGGAAACCATGTGTGAGAACTTGCTTTGGCAGGAGTTTAATCCGGATTTCTCAGTCAGAGAAGTTCACATAAATTCTGATAATCCAATAAATATATGAAGTGCAAAGAGGTGATCAAAACTAAATTTCTGAATCATTTAATGTTCTTCTAATGTTATTTTAAAAATACTAAGAGCAAGAAGTACATCCAAAAATAGTATTGGAAATTATTTTCTGGAAAATTAATATATATTTTTTATTGTTGCAGCAAGTTACTGAATAAATCATGTAGTAAGTTAAAAAGTAATGCACTTTTTTAAATGTTGCATGGCTATTTCAGATTGAGACACATAAATTCTTCTTCAAGCCTCAAAGTTGGTAAAGGGCTGTGTGAATCTCAGGAAAAGAGCTGAAAGGGATATGAACTACACTGTTTCTCAGTGTGATTTGCAGCTCATCGGGTGACTGCAGCCAGCTCTATACACTGCAGTTCAGCAGATATTTCTTGTCCTGATGTGCCTTTCTTGTTTTCTATTGGTGAAGTGACGAGCCCATGTGCTCCCAGGGAGCATATGGCGCAGGAGGTTGTGGTTGCCCACAAATCTCTTGTGGCCTGCTACGAAAGGGAAGTCCCTCTTCAGAACTATTTCTTGCATAGTGGGTGGAAAGACAGTGATGGGACAAGGTGTAATGGGTACAAGTTGAAACACAGGAAGTTCCATCTCCATATGAGGAGGAACTTCTTTACTGTGAGGGTGACAGAGCCCTGGAACAGGCTGCCCACGGAGACTGTGGAATCTCTTTCTCTGAGGGTCTTCAAAACCTGCCTGGATGCCACCCTATGCCTCATGCTCTAGGTGTCTCTGCTGGAGCAGAAGCATTGGACTAGATCATCTCGAAAGGTCCCTTCCAACCTCAACCATTCTGTGATTCTGTGATGCCCTCAAAAATTGCATTTTGTTTATTCATCTGAATTAGCTAAATGAATCTTAATAAAATTAGTCAAATACTGGGATTATGGTGAGAGACATGCTCTCACTTTTTCAGATTTTTGCCTTTTAGAAGTTCTAGAAATGGGGAGAAGTCGAGAGGAGGAGTACTATTTTCTGACTTGGGCACTGACCTTTGGTGAATTGTGTCACTTAAAACTGAACTGAAACAGCAGAAAAAAAATAAAAGAAAACGGCAGAAAAAGAAAATCTGTATCAAAGGATAAATATAATCCATCATAAAATGCTATTAGGCCAAAGACTTATTACTTGCAGTCTTTCATCTCAAAACTCAGGGCCACGTATAATGTCAAGATGTGCAATCCTTATGTGGTATGACCATCTATATTTACCTTACATGAGCATATTTTGGGTCCTCTGAGCATGTACACAGGCTCATGTACCTGAGAATGCCTGTCTGTGTGATAAGGTGCTTGCTGACTGGACATGGAAGCACAAAGGCAGTGATGTAAATGGAGGCAAGGTACAACCTTCAACGTTATGTGTAGAGGAAAGACACAATCTTTAGTTTACTGTAGAAAAGCAAGGTGCCTCTCCTTGAAGGCACAGCCTGATAACATTTTATGATAACAGAAAATGCGGACAAGAAAGCACGATTCAGGATGCTTCCTAAGAGATAAGACAGTAGTCTTGTAGCCTCTGCTGCGTTTGTTCTTCAACAGCAGCACATACTTCTTATAGAGGAATGTAACCCATCTAGACTAGCTAATAATACACTGAGGCATAGTCATGATGGGCACCAATAATGTGTTCTATAGCGATTTTCTCCTGCTAATTTAACATACTGCCTAGACTCCTTCTACCCTGGATGCAGTTCAAAATATGTAGGAGAAGGGCCCTGTCACTTCTTCCGGTCCCTCAGTTTTGTCTCAACTTCTTCCCAAAATGAAGAGATAATTCAGTATACATCAATATCACTTGAGTGACAGACTTATTCCTCAGAATTATCAATTTTTTTTGTAATTACATTTTATTTGTGCTATATATTAGCTTTTACTGGAATTCCATAAAAAAAATGTTCTGTTTCATTGAATTGAAAAATAAATTTTCCTTCCTTGGCATAAAACAGAATGCATTCAAAATGGCCCCCATAGGGCTTATTTAACTTTTTTTTTCCTACATATACACTAGAATCTTCCTACACTTTCCTTACAATTCATCCTCGATGTAGTGCTTTTATTTGAACTTTTTATTTAAATTGTTGCCCAGTCATGGTCTTGTCCTATAGTTTTTATGGCAAGAGGTGAGAAGGTCTATTTAGAGAGGCATTTCAATTCCCCTTCAGGCCAAAATAAAAACATGTTATTTCTAATGCTTGCACTGTGTCCTCATATACCCCGGAACTAGTGACGTTTTGATACAGTCAGAGGCAGTTCTGAATTACATGGGGCTACTGTTCATATCATAAACTGGAACTTAAGTACTTATTAAGCCTTCTCTCTGTACCTGTAACCTTGTTTCTGTGCCAGACAAGTTACTGTCTGCAGGGGATGCAGCACAGGTGATGTACACTATAAGCTAGCATGTGCAATGGGTTTTGGGGAGGTAGACAGTTGTTTACCAATAGTGGCCACTATCATCTGAACAACAAAAATGCAGCTTTTTTTCTGCATTTATATCAGAGTTATATCACATCCTGGTCCGAAAATTCCAACTCTAGCTGTAGAGGTAGCAAACCAGGACTGGTCAGTAAGTACCACACCATTTTGCCTTCCTTGCAGTCCTAGTCTCAAGTGGAGAGGCTATGCAGAAACACTTCCATTTCCTGGCTCTGAGCTTGCTAGAGTTTCTGATTTCTTCATCTCCTCTAGGTAGGTAGGCATCTTGTAGTTTTGTCTTTTAGCCCATAAGATTTCAGCATGGAAGCTCAGAGGATCAAAATGTTGTCACAGAATTTGCATGTTCTTCACTTTTCTAATAATAATACATAAAAGCAGATATTCTAATGCATCTTAGCATGAAACACCAATATATTCATGGATTACATTTCTCTTTTCCATTCGAGATATTTAGTACTACCATATAAAATATTCTGTTTTCTCTTTGCAAATTCTTTAATAGCAGAGACTTTTAAAATCTTTAAATTACATTCTGACCATGAAGTGATTTAGTGAATGAAATTATTTCTTTTCCTCCTACAGTTCTTGCTGACTTTACATAAGATTCCTTGTTCCTAAACCCCTTGGGCCATTTCCTTTAAAAAACCTTCCAAACTCAAGAGACTTTAAGATAAACTAGACTGATACTGCACCTGAATACAGACTTCTTCCCTGGAAGAATTTTACCATTCTTTGTTTTCATGCTTTCTTTGGATTATAGCATTTCAAAATTTCTTAATCTCTTCTTAACAAATTGAATTGCAACAGATTTAGCAAACTTCCATCACACAAAAGATTTTGTGGACATGCAAGTCATAGAATATTTGGAAGGCCTGTGGTGTCCTTTGTCTAAGTATTCAGAAGACAAGTACATTGCTTTCAAAATGTAAATGAAATCTCATATTGGGACAAAATACATTTCTTCAAAATTTGCATTGTAAATACTACCTCTTGCACTAATACATTGCTGTTGTCAAGCGGCCAGAGTATTACTATCAATACTTTACCAAGATTCCTAAGTAGGAGACAAAATTCATACTCAGGTATTATCAAATGATACATAATTTTTGTGAGACATATTTTAACTGTTACTTTTATAGATTACATAATCACTACAGTATTTCAAGAACATCAAAATATCTTAAAATACTTGCTGATATTTGATTTTTTTTTATTTATTTACTAGAAGGAAAAAGTAGATCTAGCTAGACACACCATAGATCTGTTTTTGATTTTGAGTCTCAGTAGGAAATTTTACCTTGTGTTTCCTATGTGAAGAAATTTTTGTACTTTTTGCATGTTCTTTCTCACTATCAAAAGCCTTGAACTACATATTTTTTAACCTCTATTAAATGGGATTCAGACTGTACAGTAGGTTTTTCCTGCTAACCACTGGGAGAGAAATATTTTTCAAATTTGGAATTTTGGTCGATTTGATTTTTAATGGGAAAATGCTGGATTAATATTTTATTTTGTTATAACTGCTTATTCTAAGTATTTTAATATCCTTCTTTTTTGGTAAAATTAAATTTCCTGCTTAATTATATTTTTAAAAACCTAAAGATGTGTAAAGATTGATAATGGCAAGAGCAAGGAATTTAACTAAAGTTATATTTTGGGTGGTTTAATGAATTCCTAACAATGTTCATCTAGGACTTGAGCAAGTTCCATAAAATTGCTGCCGCTTCTCACATTTCTAAATGATCTGAGTACAACAGCCAATTACAAGCCTTCTAGTAACTGGTTTGTGCTGCACAAAGGTGCTTCACAGAATCAGAATTATCTTGTTCTCATATCTGACATTATACTGTGTAATATAAACTTACACTGTGGGAATATGGGTAAGCAGCTTTGTGTCTTATGACTTCTACAGTAAAATAGGTGTATTTTCCTCATTAAAGTAACATGATTTTTAATGACATATATTGTAGTCTATACTACATAGCAAATAAGAACACTCAGAGATATCTTCTGATCCAGAGTTTGTTAAACAGGCTTTTATATGTATACCTGTTTATTCAATCAGTTAAATATGAACTATGCAAAAGAGGTTCAGCATATTTTTTTCTTTCTTCTCTGGCATATTTATGAGGTATTAGGCAGTGGTGTAAAAAATACCTAATATTTGACTTCTTTTTGATTTAAGTTACAGTTACAGTTACAGTTGCCATAAAATTACAACTGAAGCAAATTATTTATAATTTGCCTTCTTTTACTGTCAACATAGACGGTACCTTCCAATACTATTTACTTATCAGAATTTGTCCTTTTGCCAGGATATACTTCTGTTGATAGATATGACATTTACAGAGGCTTAAGAAAGAAAGAAAGAAAAAAAGCCTGTACCATAAGATATTATGTAATATATACTAAAAAATAATAAAGCACATATTTGTGATTAGTGTGAAAAAATCTAGCTTTAATAAAGGTAGCAGTAATTTTACAAAACTATCTTAGAAAGAAAGAATGAGAAATGTGGGATTCTCTTTCCGTTGACACATTTATTCTAAAGACTTTGTGTGTGTATGAAAAGGGCAATATCTTCTCAATTGTATATCAAGTTGATCTTAAATAATGACCTCTTGATTTTTTTTAATAAAGCTGTACTACTGTAGCCTTGACTGTTTAGAAAAAATAGAAAAGTAAAAATTCACAACTAATTCAATTTCAGATCATTCAAAACAAACCTATCTCCTATAGATAATGATGACCAGATAAGAATGAAGGGAGGACAGGATTAAGGGTTTCAGTGGTTTGGGAACTAAAGAGAGTGGAAGGACTAGAAGAAATCTTTCAAGAAAAACAAAAAATTCCAGAGAAAAAGGTTTGATAAACAAACAATGAAGCTTTGCTGCTTTCAAATTAATGAGTAAAACTAACAGCTTTCACCAATTCCATTTTTTTGTTGTTTTATTTTTTTTCCATAAAATAGAGCAAAATATTTGGCCTTCATATAGACTCCTCTTCTCTATATTACTGTTAGAAAAGGCTGTCTCAGATGCTGAATCTCTTTTGTTGGAAAAATGCTGTTAAACAGTTGCACAACCAAAAAATAAGGAAAAAGAAAAGATGTTGATAAGACCCTGAACAATGCACATTTATTTTCATATAGCTTAGGCATAGCTTATGCTTAATCATGGTTAGCAAAGCTATTAGTCAAGAAAGAGATATATATGCAGCTGAAGGAGATATATATGCAGCTAGGTGAATGATAAGCATTATAAAGAAAAAAGCTCAATATAAGATTATCTGAACTTCAGGAACAATGAGTAGGAGAATTTTACAGTGCTCCCTCATTCAGTGATATGCAGGACTATTGGTAACCATTCAGGTGTTTGGCCAAATCTCATGTATATTCTTTTAAATAAAGGTTTGCCTTGGTGAATGGGCTGCAGCATAATCTCTTGAAAAAAGGTTATGTTCCGTGTTCACCAGGACAAATTAATTACAGTGACTCTGTTGGTTATGACTCTCTGTGTCTCCATTTCTCTATTCCAGCTCTCCCATGTTCTCATAAAACTTGTGCAAATTCAGCTGCTAAATCGTGAGCAGTTTTTATGCCTCCTCCAAAGGACTTTCTACGTTATTGTCCAGTTAGTAACCATTTGTTCTTTAACCACTCTGGGTAATCTAGGTAATGGTCAAGATGGGTGGTGAATGGGAAGTTAAACAATAAGGATATGTGACTGTGACTATAACTGATGCAGAAAGGAAAACTTATGCCAGCACAAGTAGCATGTTCTGACAACCATCCACCTGGAAGATCACTTTCCCAGTTGGTAAATTCATCATTACCTTGCCTTCTTAAAAAAAATCTAAAAATTCTATGGAGAATTATTTTATATTTCATATTTTTAATAAATGTTCATTAGAATGCATTTAATAAATAAAAATATATTTCAAATGAAATTTTAAGGTATGTTTATCAAAAATTCGCTATAATGTGCATCTATTTTAATGCCTGCAAGTGCAGCAAGTAGAATATTTAACCAAAGAAATCAGACAATTTTTAGCATCAATAAAATAAAAACAGTGGGAGAGCATGACACATTGTTCTAGCTTGAAAAATAAAATATATATAAGTTTAACCCTTTAATTTACTAGCTATGAGTATTCCATTGGGGCTTATTCAATTATTTGAAATATGACATAGAAAAAGTCTGAAAATCAGGGTCCACAAATCACTTTACAGTCTTTTGGTGATTATAATGAATGATTATAATGCATAACAAAATGCTAGTTGCTTAACAAAATACTAGAAACAAATGAAAAAATCTAGTAACAAATACATACCAAAATATTAGTGAAACACACCCTATAGTTCAGTAGTATTTGAACTCATACTGAGCTCAAAACATCTGAGTGCAAGTGGCGAATCCTTTTAAATCCATATATTTAAATAAGGAAAGGCATATTTAATCAGACCATACATCAGTAGAGGAAAGTGTATAAAGGATGCAAAGAAAGAAGGGGTGGATTCTGAGTTCAGTAAGACCCTGCAAGATAGTATGTACCCATGTAAATAGTTAATATACTACAAAATTATGACACTTCCAAAAAAGTCTATAATCTACAGACCTATCTTATCAGGTAATATAGCCTATGCAACGCGTCATATGAACATAACGTGCCAAAAATGAGTTTGATGTGAACTAATTCCCCCACCCACATCCCCAAGAAGCTTCAGAAAAAAAGCACCTATAGAATGAGTATGTAACTTGCCTTGATGAAGTTTTTAAGATAATTTTGCAAAGCAGTTGAAAGCATACTCTGTTCAAGGGCATCAGATCTTTTGTGGCAGTGTTCACATAATTATCCTAGGATGGATTGCCATATCACTCCCTGAGCCTCTGAATGGAAAAAATTCTACATCCAGTTAGAGAAAGAAAAATGTGACTTGCAGGAATGGCATGAACCTCATCACATCTCAGAACTCTAAAGAGAGATCCAAATCCTCTCAAACATTGATTTTTTTTCTTTTTATATCACCCTGTTTTGGTCTCTACTGAAAATACTAACAAAACAAAATAATAAAAAATTCAGCTGAGTTGTCACGTGACACTATATGTCCTATGTCTCTCCAGTATTCCTTAAATTGACTAGCTTGACTTATATGATTGACATCACATGTCTATAATTATATAATATTTTCATCAGTTCATGTACCGTTGCTTTTATAGGAATCTGAGTTTACTGTACTGATACTGTTTCCCCAACTCCCAGTATGATGTGTCAAATTGCTAACAAAGCTGTGTCATTCTAATATAAATGGATTGTGTGTTATTGAACCAGCTTTGCTTAAAAGATAGTTGTAGGTTGAGGTGTGTTGTGAAAAATAGTATCTCATATACTTGAAAGTCAGGAAGCCTTTGCACTTTTGCTGCTGAAAATCTATCCTAATTTAAACTATGCTCCTGTATAGCCACAGAATTCAATTTAAAAAGCACCATCACTCCAAAAGTTTAACATAGGATGGAAAAGCCAAAACTCAGGTTGCAACTTGAATTAACTCTTCATCAAACATGAATTGCCAGAGCCTACATAGTGGCTGGAATATCACAAAAAGAGGCTCAGCCAAAAGCTGAACAGGACTGAAAACAGTCATGTCCTTTCTTTCCTGCTGACATTGAGTGAAGCAATTAAAAGATCTCTCTGCTGATGATAATAAGTATTGTAACATTCAAAGAATGAAGGAATCAACCTAATTCTCAAAGTAAAGCAAATACTTTTGACAGTTCTTTAGGATCTATATGTGCTATAAAGAAAAACAGGCTCAAATGCAAGCAAACACTTTCTGATGTATCTGTTGATTCAGTCAAGAAGGAAAACTTGTGACAAAAAGGTCTAAAATATAATTAGACTAAGGTTTCTTGCTACTTCTTTCATTTTAGTTCTTTCAATTTTTAGAGAGTAGTTTGAAATTTAATCATGATCATATTCTGGTATATACATGAATAACAGCCAAAGTCTCATTGGAAGTAATGGTTTAATGCCTAGTATATAATTTGACTTTTTTCTGGATTTCACTTGTCAGCATTTCATATGTCAGATTTCCTTAGATACCTCCTCTCCACATCTTGCACTCCTGCATCAGGATTCATACTTCTTCGAAAAGGAATGAGTTTGTGCTTTTTGCACTTATTCCAAGGTACAGACTCTTGTTAGTCTCAGAAAGACCATATGCCTTGCTTTCCTCACATCCATTCAAATACAGTGAAAACATTCCTCTTGAGGCCTTTTTCTATCAGTATTGATAGAAACATATACTGATATATATAAACTAATTTATATGCATATAAATTTATATAAATCCTTTCTGTCTATTTAGGCAGTCATGGATAAATGCAGCATAAGAAATTAAAATAAAATAAAATAAAATAAAATAAAATAAAATAAAATAAAATAAAATAAAATAAAAGCACTAAGGAAAAAGTC
>JAUBOD010000167.1:11466-25005 GCA_032353885.1 Nothura maculosa
CCGCCCGCCCTCAACCCCTTCGTGCCCGGCGCCTCTCTGCGCCGCCCGGGGGGTTATCCCACCATGGCCCCGCCCACCGGGGGTTTATCCGGCCATGGTCCCGCCCACCCGGGGGTTTATCCCGCCATGGCCCCGCCCACCCGGGGGTTTATCCCGCCATGGCCCCGCCCACTCGGGGGGTTATCCCGCCATGGCCCCGCCCACCGGGGGTTTATCCCGCCATGGCCCCGCCCACCGGGGGTTTATCCCCTGTTCCTCTCCTTAGCCCTGCCCACCCGGGTGCTTACAACTTCATCTCCCCTGCCCCTCCCGGGTATTTACCCTCCTTCCCCGCTGCTACCCTTGTCCACAACCACTTACACACCCTCCTTACCCCTGCCCAGCCGGGTATTTACCCGGCTGCTCCCCCTGCCCCTCCAAGATCATTACCCAGGGTCTCTTCCCTCCATTCCCCGCTCCCCACATTCCCGCTCCCATTATCCCGTTATCCCTGTGCACTTGGGGCGATGCCCCCCACTGCCTCCCGCTCCCCCCGTCCCAGCGCTGGGCACACGGAGGAGACCAGAGGTTACAAATCCCAGAGCGGGGCTTTATTGGGCACCGGCGCAGGGCGCCTGGGCCCCAGTACCAAGCGCCCGCGCTCCGGAGCTCCCTGCCGGGAACACACGGAATAACTTAACCCGGGCCGGGGGCGGCAGGGCAGGACAGACCCCCGGGCAGGAGAGCGGAGCGGGGCGGAGGCTCCGCACCCGCCGTGCCGGCCCCGGAGCCGGATGCGGAGCGGGAAGATGAAGGTGCAGGATGAGGCTGCTGCGAAGAGGAGGCAGCGCAACGGGAGGAAGGCTCCGTGTCCCCTCCAGCAGCGCGGACAGGCAGGGGGTCATTCCCATGGTCCCCAGAGGCCCTGGGGGGACGTGAACGTGTCCCGGAGCGTGAGGACGCGTCAAGCGCGCGGGGCAGGAAGCCAAGGAGCCCAAACCGGGAGAAGCGCCCGGGCACCCTCAGTGCGGGGGCACCCAAACTGCACCAGGGACCGGGATGCCCCTTGCCGGGGCGGCCAAGGGGGCAGCGCGGAGGTCGAGGGGCGCGCGGGGCTCAGCCCCGTGCCCGGCAGCACCCCCAGCGCGGAGGCGAGCGCGGGAAGCGCAGCGGGCAGCGCGGAGCAGGATGCGGGCAGGGCGCAGGGCCCCTGTGCAAAGTGCGGCGCCCCGGGCTCACTCAGTATCAGTAGTACTTCTCTGGCTCCTGCCAGTTCGTCACCCAGTGTTTCTTGCGCCGGCGGGGCAGGAGGCCGCCGGGCTCGGAGCGCTGCTCCTGCCGGATCCGCACCGCGTGGTACTTGGGCATGATCCGGTAGTAGCGCGTCCGCTGGAAGAAGTCGCACTGCGGGGAAGGGAGGAGGAAGGAGAGGATGAGCGCGAGGAGGCGGCAGGAGCAGCAACCAGAGGCCAGAGACAGGCGGAAAATGGAAACGGAGACTCTGGAGGCGGCTGAAAATGGGAACAGAGACTCCGGAGGCGGCCAAGAACGGAAATGGAGACTCCGTAGGTAGCTGAAAATGGGACCGGAGACTCCGGAGGCAGCGCAGGGGGACAGGACTCCTCGCCTGCCACGCACTTGGGTTCGTCCTCTGCAGCCTGCCGGGGGTGTCCCAGGGAGGCCATCTCCGGCCTCCATCCCAGCCATTCCAGGGGGAGAGGCCAGCAAAGCCTGCGGCCTCCAAGACGGAGATGGAAATAACGCCCTGGAGCGGCTGGAGGGAGATGCCCACGGAGACCCTGCACCCTAAGGGCATCCTATAGGGCCCTATAGGAGAGACGGAGCAGCAGAAGGGAGAGCAGAGGAGGCCGGAGCGGAGGGTCCCGCTGCGGGCGGCGGGCGGCCGCGGGGCCGGGCATTACCAGGCGGGTGCAGCGGGCGCTCGGGGGCAGCGGCGCTGCCCCCACCTAGTAGTCGTCCGTCAGCCGCTCCGTTTCAGACGGCTGGATCTTCATCTCCGCCTTCTGGCCCTTGGCTTCGTACATGGCCCGCGTGTTGGCCCGCCGGAAGAAACCGCACTGCGAGGAAGGTGACACGGGTCAGGGGACATGGATGAGGGGCCCCGGGGATGGGAACACTCCGGTCCGGACACGGCTGCATCCAGGGAATGGCTGGGAGACGATGGAGAGGGGAGGGGGACAGCGGCAGGCCAAGGGCTGCACTCTGATGAGCAGCACCCGGCTGCTCCCATATAACCCCTCCTGGCCAGAGCGGGGTCTCCAGGGGATCAGCGACATCCCCATCCAGTTTCTCACGCTTCTGCCTGCATTCCACCACCTGGAGCAGCCCACATCCAGCTGGGGAATCGCCAGCCGTGAGCGACACGAGTGCGCCAGGCCTCAGAGCAGCGCGTGCCCCGCTGGCTTGCGGCACGGCCGCCGCGCTCACCTTCCAGAGCAGGAGGATGATGAGCCCCAGCAGCAGCAGCCCAGCCGCCACCGCCACCAGCACCAACCACAGCGCGATCTCGGCCGGCTGCTCCTCCGTCAGCTCCGAGTCGACGTCCACGGAGAACTGGCAGGGACAAGGAGAGCTTCAGCGGGCGAAGGGGGCCTGGGGCAGCTCCCACGGCCCCGGGGCCAGCCTGTGCCCACCGCGGGGCTCCGGCACGACTCACCCGCACCGTGTGGTTCCTCATGTTGATGGTGGGCACGTGGGTGCGCAGGAAAAGCGTCGCCGTGCCGTCCACCTTCACCCGGTCGAAATCACTGTACTCCTGTTGGCACACGGAAGGTGTGGGGGATCTGGGCACCGCCAGCACTTGCCTGGGGACCCCATGAGCACCAGGGCAGAAGAGACCCCATGTCCGGGCAGCCAACACCAACCTCACCCCTTCCAGCCCCTGCTGGGTGTTAGTGTCCACCCCTGCGGGTGTTAATGACTGAGCTGAGAGCTGGCAAACTCAGTGCCCTGCTGCAGCAGCATCCCCAGCTCCCGGGGCAGGGGGAGCGCCCAAGCCGCCCAGCACTGACCTCGATGAAGGTGCTGTTCCACACGCGGGCGCGGATGCTGAAGTAGGTGGGGTGCTGGGTGCCGCGCACGGGGCACTCGAACCAGATGCAGCGGGCGGTGCCCTTGGAGCAGCTCTGCAAGAGGAGGGGTGCTCAGACCGGCGGGCGCCACGTGCCGCGGTGTCCCCGTGTGCACGAGACAACCGCCGCCCAGTGGCTGCATCCTGCAGTGTGCGCCGTGTCCCCGGCCCGCAAGCGCGTGCAGGGACCGGCCTCTGTCCCCATCACCATCCCAGTGGCGCAGACATGCAGATACGAGAGCCCCATCTCCCCAAGCCGGAGGCCGCGGGGACCTCGGCCAGGCGCCACTCACCAGCAGCACCTCCGACTTGGCTTTCTTGGCACTGGCCAGGGTGATGGGGGGCTCGGCCGGCTGCGCCGCCCCCAGCTCGCGCCTCTGCCGCGTTAGCAGCTTGTCCTCCAGGAGCTGGAGAGGAAGGAACCCTGTTAGAGCCCGCACAAGCAGAGAGGACCAAAGGAAGACCAGAGAGGAGTGCACAGGGCTGGCAATGCTGAAGCGGGGCACAGGCTCCGTGCCCGCCCTGCAGCGCCCGCGGTGAGGACACTCACGGTGAGGTTGAGCGGGTTGATGACCCCGCCGGGGGGCTGGCAGCTCTCGTTGCTGTTGATGAGGATCTCCGTGGGGTACAGGAGCCATTTGCCATTGGGGATCTCGTAGGGCCACTCGAAACCGAGCAGGATGGTGCCCAGGGCACCCAGCGCCTCCCCGCGGGTGGTCACCTGCAAAGCCAAGGCGGGTGGCACCGGGGAAGGACCCGTCCCTGCCCCAAGCCCACGGCTGCGCGCCGGCCTCACCTGGAACTGGAAGTCGAGGGCACTGCCCACGTCCTGCTCGCTCTGCATGGCCGACTCGCCCACCACCGTCCCACTGAAGTACGACTGGATGTGAGACGTGACTCTGGGGACAGGACGAGGGGGACACAAATGGTGACAGGGGCCAAGAAAGGAGGGTGCGTCCCCAGGGCTGGGAGCTGGGGCAGCCACGTGCCCCATGAGCAGATGCTGCAGGTTCTGCTCGTTCTGGGCACCACCAAAGCACTGGGGGGCACCTGCCCCTTGCCCAGGGAGAAGAGCAGAGGGGGGACACAGAGGGACACGGTCACAGCGTGACCCCATACTTACATCTTCAGCGACGACTGGATGCTGTAATCCACGAGCAGCTTGGCCAGCACGGGCTGCAGGTCCTCCTGGATGCTCTGCCTGCAAGAGAGCGCCCCAGAGTGAGCGTCTCCCTGGGCTTCCAATTCCCTCGCGGAGCAGCCGAGGGGGCTGTGGCTACTCAGCCGTGCTCGCCCAGAAGCAGAGGAAAGAGGAACGGAAAGAAAGAGGAACCAATATCCCTCCAGGCATCTTTCCCCAGGCCCTGCTTCCCAACAAGCCCCCTGCCCGCCCAGGGCCACGCACGTGGTTAGGTCCAGCCACACGGAGACCTCCCGCGTGTCCAGCGTGATGCCAATGACCTCGAAGATGATGATCAGCTCCGCCTGCAACACGGAGGGACTTTGGAGCAGCCTGGCCAGACCCCTGCCCGCCTGCAGGGTCCCGGGTGGGCTGAGGAGAGCGCTCACCCTCTGGTTCCTCTTGAAGGGGTTGCCCAGCTCGCACAGCACCGTCTCGCCAAAGCTGCAGGCGCCGGTCTGCGGAGGGGAAGAGCGTGAGGAACCTCCTGGCAGTGCCAAGGTGGGGTCTCTGCCCCTCTTCCAGCTGGGGAGCAGGGGGGACAGCCCTTACCGGGCGGACGGAGGAGGGCAGCAGGGTGGCGGGCGCCGTGACGTTGAGCAGGGCCTCGTGGGCGTCTTCGCCGTCGAAGGCCGTGCTGGGCTTGTTGGTGATGTTCACGCTCAGGTAGAGCTTCCGCATGTCCTGGCTGTACTGCAGCACCTGCGTCCCGTTGAGCCTGCGCCCGGCACAGAGCGGCCCCGCTCAGCACAGCGGTGCCCGCGCGCTGCCACCCACCACATATCCACCCCAGCGGGACGGAGGTGCCGGGACGGGGACACTGTGGCCAAGGGGGGACCCAAGGCAGGCAGGGCATGGCGCAGAGGACAGCTGAGATGCGCAGAGCGGGCGCTGCCGGTGCTCACCTGGGCAGGGGCTGGTTCTGGTCATTCACGAAGCTGCTCTGAAGCTGGAGGTTGCTGTAGCACTTGTTGTCCATGCCACACTCCTTCTGGAACTCGATCTGAGGGACAGGGATGCCCCTGTGTCAGTGCCCGCTCTGACTGTCCTCCAGCACAAAGCCAGGCTCAGAGCGGCACTCGGAGCCCAGCTCTTGGGGATGTGTCTGTGCCATTTACACATGGGGACACTGAGGCACAGGCACAGCCTGGAGGGCTCCTGTGTCCCTTGGATGCCCAAACAGCCTATTCGCCTGCTCCCCTGGTACCTTCGTCTCGTTCTCATGTGACTGGTCAGCGTTGAGGACAGGGAATGCGTCGAGGGAGCGGAGGCCCAGCTGGAAGGTCCTGGGCTTCTCCACCAGCGAGTAGTTCATGGTGAGCACGATGGGGTGCAGCTTGTCCCGGATGTTCTCCTGCGGGATGCAGGAAAACATAGGAGAGCGCTGATGCTCCCTGCGTCCAGCTACAGCAAAGCAGTCCCAGCCACATCCAGAGACACCCGCACCCATGAGATGCATCAAACTCATTGCAGGTGCAGCCTGGACTCAGGCCTCTTCTCCTGCTGGCAAATGCCTGTCCCGTGTGCCCGCAGGAGCCTTTGCACCTCACTGTGTCCCAGCCCATCTCCCGGATCCAGCGCCTCGAGCAGAGCAGCTTGCAGCGCGCACGGGCGCCCGCTCGCCCCCACTCACCACCAGCAGCAGCTCCTTGGTCTCGCAGCGGGTGCCGGGCATTCGGAAGAGGCCGCGGTAGGTGGCCGAGTGCGTCTCCAGGAACCTCACCCGGGGCGGGTGCCGGTCCTTGTCCGCCTCCAGCGTGTACTCCAGGGCTGCCGGGATGGGGGAAAGCAGAGCCGTGGGGGTCCTGCAATCCCGTGCAATCCCGTGCAACCCCATACAATCCCGTGCACACAATCACACAAATCCCCTGTGGACACATCCCCCATACACAGCTTGCGTTCTCCCCGCCATGGATGCACCCCGTGCATGCAAGCGTGTCCCCCCACGCCCCACTCGCACGCGTTCCCGTGGGCCCGCGCCTGCTCCCTCTCTCACTCACTGATGGTCTCCTTGTAGCCGGGGTCGCCGGCGCTCTGGTTGTAGGAGAAGCAGACGGTCACCTCGATGCTGCGGGGGAAGGAGGCTGTGAGCAGGGTTGCCCGCGGGGCAGGGCCACGGGCGACACCGGCCGTGCCGGGGGCCTCACCAGGAGGTGGGGGTGCAGCGGGCAGGGTCCACCTTGCTGGGGTTCACTGTCAACGTCTTGTTGAGGATGTTGATCACAGGACGGGCTCTGTGCAGCGACACCGGGCTCATGAGCCTCCGGAGCGGGAGCAGCCTCCCCCTCGGCACCCGCAGGGCGCTTGGAAGGGCAGGGACGGTCCCCAGGGCCAGGCGGTGGCCGTGCCAGCACAGGGGGCCAGGGGCCGTGCTCTGGAGCCCGCTCCCCTACCTGAGCAGCGCGATCCTCTCGGCCAGGCTGCCCACCAGCAGGTCGGGGTAGGAGTTGCCGTCCACGTCGAGCCCGCCGCTCAGCGCGTACCCGAAGGTCCGCATGCTGGCAGGACCCAGATCCGAGCCGCCGATCACCTGGCGGGGGGCACAGCACATCTCCTGCTGCCCGGCGCCACCCCTCGGCTCCGCGGATCGCCCTCATCCCAGCCCTGGAGCGGGGGATGCTCCGAGGCTGCCCAGACCCCCTGGCCGGCTGAGGGAGCCGTTACCTGCCGCGCTTTGTCCACCAGACCCTCCGCGCTGCCGTGGTAGATGTAGACCTTGCCAGGCCCCTCGAAAGGAGCCCCCACAGCGATATCTGTGAGGAGAGGAGCCCGGTCAGTCCCCTGCCCGGCGGTTCCCCTGTTGCCTCCTCAGGCTCCCCATCCCATTCTCATCCACCCCTTCCCTTCCTCAAATGCCCCCTTCCAAATTCCTCAAATGCCCCCCAAGTGCCCCCCTCCTTCCTGTGCACCCCAAGCCCTTTCCAGACTCCTCCACCACTCCAAAGCTCATGACACCCCCCCGCACACCCCAAAGCCCCCCCTGCACTCCCACAGGGCGCCCCAGCCCCTCACCCTGGAAGCCGTCCTGGTTGAGGTCGCCGATGGCGGCCACGGCGAAGCCGAAGGCCGAGTAGCTGGGCCCGGTGAGCACCCGGCTGGGCTGGGGGCTGAAGGTGCCCCCCTCGTTCATGTAGACGTACACGGCGCCCCCCACCTCCTGCTTGCGCTTGAAGTAGTAGGGGGCTCCCACCACCAGGTCCTGCCACCTGCGGGGACCGGGCGCTCGTCAGGGCCGTGACGGGGGCGTCTTCACGGCACCCACGCTGACAATCCCCCCCCAAAGGAACCCCGAAAGCCACAGGGAAGACATAGAGCCCCTAAAGAGCTGCGAGACACCCCAAAGGAGCCCAACGCCCCCAGAATGACGGATCCTCCCGCCCCCAGAGCCACTGGAGCCCCCAGGGCAATTGCAGGGCACGCTGCCCCCCAATCCCCGAGGGGCTGCCCCCGGGAGCCCCAGCGCTGCGAGGGCCGTGGCGGCCGGGCTCACCCGTCGTTGTTGAGGTCGGCCAGGGCCAGGGCGCTGCCGAAGTAGGAGCCGACCTGGTGGCCGCGGAGCAGCAGGCGCCGGTGCAGCGTGTGCTGCGGGCTGCGGCCCAGCAGGTACACGGCGCCCGTGTGCTGGTAGCGCGGCGCTCCCGACACCACCGTCACGGCGTCCTGCTGCAGCACCCCGCTGCCCATCGCCGCCGCGTAGCCTGCGGGCAAGCGCCGTCACGCGGGATCCCGCTGGCACGCGAGCACCCCGTGCCATGCGCCCACATCCCTGCGTCCCTCTGCAAGCTCTCTCCAAACCTCCTCCCTAAACCCGCATGCTCCCACCGCCCCCAGACCCCAGCGCACCCAGGGACCCCGCTGCTCACCTATGTAGGTGTTGCCGTTCTTCTCGTTGGGGTAGGAGAAGTCGTGCAGGTCCCACATCTCCCGCTGCAGCACGTAGTTGGTGCCTGCATCGGCAGCAGGGCAGAAAGGAGCAGGTCAGCAGCCTGCTGCCACTCGCTGCATGCCACTCGCTGCATGCATGCAAGCTGCATGCAACGGTCGCTGGGCACGCAGCCATGCACGCACAGGGGCGCGCGGGACACAAACCCTGCCAGTTGTAGGCGCCGGGCGCCCCGAAGTAGATGATGTTGGAGGTGAAGCCGGCGCTGGCGCCCATCTGGCACATGCCGGTCTCCTCCGCGTCCGTGTTGGAGTTGCACATCTCGTTGTGGTAGGTCTGCCACTCGTCGCTGATGTTGAGGCGCAGGTCGTTGCCCCGCACGTAGCACTTGCCCACCATGCGCCGCTGGTCCTCGCTGCCCGACCACAGCACCTTGGTGTAGCGGTGCGCGCAGGCCTGCGGGCACGGACGGCATCAGCCCCAGGGCACCGGGCGCACCGGCCCCTCCGGCCCCAAGCCCACACGCTGGCCCTGTCCCCATGCGGGCATCAGGGCATGTTGGGCAATACTGTCATGCCAGTAAGGACACATATGTTGCAATGTCAATTTGCTGCTCTATAGGGTCTATAGAGCACCTGCCACTAGCGCTAGAGCCCCCAGGTCCCATCAGGGACCCCAACCACAGGCATAGGGTCCATCCAGCACAATGCCCAGCCCCTGCACGGCCCGGGGGTCCCTACACCCCACACGCTGCCCCCTCTGCCTGAGGAAGCATCAGCCTGTGCGCCCCGACACCCCGTGCCGGAGCGGTGACCTGCGCACCTTGTCATCCGGGGGAGGGATGGGGCAGGAGAGGTGACACGGGGCCGGCGCAGGGGACTCACCAGGACCCTGCCCGCGGGCTGCCGCTGGCTGGCCACCGTCACCCCCAGCCACATGTCCTCGATGAGGTGCTTGTCCGGCTCGCCTACGACAGGGACAGGCGGTGCCAGGGTCACGGCGAGAGCTCTGGAGCCGGGGAAAGGCGCAGGGAGGGCCCCTCCGTGGGGACCCCCGGCACTCACGTACTCTTGAGCTCCATGTCGAGGCGCTGGCAGTCGCTGCGCGAGGAGGACAGCGGGCAGGCGTAGACGGCGCCCGTGCGCGTGCCGTTCTCCGGCTCCACGTCCCGCGGCGCCCCGACCAGCAGCCTGCGGGGAACGGGGAGCGCGTGACAGGAGGCACTGGCGGCCCCCGTGTCCTGTGTCCCAGCCCTATGGCACGTTGAGTGGTGCAGAAGGGGGACGGCCAGGCGGGTGACAACGCGGAGGGGACGGTGGATGGGGCCCTGTGCGGGTGCTGCAGGCTCCGGGGCTGGCGCGCGGGGAGGCCGACTTGGCTCCTTGCCGCGGGCCGGGCGAAGGAGCCAAGGCCCACGCGGTGCCGGGAAGCGGGAGCTCTCCGGGGAGCTGAATCAGCCCCGGGAAAATGCTGCCCCAGGGCACCTCGTGCCAGCCCTTCCGGCGCCTTCCCCCGCAGGATGGAGCGGGAACCGGCACTCCCTCCACCCTGCCCTCCGTCCCCCTCGGAGCGGGACACGGATGCGCTGCGAGGCTGGGGACAGCCGGGACCTGCTGCGGGCAGCGGGACGGACGGGCGCTCTGCCAGCTCCATTCCCACACGGAGCTCCTGGCAAAGGCCTCCATCCCAGCGCACACGGGGGTGTGGGAACGGCAGGAGCGCGGCAGCCGGAACGCCGAGCGATCCGGCCCGGCTCCGGCAGCGCTGGGAAGAGGAGGCCGGGGCCCCCCGCGCGTGTAAACAGCCGGGGCCCTTCCCGGCCAACCTTTGAGCTGGGGCCCGGCGCAGCTGCGTCGTGTCCGACAAGCCCGCCGCCTCCCGCGGCCCTGCCAGGATATCCCAGGAATGCCGGGATAAACACACGGAGCCGGAGGCAGCGGCAGCGAGAGCAGGGGAGGGGAGACCCCTGCGCGGGCGCTGCCGGCGGCGGGAGGGGATGCCGGGAAGCAGGAGCAGCCGCGCGGACGCGCACGTGCTCACCCCTTCCCTGCAGGAATGCGGGCTTGCCGCGGCAGGACGGGACGGCACGCGGCGCCTCCGGCGGGAACGCGGCTCCGTGCTGGCTCCGTCAGCCCCCCGGGCGGCTCCGGGGCGTTTACACCCCGGGGTGCTTCTGCACGAGGCCGAGGGAAGAGCAAGGGGTCCTTCCAGCAACGGGAGCCCCGCGCGTGCCCACGGCAGTGGCGAGCGGGATGGGCGCCGGTGCCAGCACCCGGGCCAGCGCTGCGGGAAGGGCGGCCTTTCCGCCGGGAAGTCCTCAGGGGCACCCTGGACAATGGCGGGGAGGCGGCCGGCCGCACGGGAAGGGCTTTCCCAAACAGGCGGAGCGCCAGGCCCGGTGCCGCAGAGCCCGTGCTGGAGCGGAGCGGCCCGGCCACCGGCACCGGGAATGCGGGCAAGGCCACCCCGTTGTCCCGGGCACGGCCTGCCCGTGTCCCAGAGCGGGCGCCAAGGGGCACAAGGCGAGCGCCAGCCCCACGGCACCAAGCGGGGCTGCGACGGAGGGCAGGGCCGGCAGCCGGGCAGGTCCCGGCAGCGCCGCCGGTGACTCAGGCGCAGCAGGAATGCGGGGCCCCCGGCAGCGCCCGCGCCGGGCACCGCTCCGGCTGAGTCAGCGGGAACGGCGGGCGCCCGGAGCGGCTCCGGAAGGAGCGGGGGGCTCGGCTGCCACCCGGGACATGGGGAATGCGGGGGACGTGCTGCCCGCCGCTCCCAGTGGGAGCGACTGCTGGCACAGGCCGGGATGCTCCACACGGCAGGAATGTCCTGCCCCTTCCCGCACTCCTCACTGTCTCAACGGGAGGTGACTCAGGGCTGCACTCCAAGGGTCCCACGGATCCCGCAGGTGCCACCGAGGCCTCCTGGGACACGGATGGTGCCTCCTGCAGCGCCAGCATTCCCGCCACCAGGAAGCCCCTGGGCAAGGCGGGTGGTCCCGGCTGGGAGCGGGGCCGGATCCCGGCTCCGAGCGGGGCCGTTCCCACCCGCCACGGTCGCTGCTCCGTGGCCAAGCCCAGCAGCTCCTCCAGGAGCTGGGAGCCAACCCGGACAGCTCCCGGCCTCCAGCCAAGGATCTGGAGAGCCAGCCCAGCGGCAGGCTGGGAACTCAGGATACAGCCAGGGGGACAGGATCCCGGCATGTGGCACGGGATGGCTCCAGGGCCAGGACGGCTGGCGGGGACAGAACCCGGGGCCCATCCCAAGACACTGGTGGGGCTGGGGACACTCAGCGCTCCAAGAGCTGCCTCCTTCCCTGGCGACGGAGCAAACTCCAGGATGGTCAAACAAGCGGCAGAGGGGGAGGAAGGGAAGGGAGGGAGGCAGGAATGCGGGAGGCCGCGGCCCGGCCGGGGGAAGCAGCAGGGAGGACGGAGGCAGGAACTGGGGCCAGGAGGCTCCTAACCAGGCTCGACGGCCCCAAAACGCAGCATCCGGCCCCAAAACAAGGGGCCAAGGGGGATGGGGAGGCGCCAACCCCGCACGTGGGGATGGGGAAGGGAGCGGAGCGGCTGCGGCCTCGGAGCTCCGGGCCTGGGAACACATGGGTGACGGTGCCACGTCCTGCGGGATGGATGGATCCCATCCGGCAGCTCCACGGGAGCCCTTTAGGCTGGCGCTCCGGCACGCGCGGCCTCGGGAAGCGCCTGGACGGGAAGGGCAGCTCCGCACATCCCGGGGCCGGGCACGAGGAAGGAAGCGGGTTGGGAGCGCACGGCCCGTCCTGTCCCTGTCCCCGTCCCCATCCCGTTCCCAGCGCACAGCCCGTCCCCATCCCGCTCCCAGCGCGCACGCGGTGACAGGAAACGTCCCCTTCCGGGCCCGCCCGGGCTGCACCTGCGGGCGCCTCCGGAGCGGGCAAAGGGCGCCGGGCCCAGCCCGGTGCCACCCACGACACCGGGAGCCTCCGTGGGGCCTCGTCTCTCCCAGGGCCGCGTCTCCGAGAAGCCGGAGCGGGTCCAGGAAAGGCTGGGCACGGCTGTTCCCAAGGTGCCCCTCCATGGATAGGGCAGATGCCAGGGCTCTTTTGGCACCAGGAGCGCTGCCCTGCTCCCCAGGGACATGGGGACACAGGCATGGGGACGTGCCCGGCACAGCGTGTCCCCGCACGGCACTTCCGAGCCCTGCATCCCATGGGAACGCGCTCCAGCGGCGCAGGCCACGGCTTCCCACGAGAGCCGCTTCCCAGATCCGCACAGGGAGCAGCCGGCGTCTCGGCCGAGTGCCGGGAAGCAGGAGGGACCCGCGTGTCCCCCCGGAGCGAGGGGCTGAGCAGGGACCCCAGGGGCTGCCGCGGCTCCGGGGCCACCCTGGGATCCAGGACTGCCCCAAGGCAGTGGGAATTGCGGGCACACGGCATGGATGGATCCCTGCGGATACAGGGCCCGCGAGCTGCCGGCCCTGGGAGCCGGCACGGATGGGAGCAGCGCATTCCCGCGGCAGAGCCAGCTTCCCGGGATGCGGCTCTGGAACCGGCACGGACAGTAGCAGGGGATTCCTGGGGCAGAGCCAGCTTCCCGGGATGCGCCTGCGGAGCCGGGGGGAGCCAGCATGGATAGGAGCAGGGGATTCCCGCGGCAGGGCGAGCTTTCCGGGATACCTCCCGGCCCCTGCAGCTGCTCCGCGCTGGAGCCCTTCGCCCCCCGCGGAACATCCCGGCGCATCCTGGGAATGCAGCTGCTCCCGCCCGGGGCGCCCGGCAAGGACGGAGCCCCGCGCGCTCCGAGGGCCCCGCGCGTGGCTGAGCCAGCAAAAACCGGGCCCCAAGGGCACGGAAAATCCCGACGGGAGCCGCGCCGGCCGCTCCCTGCGCCGGGCGCCCGGCTCCGAGCGGGATGTGGCGGGAAGCGGGACGGAGCGGGGGCTGGCGCTGCCTGCCCGGCCTCTGCTGGGGGCTCCGCAGCAGGGATCGCAGCACGGGGGGTTGGGGGGGGACACGGGATGGGAATGCAGGACAGGATCCTGGGGGGACACAGGACAGGAATGCAAGATGGGAATGAGGGGGGACACAGGATGGGATTGTGGGATGGGAACACGGGGGGACACGGGACAGGAATACGAGACGGGAATGAGGGGGGACACGGGATGGGATTGCAGGACGGGATCCTGGGGGGGGACACAGGACAGGAATGTGGGATGGGAATGAGGGGGGGAAACAGGACAGGATCGTGGGACAGGAGCGCAGGACGGGATCTTGGGGGGGCTACGGGACAGGATCATGGGACGGGGACTCAGGATAGGGACGAGAATGCGGGAGCGGGACACGGGACAGGAACACGGAGAGGGGGACACGAGCCGGGATCATGGGATGGGCTGGACACAGGGGGGGCACTCGGGCAGGATCCTGGG
>JAUBOD010000167.1:53537-64486 GCA_032353885.1 Nothura maculosa
CTGATTTTCCATGAGGTTTTTGCTAACTCTTGGAAAAGGCTTTCCTCCTCGACAGAGGAGCTTGTCCAGGCACAAAGCTCTTGCCAGGGACACGCTGAGCATCCCAGACCAGACCCAGGAGTAATTCCTGCAGCAAGTACCATGAATTGCCAGGATCATGCAGCAGTGGGGAGAGAAGAATATATAATGCTGGCATCACTGCGCTCAGCATTTCCTGCAGAAATAGGGAAGTATTCCCGCAGGGAGACTGAAGGATCTCCTCTGGAAGACAGCACATTATTGTAATCATCCGCAATCAGGAGATCAGGGGTGGAGAACGAGCACCAGGGCATTGAGGGCAGCGGGGAGCCCTCCTCAAGGAAGAGGCTCAAAGACTTTGTCTTGCAGGGAGATGAAAGGGACGGGTCCTGCTCGAGAGGCACCTGGGGGTGGAAGAGCAGCGCGAAGGACGGCCTGGCTACAAGGACAAGTCTGTCTGAATTGGACATTAATGCGTTTAGGGTAGAAACTAGCCGGTTCCTTATCAGGCACTTAGGCTTTAATGTATGTGAGAAACGGGCAGGGTTTGAGGTTCACAGCGAGGACGTCTGTCGGGCGCCGAGCACCCGGGGCGCTCTGCAGCCCATGGCTCTGCCCGTGCACCCGGGCTGCTGCGGACGCCGTGCCCAGGACACCTCAATCCCCATCGCCCTGCGCGGGCAGCGGGACCTGCTGGGACAGGGGGGTAAGGAGGGATGGGATGCAGGTGTGATGCCACACAGCAGGCAAATAGCAAGCAAGGAAAGGAGGAAATTTGTCCTATACCCTTTTCCACTGATTGCAAATGCCAAGTAGACAGAAAAGCGGTGGGGATGGGACAGAACAGTTGCCAAAGGATGAAAAATAATGTGCTGTGGGAAGGTCTGGGGTTGCATTTGTACCATCTCCCTCTATATATTCATCCCTCGATGTCTCAAGTGAGGATGCTACACACACACAAGACCCAACAAGAAAACAGCTCAACCTCTGTGACGCCCAGCTGCACATGACCGAGATTCCTGCCCATCACCCTGGGCTCAGCCTAACATTGGGATGGAAGACCACCAGGAACGCCCAGGCCGGAGCCCAGAGACACAAGGGATGCGATTAGCTATTTCAGGAGACAGCGCAAGGGCTTGAGGTTGTAACCAGAGGCCCGTGGCACGCTGCTGTCATTCCTTTGGCAGACACATCTCCCTAGTTGAAGAACTGGAAAGATCGCAGGCACCTCGGAGCCTGGGGAAGCCTCCCCGCAGCTCCTCGCAAGGGGAGCGAGCCAGGATCCGAAGCCACACGGATCCTGAGCGCCCCGCTCTGAGTCCCTGCTGAGCAGCTGTCCCCAGCGAGGTGCCACGTTGCACACAAGCAGGTGTCACCACGCCGCTCCATCCTGTGCAGAACGGGTTTGGAGCTGCGCTGATGCAATCCCGGCGCGGGAGCCGCGCGCGGGAGCATTCCTGGGCACGGCGTCACGGGCGCCGCTTGGCACGGGGCGCACGGCGTGGGCGAGCGCGTGTGCCGGGGCGCGCGCTCCTGCGCACCGCGGCGCGGGTAGGAGCAGGGGCTGCTGCCGTGCGGGGAGAGGGCGCGTGGAGCTGCTCCACGTGCACCTGCGGGGCCACCTGGAACATCCCTGCGGAGCAAAAAAACACCCAAAAAAACCCAAAAACTAGAAAAAAATCCAAAAAAACCCAAACAAACAAAAAACAAAAGACCCACCAGTTTCCTAACTCTGTGCTGGCTGGGGGAAAAGGTGCCTGTTCCAGCGCTGCTGAATCCCCGAATTCTTGGGCGATCCCGGTCACATCCATCCCGCCAAGCACACGGCTCCCCATCTGGGCAGTGGGGTGCAAACACGTGCTCACCAGCTGATTTCTCCAGAGACTTCTCTATAGAAATGAGGAAATCAAATTAAAACCCCATTTCAGGAGTTTAGCAGATGCCAACAGGATTTTGGAAAGACTGGGAAGGATTTTGAAAAAGTGGGAAAGAATCCTGATTTCAAAACCAAATATATTGATCAAGTTCAAGCTGAAAATCAGCCTGAAGGTCTATATAGGTCTGTATAGCATCTATAAAGGGATCACCAAGATCCCTGCAAGTTTAAGGGACGAGACAAACATGAAGTCACTACCTGGGGTGATTCAGAACTTGCTACTACAGATGAAGCTGAATTTTATGCCCATGCACTTGTCGCTATTTCATTCCATACGACCATAAGATCACAAAATTTTAAGGGATTTGGGCTCCCGCTGGGATTTTAAAGAAGCTGCTGCAACTTTAGGGAGCTCAGTGCATCGGGTGCACATTGGAAAACACAATGGGAGGTGCCAGGACCCAAGCACTTTGGAAAACCTGGTCCCACCTTGAAAAACCAGCTCCCATCTCCTGAAAATCTGGTCCCCACAAAGCAGCAGCCGCTTGTGCCCTCGCAGGGCGCTCTGGCAAGGCAGACTGTCTGGCCCCCTGTGCCGCCCGGCCGGAACGGAGCCTTCAAAGTTGATCTAAAAAACTAATTTCGAGGCTGACAGATAAGGAGTGTGAAAATGCCACGGGGAATGATTGGCATATGCTCCTGTGGAGACACCAGGCAAGGGGAGCTTTAATTAGAGCCCGGCCCGGTGGCAGGACCTGTCAGATGACTCACTGCCATCGCATCCCGAGAGGTTTCTCCTCTTCCCTCTCCCCTCGCACCTCTCTCCGCTGGCCTCTTTCATCAGCTGCTGCCTCGCTGGCTCCTCGCGAGCCTTGGGGCGCTGAATCAGCCGTCACCAGGCAGGAACCAGCTCCTGGTCCACCCGACAGCCCCGTCATGCTGCCCCGGCCCCGGGCTCCCTGCTGGGGGCAGCTGAGCCAGCAGCGGCTCTGCAAAGAGAGGAAGAAACCTGCAGTCTTTGTCAAAGCTCCTGCAGGGCTTTCTTGCTTCAAATCATTCAATGCACACCCACCACGAAGGAGCAAAATGTCTGTTGGATGGAAAACCCCCAGGAAGCATCCGCGTGGTGTTAGTCCATGGCTCCATCCTCCTCCTTTCTGAAAAGGAAAGAGCTCCTTGCAAGGCACCGAGGTGCTAAGGCTCATGCAGGATACAGAGAACTTGATTGCGTTGCTGCCTTCTCCAATATAGTTTTGCTCATCAGGCTCTTCCTATTACCCCTTCTGGCTATGGCAATCCGAACAGTCCACAGGGAGAAATTATCTGTAGGAAAAGTTTTGGAAATAATGTCTTCTAGAAGTGAGGTAAGAAAGTTCACTTAAGAAAGACCACTCTGGAGGAGATTCTTCCCTCTTCAAGTCCATCCAATGCAAGACTCCCAGGACTGTGGTGTAGAGCAGGATGGAATTATTTTGAAAAGGAAGGAAACACTTTCATAGAGGCAAATATCAGTATTGGAAGAATTATCCACAACAATAGCCGATGAAAATCAGGAGTAAAAGGTAACAGGGGTAGATGGTACCAGTCTAACCAAAAGACTTTGACGGAGATCACATAGTCTAGGCAAAGGAAACAGACGAGCTCAATGGGACTGCAGCAATTGGGGCAATAATTGTGATATGGGCTTGTATGAAGCGAGCTGGAGGTGTGTGAGCACAGGAACCATCAACCAGGGACGTGGAAGGGACTAAGAGCGAGACCTTGGTGAGGGGAAGGGGCTGAAGAACCCTTCAAGAACAAGTACCTGGAGAAATCCTTGTATTTTTAAAACTTTTGTTGGTGCCAGTAAGGACAATTTGCTGAGGGTACCAGGGTGGGATGTGCCGGCTCACTGGAGTAGCACCAGCAGACAAGCAATCAAGGAGCTGGAGTAATAGAAATGCAATTAAACATAATAACATCAAGAGAAAAAACTGTGGGACTAGGACAACAGAACCTCCGTCATGCAGGAAGAGACGGGAAAACCTGGATTTCCTGATCCGAGCCAAGCAAAAGCTGGAAGAGGAGGAGGTACCAAGGCAAGCTGAGGTTTTAAAGGGTGAAGGTGCTCAAAGAGGGAATTATTTAATGCAACAAGCAGCCCCATGAGGATGAATCAAAGCAAATTGTAAGGGAGAGAAAGGATCTGTTGTGGAAATTTCTGAAAGGAAGTGGAGAAAGTCTAAATTATCTGAGATGCTTTGAGATGAGACTGAAGACAACACAAAGTACTGGTCAGGAGAGAACAGCCCCAATGCAGACTAGAAACAGGGTTATTTTCCTCCTTTCAAAACAATTTATTATGTTGCTATTTATTTTATATAACATCTTTTAAAGGATTAGTCTAAACTCAACACTTCAAATTTATTGAATGAAGAACACTTTCACTGGGCCAAGCAATTTTCTGCTATTTTGTCTTATAAAAAATGATTTTAAGCCTTTGTTTTTTGGCCTTTTTAGAACCTAGGAATATATTTGGTCAGCAAATCCATTTCCTAACGAGGTCCTCTCCAAGTCCACGTCCCTCCTGCTAGACACTGCACTCATCCAGGGACTGCTGAGCAGAATTATCCACTTGGAGAAAAGGAGCCGATTTCACCCACTCTTTCCAAGAAAGCAGCTCCAGGTGGTCTTGATCCAACACGGGGATAAGCCAGGGTGCAGAACTTCCTAGTCTGGGCCCCCAATCAAGGCAAGACCTTTGGTTTTTCACTGTCCTAGCTCAGAGTGTCTTTCTTGTCTAGGTTGAACCATGGTCCCCTTGAAGCTGGTGGGACTTCTGCCATAGACCAGCACTAATTTTGGCCAGCTCTTTTCTTTTGTTTTTCCCCTTCTCCTCTGGAGGGTCAGGAGTCAATGGGAACCAGATCCATTTGGCACAGAGAGAGCAAGTGAAATTGAAAGCACATGCTTCCCGCTCGCAGAGGTAGACATGGTGCCGATCCCCTCGCCGAGCTCCCTTGCCGTGTCCTCCACCACGGGAATGGCAGATCTCTCTGTCACTTACCCTTCTCCACACGCTGCCACTGCTGTCCCCATCCTCCCGTTCCAGCTGCCTCCCTTGCTGCCCCAGGAACAGGGGCTCAGAACAGCAGAGCTCCCATTCACCTCCCACAAGTGGCTAGATGTTCCCAACAGCTCCGTTTTGACCTGGATCCCCAGCACTTTGGAAGCATCCAGAGCTCCCATTGAAGAACCAGGTTACTGGGCTCCTGCATGGATGCTGAGACCTGGAAAGTTTCTCCTCAGTTGAGCCCTAGGTACCTGCACCACCACTTGCCTTCCTAATGCAGCTCTATGCTGCCATGGCAAGAACTGGTTTGCACAGTTCCTTCTCTTGCACATGACAAAAACAACCCATTTTAAAGTGTAAATGCACAAACAAGCTCATGTTTTGGAAAGCTATTTGTTTTTTCCACTACAACCAATGGTGGGATGTCCAGGGACTCGAGTGGAAGCAGAACCCAGGCCAAGGCATCAGCTCTTCATTGAGGTTGCCCAATGAGCTGCTCTCCAGTGGCTGCTATGTCCAAGGCTAGGGAGACCCTGTGTGGAGACATGGGGCAGCACAAGCTCTGCAGGTCCATGGGGAAGAGGAGAACCAGGAGACACCTGCACCCGGCAGCGGGAGTGACGCTCTGCCTGTTCACAGCTGAGCTGGGGCTAGCTGCGAAGTTTTAGTTTGAAAACTTGGGTTAAAAACAACAAAAATCACCAAAAGCAGAGGAATGTTTCAGTTGAAATTTCTGCTTCAAAAGCAAAGTAAAACCCTAATTTATTCCTCCTTCCCAACTCTCACCTTGTCTGTTTTGTCATTAAAATGGTAACAGGAATGGGAAACAGAGGAGCAACAGAAAGAGCAACTCCCAGTAACCAAGTGCTTGGCCTCCATAAAAATAACTTGGAGAATGCTACGTGTTGGATTGTTTTATAAATAAACAACATTTTTTGGCTACGTGCAAAATAGTCGTTTCCAGCTGACAATCAACTGCAGTTTTGGATGCAAGGAAAGTCTCAAAGAACAGGCAAGATAAAGAGCAGCATTGACCCAGCCCTTCTCTTCTCAACTGAGACCAAAGTTGACTTAGAAGAACAATAGCGTCGGAAATTCCCACACACCCTATAGCTCCCATGGTGCCACAAGCCAGGGCGCTTCCAGAGCCACCAGACAGTGCCCGGCTCTCAGCAGCACAGCAAGGGGCAGAACTGCACAGGATCAGATCAAACTGGGTCTAGTTTATCGCTTGAGCCCTGCACAACCACTATGGGATCCCCCAGAAGGCAAATGCTTCCAAGGCAGCGCTTTCCAAAGGCGTGAGGCTTTCGTGCTGTCTCCTGTCTGTCCCTTCAGAAGCTGCATACATGATTAAAGCAGATTCCTGGAAAGGCGAGTCAGGCCCAGGAGCGCAGATGGGTTTTTCTGCACCATTTTTCTCTCCTTGCGCCGCTGTGCCAAAGAGCTGCAAGGTTGTTTTTGTCAATGAAGAGCACAAGACGTCTGAAGCAGCCTGTAGTAGGAGCAGGGGATGGGTCAACACCCTGGCATGTCTTCAGATTGCATTTAGGAATGTTTGAAGCCAACACAATGACACAGATCTCAAAATACCTGACCTATTTCCCCTTAGGCCCATGCTCAGAGGCACCGTAAGAACCCATGAGGATGTTTAACCTGAATAGCTTTGGCCATACCCACACAGCACCTGATGCTAAATGGGTCGCATCTTCACCAGCAGCATCAAGCAGGGCTACACGGGAACCTTCCGGCCGCTTGTCCCAGCACAAGGGGAATCTCACCCGGGAAATCAGGACACGGCCAAGGACATTGATGTCACCTGGCAAAACACATCCTGTGTGACACGAGACAGCAGAACTGCCCAGTAACCCAGTCCAGGCCTATTGTCCCAGCCTTGGAGATGGGGAGCTTCAACCCAACTCAGCAAGATGGAAGGGGACAAAAAAAGGAGGAAAGCAGACAAGATATGGAAAAAGTAGGAGCATTTTCTATTTCCATCCATACAACTGAAGTGGAAACAACAAAAACCCTGGGACCCTTCGAGGCTGCCAGTCCCAAACAGCCAGAAATGGTAACTTTCCACTGCTTCAGATACATTTGAATGCCAAGTTCAGAGGCAAACTAAGAGAACGCATTGTCCATGTCAGATAAGCTCTGGTGTCTTTTGAAGCTGCGATTTCCCTCTGCAGCCGTGAGGTAGTTGAAGCTTTTGATGAAAGCTGAGATTAGTTTCCCCAATTCCAAGAACTAGGGCTTCTTAAAAAAAGAATAATGATGAGACAGAGCTAAAATCATGAAACTCTGCAACGCTGGTGTTGAAAGAGGAGCCCTTTGTATGTTAATGATCTTCCCCCTTCTGTGCCCAAGCGCTAAAGGGCGATTCAAGCACTCCCTGCGCTGAGAAGATGGGAAATTAAACTTGTCCAAGGAGAGCCACATATCCTGGCACGTTGTTCCAACCTGCCCCAGCTCAGGAGGCCACCGCAAGGAAGCTGCTTTGCTCGGAGCCTCCTTCTCCTCCATCCCAAAGGAGGAGGAACGGCTGCTCCGCAGCAGCTCCGAGACTCCTGCGGTGCCAGGAGGGCTCCCACCTCGGGAGGGAAGGGCCTGGATCCCAAAGGAGCTGGGCACGGAAGGACACCCAAGGTTTGCTCTGCTTCGCTCTTCCCAAGCACTGAGGCAGCAAAGCCCAGTGCGTTTGTTGTGCAAAAACCACAGGCCATGCTGGCATGCTTGGTCCCAAAACACTAGCAGCTATTCTGGTCTTCTCATGCCCTTGGAAACAGGGATGTATCCATCTCTCTGGTCTTGCTTGACCCCTCATGCATCCCAAGACAAGGCTCATTCCCCTTGCTGCTGCTCCCCAGCACGGCTCTTGCTCTCCTCCTCGCCTGCAGATGTAGGTGTCCAGCAAGACCAGGCTCCCTCCACATTGGAGTGGCTGCAGGCCCAGAGCGCTGTGTGTTGTCACCAGCTCCACGGCTTGGGCAATCTTGAGCAAGACTTTCATTCTTCAGCTTCCTTCTGGGCACCAACAGCCCCACGTGGCTCCTTTCCCCATCCCGCGCGGCCCAACGCGAGGTGCGGCACTGGGAGGACACCTTGGTCCTCAAACACCCAACGGGCACCAGAGTTTGAGAGTAACCCTGCTCTGCTCCATTTGCTGCAATGTTATCGTCTTCACCTTGTTGCTCATGTACCACTGAAGTGACAATCAAATCCCATGATAAAACAAGTGCTGCTCACCCAAGGTGCAAGGTAGCACCATGAAAGCCAAGGCTGGCCTCTTAACTCAGCCTTTGGAGACACCCACTGCACATTCTTCCCCTTTTCCCATTGCAACCAGCACCAAAGCACAAGCTTCAGCTCTAAAGCTGCTTTCAATTCACAAAGAAGGTCCAAGAGAAAGGAGCCCCTTTGCTCTGGGCTTGCTCAGAGCCTGTGCAGATCCCTGGGTGGTTTCTCCCCACCTATGTAATTTTAGCAGGGACCAAACAGCTGAAAGAAGACTTGAGGCTCTTCCAACCACAAGCCTCACAATAAATAGGGGTTAAGGGCATTTCCAGGCATGTCTATCAATTTTCTGGTGACTGTTTCATGCCCAATGGTTTTCTTCTACCAGAAAAACTCTCTGCTCAGCATCAAATACAGCCCCATTCAGACAGGAATTCAGCATGAATTTCTGCTCATTCTTAAGGTGCTCTACCAGGCTGGAACCTCATAGGAAGAGAGGCAGCTGACTTGATTTTGGAGTAAAAAAGGGCTTTGGGTTGTGTTTGCAGTGTCAGGCTATTATAGAGAAAACTAACAGCACAAAACTGATCCCTCGGGAGGCTTCACCTGCTCCACTGCCCTAACACACCGTTTGCATGTTATTGTTTCATTCAACATCCCCAATGTGATTTTGGGTTATTTGATGATGGAGAGAAAGTCCTTGCCCCTTAAGTCCAGCTCAGGCTTTGCATCGGGACTTAAGCGCCACAGCCATAGCAGCAAAGCTAGAATTAGCAGCAAAGCTAGAATCAGAGCCCGGGAGTCCTGAGCCTTCGAGTCACAACCTTTCCTCGGTATTTAGCTTTCTAAACATGTTTATGTTAAATAAACTCTTTCTGGATTTATTCCTCATAATAATTATTGGTAGATAATTGCCCGTAATGCTGTACAAGTAAAAGTAATCGTAGATACAAAACCAGTTTTAAATAGTGCCAGGTCATGACACCACCCATGACACAAAGGAAAACAATCTTTCCCATTTTGCAAAGCGCGGGTTCTGGCGCATGAGGCCATCCCAGCCAAACCCGAGCTACCTGCACAGCACAAGCCGCCCTGCAAAACATCCCGAGGTCATTGCAATGTGACACGGTGCTGACTTCACTCGCAGGCCACTCGCATTCCCTGGGACTCCCCTTCCCATCAGAGGGATCATCCAGTGACGGCAGCAGGAAGGAAAAACAACCTCATGGTCCAAGCAGGGAACATGGGTTCAACACAGGCTCAGGGCCTGGCTCTGCAGTAGCTCCCTGGGGCAAATCTGCACCCAGGTTTATCAGACTGCTCAAAAAGGACACCACTCATTGGACTTGCTGCTTTCAGTGGGAGCTCTTTGGCTGCAAGCCTATCTGCTGAGCTCCGCTTGGCCCTCTGCAAACCCGGCTTTGCTCCCGCCTATAGGTAAGGTTCAGCACTAGAAGGCCTGGAATGATTAAAAAAGCCAACAACAACAGAGCTGGCTCTCACCCTGCCTGCACCGAGAGCAGTTTCTCAAGACAGAGGGGAATGAGTGACAGGCAAGAAGGGGAGATGCAAGTCTCTAATTAGATGCAAGACAAGTCTGCACCGCACAATGAGCCCCAAGCAAGCTCCGAGCAGGCGGCTACATCCACACAGCCCACACAGGCAGGCACAGATTCCTCATCCTCAAGGTCAAACTCCCCATTCCCCCACTTCTAAGCATTGGCAAAGATAAGCGGACACCGTACACAAGTGATCGCCATCCTCCAGGTCCTGAGAGCACCACATTGCAGCAGGACACCTGTGAACACCATGTCTCGAGAGGCTGAGCTAGCTCGGACAGAACCCAGTGACCTGGGGAGCTCCAGATCTCCCCAGAAAAGAGGTTCTGCACAGCCCAGGCCTGCCAGCACAAGGCAAGGTAAATAAGGAACCAGCCAAAGCTTCATCAGCACACAAAAAAAATAAACAAAAGTCAGCAAAGTCTGTTGGAAGAGGAGAATCACTGATGTCTTAATTGCTCCTCTTGGCATCCCAGAGGCGTCATAAGGCTGTGACTAGTGTTTGGCCTCCACAGAGTGCAAGGGAGTCAGAGAAGAGGATGCCCATGGTGCCCTCACGGTGCTTTGTTGACAGGCCAAACAGGCTGATGAGATGTGGTTGGTCCTGCAGATGCCTCCCTCGTAGGTGGTCCGAAGCCAGTCATCCCTGGAATGAATAGCCGGCTTGTTCTTGAGATAAAGAGGAGAAAAACAGGATGAAATGAAGGAATGCAGAGGGGAGCAAGAGCTCATTGTTATCCCACGAGCAGGACAAAGGCGCCCCGCAAAGTGCGGCGGGAGCTGGAGAGCAGGAACCTTCGCAGCGGTGGGTCCAGCAGTGGGAGAGGAACCACCCATCCGACTGAGCGGAGCTGTTGACACGGCTGCTGACAAGAAGGCAGCACCAAAGCGAGGACACCACAGCAAGCCAGGCTGGGGCACGGGCTCTTTGCTCCACGCAGAGCCACCAAGTCCCTGTTGATACATTCAGGGCTCTGTAGGGAGCCCTTTGATGCGAGTCAATGACCCTCGGAGATCTGTGCTCATCCAGCTCTGCTTAAGAGACAGGAGTCCCCAAGACAGGCTGCAGGGGAGCACCGGGAGCAGGGTTGGCTCTGGGGCATGGAATGCCATGGAGATCATGCTCTGTGCTCGCAGATGCTCTATATGTCCATGCTCCATATCCAAGAGGACCAGCCCCAAAGCGTCTTCCATGACCAGATCACCACCA
>JAUBOD010000167.1:110444-123971 GCA_032353885.1 Nothura maculosa
AGGACACTCAGCAGCTGCCCGAGTTAGACAATGAATCACCGAGCTAGGACCAGAGCCCAGAATTCTGCAGTGGAAAGGACGCGGGTCGCAGTCGGATCAGGACTAATGAGTGTAACGAGTGCGGCATTCCGGCACCGGAGTAGTTCCAGCCTCAGCTCCGAGTCCGCATCCCGGAGACGCTTCCCATGGAGACGCCTGCTGCTCGCGCCATCACCCACCCGGGCACGAGGGAACTCAACATAAGGAAAAATCAAAGCATCCCCACTTGCCTCTGCTCAACCCGCTGCCTTTTCGCCCCCACACTGAGCCCAGCCAGGCTGGAATCACGCTGCTTCTCAAGACGCAGTTATCCAGCGCCTTATGTAACCCCTCACGTTCATCTTTCACTCTAATTCATACAGGCAAGAGATAATCCAGCTTCAGAAGCCTGCCCTTTTCATTTGCTACTGGTCACACACGATGCTAGATTATTATAATTGATGGGTCTCGTGCCTATCTGTGCAAACCAGCACAAGTTGTTACCCCTCTGGAGCACACAATTTAAGTGGTGAATTAAACACCGAAGGCAGTCGTGGCCTTTCCCAGCTTGACAGTTTTTAACTCCCTTTTTTCACTGCCCTGCCCGGGCGCTTCCTGGGGATGTTTTCTTTTCCTTTGGCTCCCTTTGGCTGCACCTCTGCTGTCCTGCCAGCCTTGGGGCTCAGTGTTTTCTTGTGGTGCGTGGGCCGGAGCCCAGCGGACGGTGGCGGGGAAGCAGAAATTACAGGGGATGCTCTCAAAAATAGCGCTGCTTTTCCCCTCGTCTGCGAGCTGGGCACTGAGGTAGGTGTTCTGGTTCTTTCCGTAGCTTTGGAACAACAGGAGAGAGGAGTTACTGGCAGACGAGCTGTTTCACACAGGTTTAAACTAAGCTCAGAATCACACAGCAATCACAATAGAAACGACTGAAGTAATACGACACATTTAGCCTCCTTTCCTTCCTGCTTCCCCGTGTGTCTTTTGCTCCAGTGTTCTTTAGAGAAGCAGCGCGCATCTATTCTCTCCCTGCAGATCCTCAGTGTGGCCGCAACATTCCCACATCCTGCCCCAAACAACTGCATCCAAAAGGGAACGCCGGCAGAAGGAACAGGGGGCAGCAGGAACAGCAGTGCCTGGAGCCACACAGGGATTGTCCCCTCTGCAAAGCGGCCCCAGCCCTGTGAGCTCCCCAGCTTGTCTCAGCAGGGAGAGCTCCGAGGCACCGGCATTCCAGAGGGGCCTTGTGCTCTGCCCCACGCTGCTCCGTGCGACGGGAGAGGAGGAGATGCTGGAATCGCGTCCTGGGGGTTTCGGAGCACTCCCTAACACGGTACTAGCACGACCAAGGGCAAGGCCAAGGCAGCCGGCATATCTGGTAACATCGCATCCATTCTTCATGGCAGCCTCTGGTGCATGATCAGCTCTAGAGTGAACAAATAACAGGATATTGCCAAAACACCCAAACTAAAGCCTGCTACAGTCACAATGCTGCTTATGTGGGACACAAAGGGAGGTTCCAAACGTATCCTTGGCACCACAGACAGGCAACATCTCTTAACTGGAGAGCCAGAAGAGCATGTCTGAGAAAAATCAACAGGAAGGCACAGACTTGAGCAGAGAACATGCTTTATTGAGAAGTAGATACAAGAATAGCACATTCTACCACATCATGGCAACAGGGTTTAGCTTCTGCACAAGAATGGCCTTCTTCCCTCCTCCCCAAGAGATCTGCTTCCCTGGATAGTTTCGTGAGTCTCTGGAGTTAGCACAGGTGCAAAGGGCATAACTGATGGCCTGTTCTTTCAGAGAGGCGGAGAACGGCAGAGACAACCAGCAGAAGGGCCATGGAGAAGCCCTCCACGCTAGGAGGGGTCAGTGGTTAACAGGCAATGGCTCCTACCTACCCGGAACACTGTAAGGGCTTCTTTTCAGACACCATTGAATGAGCAAGCATTGAAAGGGCAGTGCTCCGATGCTGCCCTGAGCTACTTGAAGACGGTCCCCACTTTTTGCCACCCTGGAACCATCTAGGAGACTTGTGGAACAAGGACAGTGGTTACCTAAGAGCCATTGTACGATGGTTTCTTCTGGCGGTGCTGATGGGAGAGAGGAGGTCAAAGCTACTTGGTGTTTGCTTTACCAAGATCAACAAGGATGAGGAGCAAACCACCCACACGGCTACCTGGAGCTGCTGCACACAACGCACACTATAGGCAACCCAACGACTGACCCTATTTGCACTGCAGGTTTCTGTGGCTGTTTGGACAAGGATAGCAGAAACGTGTGTGAAGTGAAGGCTTCTCTTTTCAGTATAGAGAAAAAAGTCCTCTCCAACAGAGAGAGACCGACAACTCAAGGAAGACTGCTCTGAGGAAAACATTTAAGGTAAAATATACTGAACAAACTGGTTTTGTGTGGAGAAAAAAACAGCCACCAACTCCCACAGATAAACTAGGAAACCAGTAATATATAATCCAAGTGGTCTCTTTAAAACAACAGAGAGCAATACCTGCTCCAGGAGACTGTAAGAGCAACTCTATGAAATAACTCAGACTACGATGCTCTCGTACGCTTAGTCTCGACTCCTCCAGGGTAACACTAACAACCACAGCACTCAGGTACAAGTATGCAAGCTTCTGGCTGTACAATATTAACTATGGGAAGACCTGCTATATTATACAGAGATCACTGCTCGAAGAGGTGGTATGTTACCTTATTAATCTATTGGATACATGGAACGGACCAGTCCATCACACAAGACTTGTGAAAAATGCTGAAGTCAGTGTAAGCTGCTGCTTGTTGGGAAGCCAGACTTCCCCCCAACGAGCATTTTTAGACCTCGTTCAAAAGCCACAGAAGTTATCCATTACACAGAGGGAGCCTGAAGGAAGAAACAACCAGATTATAGAGACAACACCATCTCAGTGGAATAAGAACATGAGGGTAAGGCCAGTGACTGGACAGGTACAGTACCAGATATCAGAACTCCTTGGGCCAGCGCTGCTAGGAGCATCGTTTGGGTCCTATACAGATCCAATCCTTGCAACCTCATTGAGGCCGAAACAGAAAGTTCCTCAGAACCAGCGGCTGCGGGGCGCACAACAGCTCGGGGCCAGAACAGTACCAAGGGGAACGGATCTTTCGGGGCGGGTACTGTACCAGCCAATCACAACAGCAACAGATACGACAGAGATCCCTAGGGTGCTTCCTACTGCTGGGGTTCACTGGCTGCAGGAGTGACAGGTAGTTAGGTTCCCTTAGGAGGGGTCCATTTCAAACAGCTGGGATCCATTATCTTGTTGCTGTTGGATCTTTTTGCCTCTTTGGCTATCCATTCATCAATCAGATCCTGGGAAAAAAGAGCGTGAAAGGGCAGGTTAAAACAAGTGCTCTAGGATGGAGAATTATCCATGATACAACCCCAAGCATCTACGTCCACAAATCTACAGAGACAACCGGCGTGCTGTTCGGTTAGTGTGACAATAACAACATCTCTTCCACACTGCTTTCTGGAAGCACTTCCAAAAAGGATGAGGCTGCTTTTAGCTACCAAGCCAAGCCTCAAGAAGGGAGAAATGAAAGAGGAGTCACAAATCAGGGCATTTACACACGACATGCCTTACATACAAGGAGGACACATGCAGGACTTAGACAAGGATGCAAAGAGTTCATCCATTTGCCAGGCAAAAGTGAGAAGCACGATAAGGATATTGATCCGCTGCTCCCCGATGAGCCACTCAAAGAGCAATGTTATTGCACATATCAGAATCCAGAACATCAGCACAGGCTATTTCTACAACACGAAGATTTAGGCTGGATGTTCAGATCACATTTTAGCAGTTGGTGCATTTCCCTCCAAAATTACCGTGCTCTCTCACTAGAATCAAAGAGCTGGAAACCCAGAGCAATGCAAAGGAAATACTCATTGTGTCAAGTTCTGTTACCTCAGGAGCAGTGGTCAAATATAAAGAAACAAAACTGCAAAAAGAGGCATCAAAAACATCTTACCTGTCGTTTTAGGACAAGGTGTTTTCCCTTCCAGTACTTGAGCATCTGAAGTGCTTGTAATGTACTAACAATGTCGACCGGGTTCACTGCAGTCTCCTGGCTGATCTCTGCAAACCACAGAAGTCCTTTGCAATCACCTCTATTTGTTAGCTTAAAACTACAAATTTGAGGCAACTCCCTTTGTAATCGTATCCCCTAAAACCCTTGCAGATATTAAGGTGGCACACACAGTATTGCTGTTGTTGCCCAGATTGCAACAACATTGACTGGAAGTCATCTCAGGAGAAGCACTGGGAGAAAGAAAATCAGTTGAAATGGAACAGATTTAGCACAAGTGCTTTGGGGATCAAAGTTAAGAATCCTCTGAAGGAATACAGAGCAGCTGTATTCCTTCACACTTCTTAAGTTCTTATCCAGAATCTTCTTTCAAAAATCATTTTTAAAAGGAAACCAGTACCTGCTTTCAAAGCTCAGCAAGCTGCCTTCTCTTTAATGGTGGCAGGTTGGAAAGAAGGGCAACACCCAGCTGTAAGAATACTCTGCTGAACTATCTGGTCCACAAACCCCTGTATTTATATGTTGTTTCTCCTGAAAATGAGCTAAGCACGACCTGCCTCAGATTTGAGGAAAACACAGAAATGCTCCTCAACCAATTCACTACAAGCTGATCTAGCTTGAAGACACACCTTTTATAGAGATCTCTTTTCCTTGGAAATTATGCAGGTAACGAAGGAGAACTTCCTTCCAGTAGCTACGATAGCTGATGAGACCCAAATCAGACAGAGGTCGTTCTGGAGAGCCAACTTTTTCTTCTACCTTGGAAAGCAAATAGCCTGTAAAGGAAAAAAATGATTTATCTCTCCTTTCCTGGCTGTTACTTTCCTTAGCACATGCAGAAATTGGCTCTAAACAAAACTGATAAAGAGCCAACAGAGATAGATTACATTTCTGGGTGAAATCAGACATGCTGGACAGAAAATATTTCCAAAATATCACTCTTCCACGCAGTTCTGCAGAAGAAGCTCAAATTCTTCTTCTAATTAGCTACTGCCTAGCAGTTGGTGGGCAATTAAATGCAGACTGGAAGTACTGCTGACTTTTACCAATACTGGAATTATTCAAGATGCACTTGAAAAGAAGCATGAGGGGTTAACGTGGGCATTTTAGTTATGTGTTTTCTCCACCTTACATGTTACAGGTGTGTGAAGCACATGAAAGATTTACTTGCTTGGCTACTTCTGCCTGATCCTTAGAACATCAGTATGAGAAAACGGAAACATCTAAGACAGGGGTTTCTGCCTCATTTCACAGCCGTTATCAGCAAGTTTTGCTGCAGTTTTTATACTTACTGAAATCGATGAGCATTTTGCCATAACCTTGTCTCATATATTGAGGCATTGTCAGGATACAAGAAACATTGTAGTTGAGAAAAGAATTCTTCTCCTGCAAACAAGAGCACAGAGAAGATATCCCAACAGGTCTCGATTTGTACAAGCCATGGGTGTATCATCATCCCGACAGACTGAACAAGCCTGTGCAACTGATATAACACAAGGTGCAGGGAACAGCAGAGAAAAACCTGCCTGACAACTGCCAAGGAACACGATCACCCTTCAGCTACCAGCCTGCCACTCTGCCTCCCACCCTAAGGTTTTCCTTCCTCCAAATACTTCATATATATTAAAAAAACAAAAACAAAAAGAACTTAGACTTATTTTAAGGAGTGTATTTTTACTTACCGTTATTTATCTTCACTTTTGCCTACATTTAAGATAGCATTTCATCTCCTACAGGCCACAGCTTATTTGAGCTGATTTGGGTTTTGCTAGCAATGAGGAAAGATGCTACAGCAAAGCACTTGTGCATATATATATATTTATATATTTATATATATATAATATAAATATATGTTTTTTTCCAACTTACCTTGGAGAAATACCCTATCAGGTGACATCCAGTGTTGTCAGCTTCTGTCATGACGTAAAACAGGAAGGGTTCAACATCATAATACAGAGTTTTATGGTCCAGGAAAAGTTTTGCCAGTAGACAGAGGTTTTGACAGTAGATCTAGAAGCAAAGAGAGAACAAGATATATGATTATTACATTGGAACACTCCCAAAGTGCACAAAAACAGAGCTGGAAAACCAGAAGAAAGTCCTGAACCACCCAGGAAATAACATGCAGCCTTTCAGATAGGGCAGCTCTGTCAGGAAATAATTCCATCTATGACGAACTTTGATAACCCTAGGTAATAAACAGACAAATTCTCAAAGGTGGGAAATTAAGTCTGTGACATGGATCTCTGAATGCCTGGAACATCACATACTGAGAGAAGGGGAACAGAAGGTTAAAGAAACCAGGGTCTCTGCTTGCTTGCACTGTATTTGCATTAATGCTATAATTCAAGGTCATCTGTACTGACTGGAAGAGTCCTCCCAATATCTGACAGCGCAAAATTTGGCTGCTGAATTTGTTTGCTTGTTCTTGTCTCTGAAGCCCTCAAGACCAAAAATAACTAGAGGTAGGGCACAAGCACAGTGCACTAGTACTGAGCTCCTAATTCGGAGGTGCAGTCTCATGATCTGCCCTTAAAATCACAGTTAAGGAGATCACCTGCAATAACACTGGGTTGTTCCAAGCTCCAACCCAAGCTAAACAAGGAATGTTCACGGCTGAATGGGACACGGGTTGCAAGAATGGACAGAATAGATTCTAGCAGCCTTTTTAAAGTTAGAGAAAGGCCATTCACATTCTGTTGTTCTACTGGGAAAGCAGAGCACTGCACGTGTGAAAGATGGAGCCCATGTTCAAGACTGGCCCATGCCCATGGTTAGTTACCTTATTCTTTTTCCCATCGACTTCAAACACTGAAATGGAGCCTTTGCGGTAGATTTCGTCACCTGGCGGATGTTTCCACACACATTTTGCCTAAAGAAGAAGCTCAAGTTAGGGTGACACTGCCCTTCAAAACTGCACTGAACATTCTCACATCATGTTAAAAAGACCTTCAAGTGGATCACTGACCTAACACCTCCAGCCCCTCATCAGTTTTTCAAGCCCAAGCACCAGATCTGCCCTAAGCCTTACCATGTGCCTACGCAGTATCGTCTGGCTCTTCATATATTTGAGACAGAATTCACACATATAGAGACGTCCCAGGCGAGCATACTCCTCTGGGTAGGGAGAATGGTACCAGGTATCCAGCTCGTAACGGCCAAAGGCAATTGTTTTAATCATATTGCTGCCTTCCGTGATCTGGCCCTGAAGCCGCAGTTTTTCCTGCACAGGTAGCACAAGACCCAGAAAACATTCAGATTGTTGAATAAAAACACGTGCTGAATAAAAACAAGCCACAGCAGGAGGCAGAAGTCTCACCAAGTCCTCAGAAGCTCGTGCTTGTGCTCTTCGGAAAAGCTCTAGGTCATACTCACTGGTCAGGTTTTCAAGTAGGGGTTCTCTAGTATTGCCATAGGTTTGTCTGTGCTCCTGCAGGAATAAAACATTATTTTTTTGCAGCTATGCTGCTAGTAAACTTGATTCTTGCAGCTTTTTGGCCCTCAATGTTGCAGGATGTCTGAGAAAGCCAAATTCCTACTTAACAGTCTCATTCCAGAGATGAAACAAAAAATGAAAATGTTTCTTTTACCATGTATTTTTCTTTTTGCTCCTTGCTTAGTCCTGAGTTCCTTTTCTTCCTGAGCTCAGCTACTTTCTCCTTGTACCGTAGCTGTCTCTCTGTCGGTGCCTAAAAGAAACCAGAGGTGGAAATCTTTCATAGGTGGAAAATTGTGGTAGGTTTCACCTACTTCAAAACTATCTATGTCCTGGCTTCCATTTTACCAGATGTGTTGTCTGTGAACCAAGGCACAGACATTTGGCATGCAACACTAAATCCCTAAACACCACAACAATGTACTTTTGCTCAAGTATTACACTGATGAAGTTTGACAGAGGCACATACCAGCAACTTATATCCTTTTTGTTCAGAAACTAAGTTTTATAGTTTTCAGGGCTGCTGAGAGAATACTCCAGGTGCAACACAAGTATGTAAACGTGGAAATATTTCTTCCTTTCACAGCTCTTCTCTGCTAATGCACCCTAGGCTCACAAGACACAACTGTGCTCCTTATCCACTACTTAATCATGTGGAAAAGCTCACAGCTTATTCATAAATTCATCTTGACTTGGCTCCAAAGCCTATGAGCTGAAAAGTGAAACTCCCCCTGTCTTCTTCTTTTGGATTTAGTCAGAGCAAAGCTGAGTATTATAATTCTGCAGAAATTCTGTTGTCATATACATCAAAGCACACAGAAAAAGATTATCCTGAGAAGAGCTCCATCCTCCTTTGTAATAAGGCCTCCTCTGTGCTCACCTCGTAAGGGACACAATGCATTTCCCATGCTCAAACACACTGGAGGTGACAAATGGGGAGTGCCAGGACTCAGCACAATAGCTCATTCCAGACAAGGAAGAGGAAGCTGAAAGACTTGTCACTGGAAACCACAAGCTGAGTTTTTCTCCTCCTAATCGAGCAGGCACTCTATTATGTGCAGACTGCCTACCTGGTGTCTGGTGGCATGTCTGTTGTTGTCGTCCTGCCGATGGGCCAACATCCTCTCCTCAATCTGTTTATCCCGGCTTTGTGCTCGCACCTGGAATTCCAAACACATCTGTCAGGACTGCAGCACACGATACCAATGCCTTTCTCTTCTCTCCTTCTGTCTAGGTGAATTCTCTGAGCTGTAATTCACGGATTATGGGACACACCCATGCCACTAAAGACATGTTATCTCCACTTTCTTTTGACAAATGACATTCCGTGGCATTTTGTTTCATAAAATTCTAAGCTGGAACAGGAGACTCGCTCACCTTGCACTCATCTGCTGAAAGATTATGATACAGCGGACAGCCTGAGATGGAGAAGTGTCGCTCGTGTTTCCCAGTTAGGTGTCCTGTGAATGATCAGGAAAAAGAGCTTTTAAGACATCATAACAAAGAAGTTTTAAGAGGAGTCTAGATGGGCTTCTGAAAGGATAGGCTACGTTTATTGTCAGTATGATGTAATGAACACATTTAATGGTTCATGGCATATTTTTTAGGAAAAAAAGATTTAAAGGGAATAAAAAAGCTCAAACCCTGCATTGCACACAAGCAGCCAGAGATCAGAGGACAGCATTAATATGCTGCTAGCCAAAAACACCTTGTGAAAGAATATATCCACAGATGTACTCCCATAGAGATCTCCCATCTCTATACCCGCTTCCCAGGAATGCTGGCGATCCGAACTAAACACAGACTGTCAGGATGTATGAATTCAACTGGGTAGGGCTTTGGATATTACATCACAAAGGGAGAAGCCAATCCATTAATCCTCAAGCTGAAATTACCTAAAGAGTTACAACCAGGAGTGGGGCATTTCATATTGAAATTGTAGCTCTCATGGAAGCGGCGCCGCTTCGGACGGTGAGACAGGTCGCTTCCCGAATCCTTCATGGACATGTCCTTGGCAATACTCTCATCATGGGAAATATTTGGACTGGAGATGTCAATATCGGACTCGGAAGAAGGGGCATTGCCAGTAGGAGTGCGAGGTGGAGATTCATCGTGATCTGCTGCATTTTTAGTGTCTGAAAAAGCACCAAGACATTACAAATTAACACAAGGCTTTCAAAACAATAAGCACCCTCAGAGTATAAAGCAGAATAAATCAACATTTTGCTAGCTCTTAAACCCTGCATCCCACATACCTCTGTCAGAAAAGTCCACCACTTGCTCGGTTTCTGACCCGGAGGAGCGGGTCTGCCGGAGCGGGTACTTTTTTGGAGTCACCGGAGTGGGCTGCTGTTGGCTGCGAGTCACTCTCCTCGTGGAATAAACAGGCTCTTCTGCTCCAAACGAGGGTGGATTGCGAACCGGGCTGGAATCTAACTCAACAGAGACACCAAACTTACACTCACACACACAAAAAAAAGCCCCCAAACACGGTAAGGAGCTAAACTCACATCTACTCCAAAGTCTGCGATATTGACCTCAGCTGGATAGCAGATATCAACAGTTCCGGCATCCTGCACCTCAAAATCACCTGGTCCCACATGGATTGCCCTCTTCCTCTGAGGTTCAATATCTGAAGCTATAACCAATACTGAGAAAGCTGGAACTAGATCAACTTTCTCTGCCCTTATTTATTTAACTAGTAGTTACAAAACAAGTCCCATCTGGAAAGCTAAGGAATCATGATCTTAAATGAGTGCTGCTGGTGTTTAGGCAGTCCTTGGGAACACGGGGCTGCTGCTGGTGTGGAAGCCCTCAAAACAGCAGCCAATACCCAGCCTACACTCTCTGCAGAGCAGCTCCAACAAGCCATGGGGTCCTATGTTGTCCTGCCACACAGGAAAGGCCCTGAGAAACCCAACTTTCCTCCTGGGAACCCCACGGCGCAGGGCCCACGCAACCAGCCTGGGACCTGGTGAGCAACTAGATGGTAAGTAGGACTTTAGAGACGTCAGGAAAGCCAAAGCTGGAGGCAGAATCAGAGTTTCGAATTCTCCTTCCATTTAGAAGGTAGATATACTTTTTAAGCAAAACACACTGGATTCTTGACCTTCGCACCAATATAAGGTTGGAAGGTTGGACTAGATGATCTCTAGATGTCCCTTCCAACCTCAAATATTCTGTGATTCTGTGATAACTTTTCGCTCCCTTCCAACCTTGAACATTCTGTGATAACCTTTCGCTTGTATCACCTCCTTTCTGCAACACGCATTTACAAAGATTGCTCCTTTCCCTGCTACCACAACACCCGAGGGCAAATCCATTCACATACACATATATATACATATAATTTCACTTCAGCACGACCTCCGCACACGTTCAAGCGCGGCGCAGCACATCCTGCCGCCAAGGGAGCGGCGTTTTCACCTTGGGAGCTCTGGCTGAGGCGGGCCGAGGAGCGGGTGACGCGGGCCGAGCGCCGCGAGGTGCCGTCGCTCTCGGAGCTGTCCGTGTGCTCGGGGTCGGTGGAGAAGTCCGAGTCCTCGGTGCCGTCGGAGCTGCTGCCGGCGTTTCTCTGCAGGGGCACGCGCGCGGGCATGAGCGCGGCGGCGGGCGCCGGGCATGCTGCGCTCCCCGGGCCGCCGTTCGCCGCCGTTCGCCGCCGTTCGGCGGGCGGGAAGCGCCGGGAGCTCCGCGCTGCCCGCGGCCGCCTCAGGCGACGAGCGAGGCGCCCGTCGCGCCCCTTTGTTTTGCGCCCGGCCGCGACCCGCCGGCGCCGGCCAATCGCAAGGCGCGGGGGAGGGGCGGCATGGGGGCGCCCGCCAATGGCGCCTCGCATGAGCGAAGGGGACTGGCCGGATGGCGTGATTGACGGAGAGCGTCAACCAATCGGGGTGAGCCTCTCTCCGGCAGAAACATCCCCCCCGGAGCGGGATGGGGGAAGGGGAAGGGGGGAGAAACTGCGCATGTGCGAGGAGATGACCGTTGGGGGCGTAGAGGGACAGCTGGGGCGGCCAATCATCCGCCAGAAGAGCGCAGCAGCAGAGCCAACCCGCGGCCAGCTCTCCTGCTAGCCGGCCAATTGGAAAAGCCGAAGGGCAGGACGCACTGCGGGAGGGGGGAGGGGAAACGGCAGCCGTTGAGAGCGGTGAGTGACGTTCCACGACGGCCAATCAGCGCCCAGCAGGGCACCGCGAGAGCCAATCAGGGAGCAACGGGGGCGGGCACTGGCGGGTGCAGGCCGCTATTTTCCCGCAGATTTGGGGCGCAGGGGAGGCGGCCCGGGGGTGTCGCAAGGAGGGGAGGTCGCGGCCCGTGCTCGCCACCCTCCCACCGGCGGTCCCGGCGCCTCTCCGACTGCGCTCACCTTCCTGCGCGGCATCCTCGGCGGGGGCAGTGAGGCGGGCTGCTCCCCGGCCCGCGAAGCGGCCGTCGCCGCCGCGTTAGCGCCGGCGGGCTCCGTGGTGACGGCCGTGTCTCCCCTCCTGCGGCACGGCGGTGGCGGCGGCGCCAGCCCGCTCCCTCCGCCGCCGGCGGTGCCAGTTCCCTGCGCGGTTCCTCACGCTTCCGCCGGGACGCGGTCCACACCCCCGTCACGTGACGCGCAGCCAGCCTCACGCCAGCGGGGGCCGCCATCTTGGAGGCGGGCAGGTACTCCGATTGCCGCCAGTGAAGCTGCAGGCGGCCATCTTGGGTGCGGGTGTGAAGCCGGCGGCGCCGCCCGCCTGTGTTCCCTAGAGAGCCATGTTGGACGCGGGCAAGCCGAGCCCTCCCGCTGCGGCCATGTTGAGGCCTGGCAGGGCCGCAGGGAGGCAGGCGGCGAGTGAGTCCCCGTTGCCCTCGCCGGGGCGGCGGGCGGTGCCGGGACCTCCCCGCGCGGCGGTGGCCGCGGGAAGGAGCGGCCTGTCCCGGCCGCGGGCTCCCTGCGCCGGGCTGCCGCGGCGCCCGGCCCGTTCCTCGGCGGGCGGGAGGACGTCGCCGGCTTCAGCGGGGCGGCCGCGCGGAGCTACGAGCCCTGGCAGCCCGAGGAGAGCGTCGCCTTGCAGAGCTCGCTCGTGGCGTGAGGCCTGCGGAGCCTGGAGCGGAGGGCACCGACAGGGGCACCCCGCGGGGCCGGGGGGGGGGCCATGGGCCGAGCCCCCCTTGGGCGCTGCCCTGCGTCCCGTGTCCCAGCCTCGCCGGGCGAGGGCGGCGCCGGCGGGAACCGGCTGCAGCTTCCCGGGCTTCTCCCTGCGGAGCCCTCGGGGGAGAGGGGCCGTGCGGGGAAGAGCCAGGAGAGCCCGGGTGCCTCCTGAGGAGGCGTTTGGAGCCGGCCGGGCCGGGCGGCCGCGCCAGGGGCCGGGTAGGGGCCGGGCGGGAGCGTCGCTCGGGCAGGACCCGCGCACGGCGGCGGCTCCGGCTCCTCGGCCTCTGCTGCTCTCTCTGCTGCTCTCCCATGGACGCCGTTTCTGCCGCTCCTGGGGTTGGTATTTCCCGTGGGCGGGACGGCAGCTCCGCAGCTCTCGGGGTTAGGAGGGATTTTCATTTATTTGTATTTGCAGGTTCTGATATTGCCAATTAAAAAGAAAAATAAAAAACAATTAATATTGTGCGCAGGCGCGGCCTCGTTGGGGTGTTGAATATTAAGTAGGGGCGCCCCGCCCACTGGTGCGGCCCCGCCCTCCGGCTTGACCACGCCCACGTGGCTCCTCCAATGACATCCCCGCTTACTCCTTGGCCCCGCCCCCCGGTTTTCCGCCCCGCCCAAGGCGCATGCGCGCGCCGCTCTCGAGTCGCTCAGGCGACCGCCCCCACGCCGCCCGGCGCCTGTCCCCTCCCCCGCGCACCCAGCCAATCCGCGCGCTCCACATCGGGCTGCGTCACTGCCGCGGGCGCCCTTGCCGAAGGCCCCCGTCTTGGGTCTGCCCGTGGTGCCGCCTGTCCCGCGAGCGGCCCTGGCGTGGCGAGTGCGGCGGCGGGGCGGGGACAGGCGCTCCCGCGCGGCACCGGCGGAGGGGATGGCGCCTTCC
>JAUBOD010000167.1:125344-139151 GCA_032353885.1 Nothura maculosa
GCCTTGGGCGCTCTTGCTGGAAGGGCCTCCCTGCGTGTGCGGCGCCCTGGCGTTCCGGGCGCGTTTCCCGCCGCGTGTGGGTGGTTGGTCCCTCGCGGTCGCGTTGCCGCGAGCTCCTTGTTGTGCCCTAGCGGTGCTAACGCTGTCGCTTGCGGTGTTCTCTCCTTCGCAGGTCCTAGGCAAATCCTGTAAGCCCATTCCAGGTAAGCAGGCAGCGCCTCCCCTCTCATGCGGGTTTCTCTGCTCTGAACCAATCTATAGACCTAATTATTGTTTAATTCCTCCTCTCGGGTGTCCCCTGCCACAAGGGCAGTGAGCAGTGCAGTATCCACCTGATCTTTTACTGTGCAAGATAAATCCCCCGGGAGGCTTCCAAGGAGCCTTGCTTTTCCTTTCCAGTCATGCTGTTAGGAGTGACGTTGCTGCGGAAGAAGTACCCGCTGGCCAAGTATCTCTGCGTCCTGCTCATCGTCACTGGCGTGGCCCTGTTCATGTACAAGCCCAAGAAGGGGGCTGGAAGCGACGAGCACGTTTTTGGCTATGGGGAGCTGCTCCTGGTGAGTGTTGGCACCGTGTGGTGAGGAGCGCATCCGTTTGGAGCAGCTCTGGGAGAAGGGAACGTGCTCTGGAGCCTCGGCAGTGCTCTCGGGCCGCTGCTCGAGCACAGCCTGAGGCAGCAGAATTGCTGCTTAGCCTGAAACCTAAAGGGAAGACAAACAGGGGGGATTGAAGTGCTCCCTGTAAGGAAGGAATAACGTAAGGTTTTCTTTGCTCTTGCCTCCCTCTTGTTCTCTCCCCAGCTGCTGTCTCTGACTCTGGATGGACTGACGGGTGTATCTCAGGACCACATGAGAGCTCACTACCAGACCGGCTCCAACCACATGATGTTGAACGTTAATCTCTGGTCCACCTTGTTCCTGGGGGCTGGTAAGGAGCAAAACCCAGGAGTGTCGAGGCAGCCGTGGGAGGAGACGGCGCGTCCTGCCATGAAGCGTGCGGAACGAGTCCTGCACAAAGCCCGTTTTTCCCTTTTGCCTGGAAAATAGAGCCCGGGTTGTTCCAGGAGTGTCTGTTAACGTCCGCTAGAGGACACTGCTCCACGCACCGTGCAGTGACCCGGGTTTTGCTGTCCCGATTTGGTGCTCGCTGGCTCCGTGCTGGCCACGCGCGTTCAGTCTGCCCAGCGTGGATGTAGACAGAGATGGCAGCGCGTAGGCAGGGGCTGCTGATTCCTGCGTCTGCCTTTGATCTCTCCTAGGGATCCTGTTCACCGGGGAGCTCTGGGAGTTCCTGAGCTTTGCGCAGCGCTACCCCAGCATCATTTACAACATCCTGCTGTTCGGCCTCACGAGCGCGCTGGGCCAGGTGAATACGCTCCCCGTCCTGCATGCTCAGCTGGCACTTACATCCTCCAAAGATACAAATGTAAATCTGTGTCAGCTCCTCACGCTCGCTTGGTTTTTGTGCAAGAGGAAAGTTGATTTAAATTTGCTTGGCAATAATCAAGATTTGGAGTGAGCTCTTGGCTAGGACTGAGCAACTTCCCTGCAAAAGAAGAGCCAATATGAAGACGATACGTGCGTTAACTTTTTCCAGTTTGAATGATGAAGATTTTCTTTCTGTTACCAGAGTTTCATTTTCATGACCGTGGTGTACTTTGGACCTTTGACCTGTTCCATCATCACCACAACACGGAAGTTCTTCACGATTCTAGCATCGGTCATTCTGTTTGCGAATCCCATCAGCAACATGCAGTGGGTGGGGACGGTCCTGGTGTTCCTGGGTAAGTCTGCGGAGGAAACGTCCGAGACCTTTCCCGTTAAGGAGAGACAACGGAGAGAGGGGAGCACAAAGAAAAGAGGCTGGTCAAAAACCTAGTTGTGTTGGAGACTCCTCACGGAAAGGTGTCTTCAAAGCCTTACGAACAGATCCCATTTTCAAATTGTGTCCCACCTCTAGTAAAGAGATTGCATGAGGACAGGCCCAACGGTACCGACCTACTGCAGTGACCTGCAGTAGGTCGGTACCGTTGGGCCTGTCTTCATGCAGGGTCTTGTTAGGCGTGTTTGAGGACTGGATGTGCCCCGCACGAGGATTCTCTTCTTTCTTTGCAGGCCTCGGACTCGATGCCAAATTTGGAAAGGGAATGAAGAAGACGTCACATTGAGATTTGAGCTCTGCAGAATGAACTCTTAATTTATTGTCTCGTACCTCAAAATCTGTTATGAAACTGGACTCAGGATGGGTAATTAGAAGAGGAGTGTTTGAATTGTTTTTTTTTTCTAGTTTTTTTTTTAATTCTTAATTGTCTTAAAGTGTAATACTTTTATTTTAACCGTAGTCAGATGTGGGTTTTTTTGTTTGTTTTTCCTGTAATCAAAGCTGCATTACTAGATTCTAAGAACTGGATGAAATTCTTGCCTTAACAGGAGGAAACACTTCATATCTTTAATAAAGAAACGGAGACAATGGTCATTTTTCCAGAGCTTTAATTTCAGTACAGCTGATTGATCTTGAGGAAGAACAACCTTTGGATCTTGCAGCATTCTCTTATTGAATCTACATAGTGCAAATGCTACATCTTGCTCCAAGGAGGGACCTGGTTATAGGACAATTTCTTTTAGTGAATTTGGTGCCACCTGGAAAGACCCCAGGATTAAAAGGCTGGAATGACGGCAGGACCCTCTCTCCAAAGCAGAGCAGCCAGAGATCCTTCCATTAGGATAATACATGTAAGTGCTGAGCTGCTCCGTATCCTTCACCCGAGCCCTTCCAGCACAGAAATAACTCTTGGCAGATGCAGGAGTTTACAAGAAACCTTTCTGACCACTGGGGGTCACATTAATTCTTTTCATCCCCCTTGCTGCTGAAGGAACAAGCCGCTCTGCTGCTAAAGCCGGGCCAGGGCTGTGCGACAGCAGCCCCTAAGCATTGAAAGGAGCCTCGTTAATTAAGCGCCATCGCCGAGCGCTTGGGAGCACCAGCTCCCGGCTTGCAGGGGAGGGTTCGTTATCCTAATGATGCCTTCGGAGCTGGAGAGCAAAATTCTCCAAAGAGCAAACTTTACACATGAAAGCGTGTTCCTACCAGCTGTCGCTTGCTCTCCATCTGTTCGGTGCCTTTGGCCGTTTGCCCTTCCAGATGGGATCTTGATCTCCTTCCTGTGTGGCTGTTGTGTCTTTTTCCAGCCCCCATCTCACTGGGTGATTCTTCAGTGTTTCTTGCAACTTTTTAGCCTCCAATTTGGTTTTGATATAATCTCACTTACTATTCCATAGCTCTATACTTGAAAAATGTGTTTGTGGATTTTTTTAAATTAAACTGGAAGATATTGAAGTTTACCCCAAAGAGAGTTTCCTTCCTGTCACCTTCACCTCTCTGCTAACTGTTACTGGTTTCCTAAGTGCTGTGGCAGTTCATTTTATTTTCTGTTTTCTTAATCATGAAACCATAATTTCTCTGGGTTTAAAGGACTTGGCACTAAGAGACAGAGAGGAGAGTATCTTAAATCTAACCAGTTCCCAAAACTCGGTAACCAAGCTAGCGAAAAGATCCCAGGTCACCTCTCAATTCTGTTCATTTAACAGATTTGCTTTCTCTTGTATTAAATTTGTAATCTCATGTGGGTGTAGACCTGGGTACCCTTGTCACTGTTCAAGTTAATAGCTGAAAAAAATCCCCTTATTCCCTTTAGCATCCACCTCCTCACGGTCATCTTGAAATTGAAATTCCCATGCAAACATTTCACCTCTTTGTTTATAACTCAGAACACGACTCAGGTACCTTTATTCCAGAGCACAGGCAAGGAAATCCAAAGGGAAATCTCTCTTTGATTATTTAAGCAGTAGTTAACCACAGTGGCAAACTGAGGGACGAGAGCTTCCAGCTCCACAAACTCCCTTCACTCCAAGTCAACCTGCAGCCCTAGGAGCGACGGAAGAGTATGAAACAAAAGCTGTGCTTGCTAATTGTTTCCTTAATCATTCAAATTAAGCCGTGGGTTCAGGGGAGCTCTCCCTCAAGCTCACTGGTTGTCTCCTGCCCTACACTGCAGCAGCCTGGAAGTTGGGAGCTTCCTATAGTCTATTTTTGAAGCCAAGTGTGGCTTTACCAGTATCTTCAACTGTTCTGTATTCGGAGCACAGATTTAAGGATCAGCCTGCCAAGAAGAAAGAAAATAGAGGAATTGCAGATTTGTCTCCATCCTGATTGCTGCAGGCTCCCTTGACCCACTTTAGCTCCGAAGCCTGTTCCTGGTGTTGTTCCAACGTGGTTCTTGCTGCACCTCCAAATCTTAGTCAATCCAGATTTCTCCAAGGCGGCTCTTGTGTCCAGCCGGCGTCTGAACCCTTCGCGTTCCCTTGGACAGCTTGCTGCTCGTCTGCAGACCTCGTGTCCTAGGAGCTCCCAGGAGAAGCGACAAAAGCCATTGGGGAGCTTCCCTCGATCTGCAGGGCCTTCCCTTCTAGGATCATGCTGCAAAACAGGTCCCAGTCCGAGCTGCCAGGAGCTGCCGCGATGACCCGGCCTCGCCAGACTGGTTACCCCTTTTGTGAGGCTGCCTGGCACCTTTCTGTGAGTAACGAGCAGTGTCACAGGGAACCTCCAAAGCAACCAGGATCCAGGAAGGTTTTCATTTTCTGTGTTATTTATTTTCCTAATAGAACGGTGAGTTCCTCCGCTCAGGTGCTTCCTGCGAGGGATAATTGGGTGTAGCAGCTTCTTGGGTCTGCTCCTTTTTCTAAAGAGTGCCTGTTTCTTCAGTGAGATGCAGGGCAGTTCTGTTAAATTGTTAGGAAAGGCCTTAGAAGTAATTGAGATTAATAGTCTGCAATGCACAGAGGGAAATTATCCTAGTTGATAGGTATCAGATTAGATATTTAGGAGGTAAATTACTGACTCAAGCCCTCCAAGTGCAAAAGATGAGGGTCAGGCTGACAAGGTGTGAAGTGACTCCCACTTTCCGCCTCCTCCTCAAAGGGTCCAGATTTCCAGCCCTGACATCTGCCCGTTTATGACTCAGCAAGTTACCAGCAGGGGGAACTCTTATTTCAGTCATTTGCAAGAAATACAAGAAGAAAAACAACAAAAAGCAGTTTCTGCCTAATTAGTGACAGGACTGACCTCAGTCTTCATGCCCACAGTAGAAACGTAATGCAGAAATCAAGGTCTTGCATTTCCATTCTGCTTTGGTTCTTTCGAACCATCAGCAAAGGTGATGTTGAAGCGAAGTCATTAGAAGCTTTAGAACAGTCTGTTTTAGCAGGATAGTCCTTCATGACAAGTGGCGTGTGTAGAAATATGTGCCCACCTGCGTGTCCTCTGGTGCTCACGTTCCACAGGCAGCCGGGCTGGCGCGCAGCAGCCGTGGGCTTTGCAGTCACTCTTTGTGAAACGTTTCTGCCAGAATCCTCCCAGGAACCTTGTCAGGTCTGGCTGGTTTGAGGGAGATGAGAAGAGTCATGCACATACTGAGAATAAACAGCACATTATATTGCTGTGCTGTTTGTGCCTGCTGTCCCTCCAGGAGGAGCTGGTTGATGTATCGGCTAAGAAAGGTGAGTTTTATTTCATAGCTAACTGAGACGAGGCATCCACAGGGGGAAAACTTGGCAGCTGCTTCCCTTTTTCTTTCATCTTCCCTGTCTTGACTAGCTCCCTCTGCAACTCCATCAACAGATGTTAAAAATATAAAATGTTTAGAGAGCATATAGAATAAGGCAGATGGAACCGGGTGGGCATCCGTTTTGCAGGGTGCAGGTAACTGCCACACGCTGTTCTGGCCACGGGACAGTCTGGACTCGCACCCACAAAAACAGCTTAAGGGATAAGGAAGGGATCGTTGCTGCTCCCTAATCAAGGGGGTTATCAATGTCAAAGCCAACATTTAAAAACATAACCATATTTTTAAAAACATAACCATATTTTTAAAAACATAACCATATTTTTAAAATGTTCCTTCTTCAAAACCATGGCTTTGTGCTTTGATGCAGAGTGCCTGGCACAACGTTCATTTTACCAGGCTTCATTCCTCAGGCAGCCCAAGGTGTTTCCTCTTCAGGGTTTTCCCTCTATCCCTACAAAATCAATAGTTATTAAAAGAGATGGCTAAAATTCTTGCAAGCGCAGTAGGGATGGGGGATGCATTTAAAATACCAGCTCTTGTAATAAGCACTTTCTTCTTCATAGTTCATAACTAATAGAGTTTCAGCAAGAGTGAGCCAGGGAGGTATTTAAAGAACAGGCAAAACAAAGATAATTACCTCAGAAATGGAGACAGCTGGATGTCACACTAAATGAGGTATTTATGGTTTTAAATATTTTAAAGAAAAATTAAGGCTGCACTTAGGGCTTCAGAAATAAAATAGTCATAAGGACTTTTTTTCTTCTTTTGCTCTTCTTTTCTACTTGCGCTGTCACTCTCAATTCTATTTGTATATGCATACACATATATGATCCTGAATATTTTTAATATATTTTTATATATATTTATATTTATATATAGCTTTACTTTGTAAGCTAATAGCCTATTTCCAGAATTTTTATGAGCAGTTAACCTGGTTAAAATAATAAAAAAGAACTTAGAAGATGCTGTGTGGCTTTCATACCCAGGATAGCAGACATTGAAATACTGATTCATTTAGTACAGATGTTTTGCTCTAAGAATGCAAAAAAGTAACTGTCAGATTTTTAAAAATTTTTTTTGCAAGGAGGTTCCAGTCTTTGCAAGTCATCAGTTATCCCAAGAGCAGCACAGATGCACAGCAAGCATGAGGCATTCCCAAGAGCAGTTCCAATACCACGGACCAGATGCTTGAAGAATCCCTAAAAAAAGTCCACCCAGGTTAGTCATGGGAATGGTCCATTAATTGCAATGAGGACTAAGCCTTGACCGAAGTTTAAAAAGACAAGTGGGAATGAGGTGAAATATTTTCTTAATAGGTACACACAATTTTGGGAACAGCAGATTTCCCTAATGTTCCACATTCACAGGGAGTTTTGTCTGGGGATGAGACTAGGAAAAGCAACCCACACGTTTTAATCAAACCCTTTTAAAACCTGCCTATTATATGAGACAAGACAGTAATCTTGCAAGAGACCTGGAACATGGATAGAGAGCATACCAGGTCAATTTTGCAACAGCATCTTACAGTTGATTACATAAAACTGGCCTCCAAAGGACTATTTCCTACCTAAATTAAACATTACAAGACAATAAAATCTCATCCCTCATGTACTCACACAATAGAGATCATTTTCTCCCTCTATTGCAGCGCTGAGTTTCTGTCCTTCAGCAGCACAAGCACCTGGCACTGGTTAGTTAAAGCTTTTAGAATCACTTCTCCCTTTTCTCCTATTGGGAAGGCATAAACAAGAAACTGGTTCGTTCCAGGTTAAACTGCTCGCTTAGATAAGAATTTTATTGAGAAGCATTATTCAGTTCACAATCGTCGCTGGAATTTATGCGATAAATTGCATATTGATGACTAATATTAACCTTCATCATTGTGGTCTAATCAAAAGCACAAGTTTTGACAGCTCTGCTGTCTTTCATCAAAAGAGGCAGTGACCAAACTGTCATCCTGTTATGTATCCTGACACAAAGTAGCTGAAAGCTAGACTTCCAGTCTGTGGATATCTTAGAAAATCTGCCCTTTTCTGTTTTTTTTTGTTCCCTGCAAGGTCCAGACTTCATTTTGTCTTTTCTCCTTTCTCCAATTTCTCAAAGCAAACACAATTTTTACGATTTCTTTTACTACATCCCTCTTCTTCATTGTCTCCTACCTTTTCCTCTCATATGTGATGTTTTTCAGCTGTTTGAGCCTTATTGCTCATTCATACTTTCATGTTCTGTTATAAGGAGTGAAGTTTATCCTCAATTTTCAAGACTTTGTCCAATTATCTCTCTGTACCTGCAGAAGGGGAAACCAGAAGTGATGAAAACCTGCAGACTCTGTTCCAGTCCATTCCCACTTCTCCACTAAAGGCTGCTGTGATAATATTGAAGATTAATTTTTGTTTGTGGAGAAAGGCTGGTTTGAATAAATTGCAGGACTTTTGACAATATTCTGAGCTTCTCTACTCTGCAGATGCTTGCAGACTTAACAGCGTCTTGGAGATAGGAAAATAATTTCACAGACCATTAGGGCTGGTGGGAAGCAGCAGGATCAGGTTTTAATGAATACAGGATCAAAAGCATCTTAAAGCAAACCAGCTCTGAAAACAAGAGCAGGCTCATCAGGGAGGACAGGAGATGCTTCTAACGAGAGACAAAGCATCAACTCAAAGACATTAGGGAGTCACTTTCTTACAATAGTGCATTTTAAAGTATAATTTCCTCCACTAAAAATTAGCTTTGATACCTTTCCAATGTATGTAAAAATAGAACTCTGAATAGATACCCTGCAATTAAAATCTTCAAGTCAAGAGTTCTTCCAAAGGAGGTAAGCATTTCTTAAACAATGTTTATTTACTCACAAGCAAAACTAGCTCTGAATCACAGCAGCAATGCCTAAGTTAAATTATTTTACAGTGTCTTGCAGTCAGGAAAGCAGATTGTGACAAGAGTGTGCATAGCTGTGTGCTCAGACATGGTTTGTATCCACCCTACAAACACAATGGCTTTTATGTGGAAGGGTTGGTTATGCCCCCATTAGCACCAAGCACATCCTCCTAGAAGAGCTTCGAAGTTAATGCTCTACATGTGTAGCACCTATATATATAGGTGTATATATATATATATATATACACATATATATACATATATATATATATACACACATATATATATATACATATAGGTATGTGTATATATATATATATACATACCTTATATATTATCCTACATCCTTCTATATCCTGTATTCTTTTCTGGATCTATGCGTAGGGACCAAAAGCAATCAGTTTTTAAAGCAGTCCTTACTGAAGTAGTTTTTTCCATTGGATGAAATGCTTAGCTTCTCTATGCTTCAGTTTAAAAAAAAGATAATAAAAAACCCACATTCTTATTTCTTACAATGCAAAACTGAGGATTACAAAACTTTGAAATGGTTCTAGTTGTTATTTTCTTTACAATGAAGCAAGAGTTGGAATTGGAATGCTAGACTCTGTCTAGCTCCATACTCGCTATTATACTTGCTATGTACTATTTTGTTGCAAAATGAATTCCTTGGTAAAGGCTTGCAGAAGAAAATCCTCCCTGGTGTCCTTTCCCTGGAGAATGCCCCGGCTTGCTGGGCTCTGAGGAGCCTGCATCTCAGCAGCTTTTGCTTTCATCACAAACCGTATCGGCGTTCAACTGTCCTCTGGTGTGCGCGGGTGCCAAAGTCAGGGCTGCTCTGACAAGATAAACACAACAGGCTTCGCACCGCGCTGCATGAGAATGGCATTTTCAAAACACTGCAGGAAAAATCCAGAAAGAAGCAGCATTAGAAGGGTCACTTACTACACATTACGTTTTTTAAGTGGCTCTGCGAAATCCTATGTGATTTCACTGTGAAATAGTAAAGCCAGTCATACTGAGATTCCTTTTAAAATGGAAATGGTGACCATGTCCTCAAACCAAGGAATGATTCCTGTGAACGCACTGCAGTATTCCTCTTCCGACTCCATATGGAAAATTGGTGCATGGATTTCTTCCTGGCATAAGGAGAGGTGACTGCAGTAACTCACATCATTTGACTGTTGCATATATAAAAGCCTCATTAAGTGTCTCTGGTGATTGGAGATGGGTTTTGTATAGAATGGGTTTGTTTGTTTTTGTAACAAAGATAGCAAATACAGGAAATAATTAAATAAGTGTTTTCATACTCTCCTGATCATCAGAAGCTTCTATGAGATTTTAATTAGTGCTGCATTTTCAATAACTCTGTATCCGTACGTGTTGCAGATTCTTTCCTGGATAACAGGGAGATAATTATGAGAATCCTGTTTTTCAGCCTTTCGCTAAAGGGATGGCTGATGTATTTAATCATGATGTAGAAATGCTGGCAGCTTTCTCCGAGTTCAGCCTCTCTCTAATTACATTTCTAGATTTTTAGTAAATTGAAAGGGAAAATGTAGGAACAAAATAATTAAAACCAAAGAGGGAGTGAATATTAAAAACCAGGAGTTGCTTAAAATTCTTGCACACAACTCTTTCAAGGGCATCAGTTTAATCAGCTTCACACACACAAAAAAAACATATTTACACAAAAAATGTAGAAGTAACACCTCCAAAACGCTCTCTGCATTAGCATCCACTGCATCTTTTCATTCGGGATAAACAACCTGCTTTACATCATTGAGACGTACAAGGAATTATACCCCAAATGTATATACTCACCTGAACACTAATGTCTAAGAACATATAGCAGCATTCCCTAAGCTCACGGCAGTCCCTGCACTTAGGAATTGTCCAGCAATTTCATTAGGGAGTTGAATAAGAGAAAGAAGGGAGATTCTGTGCACAGTAAGTGACAGTATTTCAGTTCCATTTGGCACTGATGGCAGAACTGACCCTGGGTAACTTATTCATATGCAGGACAGGTAGAATTCCAGCTTCGTTTTTCACGGGTACCTGATGGATTTTCCACTGCCTGAGAACATGAAGACTCTGATCAGAAGAACGTCCTAAATGACAAAAGAGGTTGACCTCCATAGCGCCAAGTGACACACGGATAGTCTTGATTAAAGGAGAAACTTCCATTTATTCTACCTGGAAACTCCTTGGATCAAAACACCAGGCTAAGCACTTGAGAGGGGAAGGAAAATATCTGTTTTCTCAAAAAATCTGCTCCAACCATGAGACAGTAAATACATCAGTTAGAAACCCACAGTTTATATTGCAAATATGGAGGTCAGGATATTGCAGCGTGTATGAAAATAAGTTTTTTTAGAATTTCTAGAAATAGAATCTATTATTTCCATAGAAACTCAATTTCTAATAGAAAATAAGTTGCCAGGACGTGTATCCAGAACAGGAATGCTAATACCCATTCTGTGCTTCCCGAGAGGCAGCTTCATGGTTTCTTTCATTACAATATAGCATTACCTGCTGCTTTGTCACCACGGGCAGCAGTTTTTGAAATAAAGGAATGAGGCAGGATCCAAGAATTGGTCAGGCCTCGGATGAGATACTTGCCAAGAAAGCCCAGGATATTGCACAATATTTTAGTGATAAAAACAAGCAGAACTGAGTCAGTGCTGGACAGATGTGGGAACACGGTGCATAAGACCACTCTGCTATAAGAAACCTTGGTTTCCATCTGAGCTTATGAGATAAAAAGCTTATGGACTTTTCTTTTAAGAGTAGTTGTGGTAGCCTGAGGGTTGGATATTATGGAATTAACTAAAATCTCTTTGCAATTTTACTTATAAATTGGGCTTTTCATCAATTATTTCCACTCATAAATCCACGAATGTACAAAGAACTGCTCTAGCTCTTTTTGAGGAGATGTGTGTATAGGAGATTATGTGCCATTTCCTGACATCTTGGTGGCCAAAGACAGGTACAGACAGACACAGCAGCCTCATGGAGCAGACTGCAAAAACAGGGTTACAAGTTGTGCAATTTGGTTCTTGAATGACAGGAATAACTTCAAAAAAAAAAAGTTTTGCTTTTTTAAGAAGGGTAAAATAACAGCTGGGATTAAGAACTCCCCAATTGTCTTCAAAACCTGGCCCAGAATCCTAGGGCACAACGGGAGGTGCTGTTTTTCACACACACACCTGACCACAGCCTGTGGCTCCCCCAGCCTGAGGAGCGAAGATCGTCACCTGGGGACAGCTAGAGCTTAAAGAGCAGCAGAGACAGGGCACAACCTCCAGCCACGGCGACCAGGGGCTGAGATATTTGAACGGAAAGCGGCGGCCGGGCCGTTTCCTCGGCGCTCCCCTCAGCGCGGGGCGTCGAGGGGGCCTCGCGCGGCGCCTTTCCCGCCCGCCCGCGCGTGCGCAGTGCGCGGCGCCGCTCCGGCGCCCAGCCGAGCCGCGGGGAGGCGGCGCTGTGGGGCAGCCCCGGATGTGTCAGTTTAGGGCAGTATGAGGAGGCCGCAAGGGGACAGCAGCCAGCGGTGTCCTGCACAGGTGAGGTGGGAGGGGGGCTGTGCGGGGAAGAACACCAGGAAACCGGGATAGGACAGGACATTCCGCTGGGGAGCAGGGAAGGCAGCACCCCCTTCCCCTTCCTCCCGCCTGCTCCGGGGTGGGGGGGCAGCGTCCCCGTGGCGCTGCTGTCATGGCTGCGACGTGACGAACTCGCACAGCCCTGGGCCCCCCCCGGCCTCCTCGCTGGCTGTTCAAATGGCACTGCGACAGGAGTGGCTCCTTGCCAAATAGTGAGCCATGGCTCTGCAGGAGACCCCGGGCGGCACCGCGCATGCGCCGCGGCGCTGCCACAATGTGAGCCGCGGAGCAGGCAGAGGCGGGCGGGGCCGAGCGCGCATGCGCAAAGGAGGCGGACGGGGGCGCGCACCTGGGAGGGCTCGGCGCGTGCTCGGAAGCTGGAGTGGCGGCGGAGGGCGCATGCGCAGCTGGAAGCCTGGGTCTTGGGCGAGCTCATGTGCGCGTGCGCAGTGGCGGCCGCCGTCGGTGGGTAGCCGGGCTCCGCGCCGCTCCGCGCATGCGCGCAGCGGGGGCGGGGCCGCCGGGGAGAGCCATATCCTGCTTCTCCGTCAAGTTGGCGCGTGCGCAGTAGGCTGCTGCGGGGACCTGCGGAATAATGAGCCGCGGCATCTGCGCAGGGGCGGCCGGGCGAGGAGGACATGCTGCCAAATAGTGAGCCCCAGCTGCTGGTGCCGTAGGGGGCCGGTTGCGGAGCGGGGGGCCGAGGCCGGGGGTCGCCGCCACCCGCCGCACCTGCTGGGGCTCGGCCTGGTGCGGCCTCCCGCCCGGCGCGGAGCGGGACAGGTAGGAGCGGAGCGAGGGGCAGCGCTGTGAGGGGAGCTGCGAGCGGGAGGCCGGGGACGGGGCGCCAGGGTGCGAGGGAAGGAATTCCTGGCCGTTCCCAGGCACGGGATAGCGCTGCAGGGGGAATGCCCGGGAGCTGAGTGAGGAGACGGGACCGCGAGAAGGGAGATGAGTGGGAAAAGCCGAGTTTTCCCCTCAGCGCGGGGTGCCCGGGCTGCGCCGGGCCTGTGGGGTGTCACTGAGTCACGGGCAGCTCCCGCGCGCCCAGGCCGAGCGCGGCCCGTGCGGGCTCCGTGGGGCATCCCGGCCTCGGGCCCGGCCCAGGGAAGTGGCGCATCATCCTGCGGCGTGGACGGAGTCCCGTCCTGCAGCTCCGGAGCTTCGTCCTGCGGCGTGGACAGAGTCCCGTCCCGCGGCTCCGGAGCATCGTCCTGCGGCGTGGACAGAGTCCTGTCCCGCGGCTCCGGAGCTTCATCCCGTAGTGTGGACGGGATCCTGTCCCGCGGCTCCATGCATTATCCTGCAGCATGGACAGGGTCCCATCCCGTGGCTCCGGAGCTTCATCCTGCGGCGTGGACAGGGTCCTGTCCCGCAGCTCCGGTGCATCGTCCTGCGGCGTAGACAGGGCTCCCGTCCCGCGGCTCCGTGCTCGCTAATCCGATGTTCCGATGGGACAGCGCTGTGCTGGCGCGCGGCACCAACGTGATTAGCACAAGGTGCTGTTCAAAGCGTGAGATTCCCCCTCGTGGGACTTGCCAAGCTGCAGGTTTGGGGATTTGTTTCCCTTGGCAGGAGGGCTTCTGTTTTGGAGGCAAAGGAATGCCGTCCTGTTTGCTGTCTGTTCTCCAAACTCGCTTTTATTGGATCCGTTTACATTGACGGGATTGTGGAGTGTCATCGTGATTGAAGAAGGGGAAAT
>JAUBOD010000167.1:150014-173876 GCA_032353885.1 Nothura maculosa
GGGCCGGAGCGGCCGCGGGTGCCGCGCGTTGGGAGCGGGCCGGAGCGGCCGCGGGCGTCGCTTTGCTCTTGGGAAGGTGCCTTGGGCGCTGCTGCTGTAGAAGCCTCAGGTTGTTCGAGATGAGCTTTGAAACCCTCCACGTTAAAGGGGACGTGGGGAGGCACTCGGATCGGGGTAGCAATATCCAGGTTGGATACGGGGGTCCTGCCTGAACCTTCGCCTCTGCAAAAGGGATTTTACTCTGGATTTTTTTCTCCTTAGGAGCTGACATATTGAAAGAATTGAGTGGATTGCTGTGCCTTCTCTTCAGAAAACATATGTTAACACTTGAAAATGTTTAAATGTAACATACTTTGCAGGGTTTGGGGGTAGGGAGGGAGGAAGCACAATCGCTTTTACCGGTGGTCCACAAAAGAGCACTCCTGAAGATCCTTTTTCTTGTTTCTTTTTGCTGCTTTGGGAACCCCACAGGGTGAAGAGCTCTTCTAACTTTCTTTGGCTGAGTTGTGCGGTTCTGTTTAATCTTCAAACTGGCGATGTCAAGGGTGCCGAGTCCTCCTCCTCCGGCAGAAATGTCGAGTGGACCCGTAGCAGAGAGCTGGTGCTACACGCAGGTACGTCCGTGCTGCGCCAGCAGCACCTGCAGCCACACAGTGCTCGGAACAGACCCGGAGCGCAGCTTTTCCAGGGATGTGAGACTCATTAACAGTGAATAGAGTTAGCAACTCCCTGGGTTTAATTGGAAGTTAGTGCATTAGAGCTGTCAGCGTGGGGAGGGGGCGGTTACGTGGTTTGCCACAACCTTCAAGCAAGATGTGACGTCTTGTCCGAGGCAGCAGTAAGAAATGAACTGTATGTCTCCATTCTGACCATTTGTGCTCTGTGGAGCTTCAGCAGGGCTTGGGCAGGTTGTCATGGTCCAGTTATCGCTGCTGCCCATTTCAGAGCTGGGCTGGCTTGTGCCTGCCGGTCGTTTGTTACACAAGTGACCTGGTAAAACATTGATCATCTTGGGTTGTGCCTTTACGTGGCCCGCTGTAGGTGTCAGTAGCTCTAATGCTTTCTGTCTTTCTGTCTCCAGATTAAGGTGGTGAAGTTTTCCTACATGTGGACCATAAACAACTTCAGTTTCTGCCGAGAGGAAATGGGGGAGGTCATCAAGAGCTCAACCTTTTCTTCGGGAGCCAATGACAAACTGAAATGGTAAGATGTTCAGTAGACACAGGCACCCCATTGGGGCAACTACATCAAAAATAGCTGTGCTGCACACGAGTTCCTGCTTCCTTTTGCATGCAACATATACAGAGGGAAAGAATATTTGGGGGATAACGTTAGGATTCATAAAACAAATGTAAAGATCTAGCTTTTTGTGCTGTTTTTTTTTTTCTGATAATGGAAAACATTAAATCATGGAAGGCTTGACTGAAAGAAAGGCCACGTCCTGTCTTGAAGCCGAGACAGGGCATGGAGAATTATTAATCTATCTTTAAGTTTGTCTCGAAATGGATGCCCATCTAATGGAGTTCTTAGCAATGTCCAGTGAGGTTCCACATGCAAGCTCTGTATCAGCACCCCCTCCCCATTTTGGCCCTTAATACTGTATGCAGTTAAAATGAGGTTTCCTCACTGCATTATGAATGTTCTCTCCTGCAGCTTCAGGCTGTTGCTGCTGCATTAGCTTTCTCTTCATGGCACCTTTTCATATATTCAGAGACTTAACGCAATACCTTGAATTATCTCTGCGTTCTGTACTTCCTTCTGCTCTGGAGTTCCTGCTTTGTTTGAAAATGACATTATTTTTACCCTTTTCCTGTCCTTTAAAGCCTTTTTTTTTTTAAATCCTCCCTGAGTTCTCAAAGATAATTACCAGTAACTCTGAGAACTTCGGTCAGACTGTGTTCTGCTCTGAGTCTTGGCTGACCTACTAGATCTGCGGGCATTTGATTCATTCAAGTCATCCTGACTTAAAATGAACCAGATATCATGAACATCTCTTATTTCTTCCTTTGTTGCTGATGTTAAATGTTTCAGCATTTTTGGTTTGTTTGCTTACGTCTCCTTATTCGAGACTGAAACAAATAAGGCACTAAATAATTTAGCTTAGCTCTGTATATATGTGTGAAGGAGAGAGAAGAAAAGGTGATTTGTGTCCCTTTGGGTGGCAGACCTGTGCTTTCCTTGTGCTGCTTTTTGTTATTAAATGACTTACCTTTCTAACCTTCAGCTAGACAGACCTCATCCTGATGCCTTCATCTCTCTGATTTTTGTCCCTGTGTGCTTGAGCTCTTAGTCATTTGGCCTAGTTTTGCTGCTTGTTAGACTCTGTCTCAAGTTTGGGGTCATGGAAGTATGTGCGAGTTAGCCCCTTCCAGCACTTCATAGCTTTCCTTGTGTGGTATCACTTCTCTTTTTTGCCTTATTATCCTGTTTTTTGAGAAAGAGACAGCCTTCCAGGAATGCATTTTGCTTCGAGTTGCTTCCTGTGGACTTTTACCTCCCAGTTCTCTGAATGTGTTGTGCTGCTTTAATCCCTCGCCTTTAGTCCGCTGTTTCTTTCCTTTTGGGAAAGTTGGTCCAAGATGGTTTTCAGTATGTGAAGCTGCTCTCGTCAAGGTTTTTTGTCCTGGTTTGCTTATAGTCAACGTAGTTATGCATCTGCCTATGGGTTATTGCCAGTCTTGGACATGTAATAAGAGTCTCTAATCACAGCACTCATCTATTTACCTATCTTCTCCTTGTGGTTCAGTGCCTGTTAAGCAGAACTCACTTGCTATGCACATTATTGTGAAAATTGTGCAGTAGGTTTTCTGCAAAAGCCATGAATTACCTGCCCAAAACCATCGTCAACAACTGATTTGGATGCTGGTTTCTTGCAGGTGTTTACGTGTGAACCCTAAGGGCTTGGATGAAGAGAGTAAAGATTATTTATCCCTCTATCTATTACTGGTGAGCTGTCCAAAGAGTGAAGTGCGAGCAAAGTTCAAGTTTTCCATCCTGAACGCTAAAGGAGAAGAAACAAAGGCAATGGGTGCGTAGAGGCTCTCACCTTGGGGCTGGTTGCTCACGCAGCGCGTCCAGCCGTTGGGTTGAAGCACCGTGTATCTCTTGCAGAGAGCCAGCGGGCCTATCGATTTGTCCAAGGCAAGGACTGGGGATTCAAAAAATTCATTAGAAGAGACTTTCTGTTGGATGAGGCCAATGGACTCCTTCCAGATGACAAACTCACCCTCTTCTGTGAGGTAAGTCTCCCTGTTCGGCTGAAAGAACAACAGTGCCATTAGCTTAAGGTAGATGTGACTTGCTTTGCCATCCTCGCTTTTAAGGAGTCAGAGGTGTCAGGAAAAATATTGGCTGTTTTTCTAGTACTTTTGATTTTGTTTGTGTTTTAATTGTGAGTCATCTCATCGCTTTTGCTTTTTTCTCTCTTTTTTTTCCTTTTTTTTTTTTCCTCTTTGGTATTTTTGCGTTTGTCTCTTACCAGAGATGTTGGTAGGATTAAGAGCATTGGATTAACATTTCACTTCTGATTTAGTATTGCCATCCGTTTGTTCTCCTTAATTGGAAGGACTTTGGAGATTAATTAGAAGGGAATATTTGCTGCTGGCTTCACAAGGCCTTGTTACCTCCTGCTTTCTCATTCAGTGGGTTGTACAGACCAGTGTATTGGAGGTTTTGAGTTCATAGAGTACTTAGTACTCCAGTACGGTCCCTCTTACGTTGGGCTGTGCTCAAGGTTTCCTGGAGCAGCAGGTTGCTGCTTCTGCTCCACCTGCTCGTTGTATTAAGCTGAAAAAAGTCCTTTTGCTCCCCGTTGATGTCTTGCTCTCAACTCGGATAAGTCTCCATGAAGATGCTGTTAAGACAGAGAATGATCTTCCTTGTCAAGCGTCATCAAGTCTGACCTCGTTTACTTGTCAGTTTGGGAGTTTTTAGGCCTCCGTTCGGCAGGTGCAGTTTATTGTTCACATCCCAGCTGCCCTGCTTTTGGCTGCTTTAAATCATATTCCAACATAAGAGGTAAATCACGTTGGCCAATCTCCAAAAAGAGCAGCATTCCCCAAGTTACAGCAGCAGCTCTTCATTGAGCTGAGTAGCACTGTTACCCTTGCAAAGAAGTTGAAAATACCTTAAGCAAAAGCATGACTGCAACCCATAGACCTCAAACCAGCAGCTGGTCCCACGTTTGCTTCCCTGTTATTGAGCTTGTTCCTCCTCCCTGGTACAGCAGGGTGGTCCAGGCCGCTCTGGTCTTTTCTAATTGAGGCTGCTGCAGAGGGCCTGTGCTTTATTGCATGTTTTAAATTAAGGGAAATAAGGGGGTTGGATTAAATAGACTCTTGTGGGTCCCATGTTGGTTATTCAGCAGCCAGCGGCAGTAATTTTTGGTCTCTTTGTGACCTTGTCTGGTTTAGAGCTGATGATCGCTAAGCTGCGGGCCCTCTCCACATCTTTCCTCATTGCTTTGCATGGAGATGCTTTTGAATCCCCTTTCACTGTTTGATTCTAACACAGTTAGAACCCACCTTGAATTATTGAAGAAAGTGACGCGCTGGTGTCTAACCAGAAGACACTTGGGTGGCTCTGAACGTCCTGTGCTGGGCAGACACCTTCCTTATGCATACATTAGTGCGTTTGATGCTGTCAAAGTTTTCTATATGTTTCACGTCCACTTGTGCAGCCGCCTGTGTTGCGTTATTGATTGGGGAGTGCTTTAGAGTCTTGATAAAAGGGGGGAAAAATAGGTCAAGGATGATGTCTATAAAAGCAGAAGAAATAAGGTTCCACTTCCTTAGGAAGCTAACGGAGTTGTGATTTAGTGGCATGGAAGAACCGTTCATTCGGGGCCGAGCAGAAGAGCTGCGAGTGTTGCAAGCACAACGGTGCTGTGGGGGATGTGGGCGAGCTCCAGGGGCTAATCCAGGGAGCAGGGAGCTGGCCAGGCTAGGGCAGGCTGGAGAGGGCGCTGACAACGAGAAGTGGTTGTTTGTGCGGGCTCTGCTCGCGGTCGACGTTAGTTCTCCGGCGCGGGAGGCTGCTCCTTGACCTGCCTTTCCCCGCAGGTGAGCGTGGTGCAGGACTCGGTCAACATCTCTGGCCAGAACACGATGAACATGGTGAAGGTGCCGGAGTGCCGCCTGGCCGACGAGCTGGGAGGCCTGTGGGAGAACTCGCGCTTCACGGACTGCTGCCTGTGCGTGGCGGGCCAGGAGTTCCAGGCCCACAAGGCGATCCTGGCAGGTTGGTGCGCGCCGGGGCCCTCGCCGCACACCAGGGCTCTCCTAGGGCTTTTTCAGAGTTATATCTCATTTGAAGGAGCCTTCTGCAGCCCTTTTAACCACAGAGCTGCAATAAGAGACTGTTCCGTGAACATGACAACTAATTATCACAGCGCTGTTCCAGAGAAGGGAAAAAATATCTGCTCTGGTTTTAATTGCCTGCCTCCTAAGACGAGGCTGGGAGGAGGATTTTGTGGCCGTAGTGCACTGCCATGTTCTCCTAAAGCATTAGTGAGATCTTGAACAAAATCCTTTTTTCATGAAGTCATCAAACATGCCTGGCCGCGTGCTCCCCAGCCTGGCGGGAAAGGGAAATCCTGGGGGATCCTGCCCTACCTCGTTGGGAGGTATGCACCACATCGTGCTATGCCATGACCCATCCTACCATTAAGCAGCAGGACAAATACCGAGGGGTTGGCAGACTAAACTTAGCTCCTCCTGGAAAACAGGAGCTCTAAGCCACGTCTAACTGTGTTTTGTTTTCTCCACTGCCGTAGCGCGCTCCCCGGTTTTCAGCGCCATGTTTGAGCATGAGATGGAGGAGAGTAAAAAGGTGAGTGCTTCCCGCAAGGAGAACTCCTCTCGCTAGCTCTCTGGTCAGCGCTTACCAGCTCGAGACAGTTAACTGTCTTAGCGTGTTTGTGACCGTGGTCACGCTTTAACTGTTTCTTTCACGTTAGATGCAGGTCTCTGCCTCAACTTTCCTGAAGGGAAGACGGAAGGGAACAAGGAGGCAACTGTTGTCTTTGTTACTCTTGGGAAAAGAGCCTGGGGTGGGATAAGGAAAAGGAGAGAGATGAAACATTATTTAAAGCTTTTCTCATTCCATCCTCACCTTTTTGTTTCATTTCCATTTTTTTCCCACTAGTACATATTCTAAAGATTGTTTTTCTGTAGCTTTTCTTTCAAATACCAAGAGAATATGGGTAGAAAGAATCCTTTAGCACCTTGTCAGGGCCTTAATAAGCTTCGTTTTTTTTGATGCAGAATCGGGTTGAAATCAATGATGTGGAGCCTGAAGTTTTTAAGGAAATGATGTGCTTTATTTACACGGGGAAGGCACCAAATCTTGACAAAATGGCTGATGACTTGCTGGCAGCTGCTGACAAGGTACAGTTGGGATTTACGGCTGTTCGGGGAACCAGCAGTGACATGTGCCTTGCTTTCCACACAGCTCCTTGGAGCTTTCCTGCAGGAAGGCTTGCACGGAATCGCTGTGGTTGGGCACTTTGCTTGAATCGCTCGGTTAACTGGCTGCGGCGTGGAGATAAACCTGGGTGTAGTATAGATATGTAAATTCAACTTGGGAAATAATTTGAAATGCAAACATTTGTCCTAAACCGCCACAGAATAAGAGTAATAGAGTACGTTTGTTCTCTCGCTTAACATACAACAATCGAGGTTTTCCTTCTCAACTGCTCATTTTTTAAGCATTTTCTTAAAATTTCAGAGATCATCTGTATGCAGCCTGATCTAGCCTGAGAACTGGGGATGAGAAGAACAATGCAGGGCTGACGCGGCGATGTTTTTTTAGCTAGCAGCCCTACAAGCCGTGCTGCGGCCGGGCAGCCTCTGCTCCTGCCCGCTCTCAGCAGCGCCGGGGCTGCTCTGAGGCGCTGCCTGCGGAGCGGGAAGGTCCTGCTGTTCATTTCTGTCTGTTTGCAGTGGCAGCCCCTGCTGTTTGAGGAGGACAGGGGTGCCCTGGAGGAAGGGCTGCTGCCCGGCCCTGCTGCGCCTCTCGCAGGCGCTTGGCGGGATGCTGGATGGGAAGGTTGTCCCTGCGGCGCCGTGGCCTCGGCAGCCAGGCAGGCTCTGTCTGCTTCCCTTTGCAGCACCGAGAGAAGCGAGTGGCCAGCGAGCCCCACTACCCAGTGCCCATTTGTAATATTTAACTGGAATTTTATTTCCTTTTCCTTTTTTTCCTTCTGTTTTTTCTTTTTCTTTTAAAAGTGAAGCTAGTGCTGGTGCAAGGTGCCAGTTTGACAGCCCGGGAGACTAAAGTCGTCTATTTATCCATCAAACAGGTTCAGCACGGGTAGCAGCAGTGCAAGATTCTCCACACTGCCCTGCCACTGTGCCTCAACCCCGACCTGGAGGGAGCACCTCTAGGGGTGAGAGCGTAGTTCAGTCTCCATGCTTCTTCAGCCCTTGGATCCTCCCATGGGTGCCAGTTAGGGTGGTACAGCTCAAGGTGTGGATGCATCTAACCTGGTTCCACGCAAGCCACCCCGTGGCCATCGAGCTCCCCGTCCCTGCAGCCCTGGGCTTAAATCAAACCCGGTGACTCAGAGGTGAAATGCTCCATATGCCATTAGCTGGTCCCTGTGACTAGAATAAAAATGGGAACTAATGCAAGCAGATTCTTGGGCGTATTATGATCATTGCCACGTTTTATTCAATATTTAAAGAGTATTGATTGAGAACTCACATACCATCTTTAACCGAGACAGGTGTAAGCAAGTAGTACATTAAGGACAGAATCGGCTTTAACTTTGAGTTTCTTGGCTTTTAATGTACTTTTTTTTTTCTTTTTCCCTTTTAAACTCATTGTGTGTCTTTTAAAAGCAGAAATAAAAACTCTTTCATGAAAGCACATAAAACATCTAATATTTACTCAAGAGACTGAAACAGCTTTGTCTGAGCTCCTCCTGTCTCTTGGGGAAAATATGTAATTAGACCAAAACCAAAACAAAACACGATCTTCTAAACCCGAGAGATACTATTTCAGCCTCGAGTCAGGATGCTGCTAGGTAGGGGTTTCTTAAAGTGTAATTAAGAAAGGGAGGAAGGGGAAATCTTGGTACCTGAGAGACCAGAATGGCTACTTCTGCCCAAATGTGTAATTAGAAGCTGAGCTATTTGTAGTGAAAAATCCAAGTAAAAATTGTACATGCGTGGAGGAGGATATTCAGTTTACAAAGGGAATAATTTTAAGCCTTGTTTGCTGCATTTTAAGCTGCTGACAGACAATAATATAAACTAATGACTTGCCCCTCACTTGGAACCGTTTTAGCTGTTGATACAAACTAAGCAACTAAATCCGATTTGCCTTCTCAGATGTTCTGCTAGGAGAAAACCATCCTGGTTACGAGCGCCGCACCTCACTTGGAGCAATTATTATTGTTCAGGCTTAAAGAAAATCATGTCCTAACAGTCTAAAATAACTCATTTAAATCGAATTCTTTTGGATGATGTCTCAATGGGAAGGTAACAGTGGTTTCCCAGGCAGGTGCTGCCGGCGTCGCGCGGCGCCGTGCGGATGGGCCGGCTGCCTTCGCCTTGGGCAGCAGCCCCTGCTCGCAGGGCAGCCCCTCACGCTGAGGAACTTGTGTTTGCGGAGCCTCTTCGTCTTTAATGCACTCCAAAATCCTTACCAACGGTGTGAAGGTTGCTCTCAAATAACCTTATGTACAGTGTGAAGGTTGCTCTCAAATAACCTTATGTACAGTGTGAAGGTCGCTCTCCAATGCGGCTCTATCTTAGATAAAAGTTAACAATCCTAAGCTTCCTTTTTTAGAAATGCTCCTCAATTTCAAGTGTTTAATCTTTAGGACAGCTTATATAGTGCTAATGTTATTCCTCATATAAGAACTGCATTAGAATTGACTACTCTCCTTGTCCCTGTGATGGGTAATCATGGATCCAGAATATTCAGAATTTCAGTCTATTTCATCCAAAGAGCTGCAAACCTTATCACCAGATCCCCCCATACCAAGATGTTCAGAAGTGGCTCAGTCTGGCGGTGCCCTGCTGAGATATTCTAGCAAACTGGCCTTGGGAGTTTGGGTTTCGCTCCTTGGGAACTGATGCCTTGAAAAGTATCTGTGTTCAGAAACCTGAAGTCCACCCAAGATCATTGTGTTGCTGTTGAAACTCTTGGCCATGTCTGGCTGTTTCGGTACTGACTAAAACTGCTGCATAAAAATTTATTTATTTAATTTTATTTAATAAAATTATTTAATGGAGCGTGAAAATTTATTTCAAAGCGCTCTTTTTCTAGGAGTATCCTTTGACTTCCTCAAAATATTGACATGCCTAATCCTGCAGTCTGAAAATGTGGAGCTAAATGTACAACTGAATGGCTAAAAACCCTTAAACTTGAAAATACGAAGTTAGAACAGGATTGCCAGGGTTGTACAGACTTGCTGTGTATTTCATATCCACCCAGTATTTCATTTCCACCCAAGTAATCACCATAAATCAGGGGCATTTGCTTGACATTTTAATATTAAAGTGGTAGCAAAGATTTGAGCAAGACTGATGTTAACACACAGGCCATTAACAGCAAAGGAATTGGGTGGAAGCTGCCTAACCATCCCTGGAGCACCTATGGAGCATTCACTAGGATGTAGCTCTTCCCACTGAGCCTGGGCGATACCCGCGTGCACTGGTAGAGTAAGAGCAGGCGTTCGGCTTCCGCATTCTGTGCCTTGAATTCATAGACAGCAGAGATGTAAAAGGTGACCTGCAATTCTCATTTCAAAGCATGACCACAGCACCAAGTAAACCTGTAACACCAGGAGCCTGGGAGGAGAGTTCTGGTGGGTATTTTCCTCTGCGTTGTTTTCCTCAGGGTGGGCACACGATGATTCTCCTCTTTGCTGGTCACTACTTTGAGCGCAGTTCAGAAACCTCTTCGCTTTGCAAAATGCATTTCAGCATAATAGCGTAGCCTTTGTTACTGCAGAGTGAAGCAGCACAAGTAGAGCTTCAGTTTGGGCCTGACGAGCTAATTTTTCCTCCTTGTAACTGTGTTTTGTCTTGTATTTTGCAGTACGCTCTGGAACGTCTGAAGGTGATGTGCGAGGATGCGCTGTGCAGTAACCTGTCCGTGGAAAATGCAGCTGAGATCCTCATTCTGGCTGACCTACATAGTGCTGATCAACTGAAAACTCAAGCAGTGGACTTCATCAACTAGTGAGTTTACTCTTGTTTCAGGATGCATCAAATCTGGAGTGTATGTGCGTATGTATATATCTGTATTACACACAGGACACCCTTTCCTCTGTCCTTTAGTTTTCCCCTATGTTCCTTTATTTATTTATCCTTCTAGAAAGTGCCATTGTCCTAAGGGCTGATTAGTCACGTCCTGCTGCCACTGTTCAATGCCAATGCATCAGGGTTGTCTTTTAGGCCGTCTTGAGGGCAGTCCTGTGATGCTGAGAACTCTTAACAGGTACTTGGATAGTGAGGGACTGTTTGTACTACTGAATGTAGCAGTGCTTTTAGTAAATGAAAAATAACTACCCACTGCTTTGATACCCAGAAGTACTTTTAGCCCTGCTGGTCAGTTAACACAGCTTGTCTCTGAACTTTCTATATTGATTTAAAACACTTAGATGCTTAAGGGGTCAGGACAGATAAGCGTGGTGTTCTTGTTCTCCTGCACCCGGGATCATGTGTGCTTGAGCTGCTAATCCACAGGTTGAAGAGCTGCACAGAATAAAATCGGGAGCGCAGAGCCAAAGCTCAAGTTTAGCAAAACATCCCTAACATACATTCCGAGTAGAAACCAAGAAGGATTTTCTTAGGCCTGTGAGAAGAATGTGTTATTTAATCTCTTGATGAGTAACTTGGGCCTGTTCTCTCTCCTTTCTAGTCACGCTTCCGACGTTATGGAGACGTCGGGCTGGAAGTCCATGGTGGTGTCCCACCCGCACCTGGTGGCCGAGGCGTACCGCTCGCTGGCCTCCGCACAGTGTCCCTTCCTGGGGCCCCCGCGGAAGCGACTGAAGCAATCCTAAGGGCCCGTTGTTCCGCTACCCCGTGTTTTTCTGGAAGCAACAGCAGCTGTTGCTGCTCTAACCTTGATCACCAGGTAGACAGCGAAATCTGTGGAGCTTTTACTCTGTTGTTGGGGGGAAAAGACTGCTTCGTGACACCCAGACTTTTTAAAACAGCACCAAGTAACTTGGGGAGAGGGGGGAGGGTGGGCCTGGGGCTCTGGGGCTGTTCAACCTAACGAATCCCTGTCGCTGCATCGTCTGTGTGTTCCCTTCGACTTGGCCGAGTCGGTTCCGTGCAGGGCTGGGCTCAGGCGCCGGCCCGAGGCGCCATCACCCGGCAGCGGTTCTGGGCGAAAGCAACGTCCTGCGTCTGGCGGCACAGAACAAAGCGGCAGGTGCCTGGAGCAAGAGGACATCGGAGCTTTGGAGAGAGCGCTGGGGGTGTAAAAGAATTGCCAGGGAGGTCCTGGAAAGGACGTACGTGGTGGGAGCTCCAGTAGTATTTATATCAAAAAAAAAAAAAAGAATTTAAGTCTTTCCAGCTGAGCTAAAAACTGGACATTTGTGTAACTCCTTATCCAGCAACAAGAAGATCAGTTTCTCTGTTAGTAGCACTTGTATGTTAATTGCGGAAAAAAAAAGAAAAAAAAGACAAAAACATCTTTTATAAAATGACAGGTTGAAGTGCAAGGGGACAGCGAAGGGCTCTGTGCTCTGGAGGGTGTGACTAGACTGAGGGCAGCCCTTGGCAAGTCTGCACTGGTGTTGAAAGAACCAGAAAATGCTTGATCTGGAGCGTGCTGTCTGACAAGAGCAACGGTTACTGTTTTTAGATATTGTGGGAAATGTTTTTGGCATTTTTCCCTGCTTTATTTCCCTCCTCCCCCCTTTTTTTTTAAAAAAAAAAAAGGAGAAATTTTATTGTTCATGAACGCTGCGTCAAGAGTCCCTGTCCTGAGTTGCTAAATGATTCTTACCAACTGTTTGTACCTGACTTGCCGACTATATAGGAGCCAGTCCTGTTCCTTTCTATTAGTCACTCTTCTTACAGGGAAGAAGTTTCAAAATAGCTGGTAACTTTTTTTTTTTCTTTTTGAAAATATAAATAATTACTATTTTGTACTGTGTGGTATCTGTTGTCTTCTTTGTTTCATTTTTTAAAGACTTTTCCCAGCTTAAAACCAAGCCAGGTCTGGCTAGTAACATCCTTTTATTGGAATTCAAAGGGAATTTATTAAGGATTACTACGCACAATTGCAATGCAAAACTGTGTATTTCTCACAGCAGATTTTACCAAAATAATAGAGAACATTGGTTTTAATAGTAGCCATGTGAAGCCAACTCGTGGTCCTACGTCTTACCTGTAATTACGTTTCAGTGTGGGAAGGGAGAACAGTCTAATCAGCCATCTGTTCTATCACATGGAGGTGCGGGGTGGGGTGTCTGCTCCAGGAGACACCATCCATTTGTGTCATCTTTAGCCCCAACCATCCGGGGAGGCTGGATTGAAATGCGCTGTGCCCGGGCGATGGCAAATTGATTTGACCTTAAGATGGTCAGGTAGGGCACGTAATGGATTACAGAGAATAATTCTGCTTTGTCTAGAAAATGGACGGGGGAGCTGTTGTCTCTGATTTTTCATTCTGTTATCATACTTTTCCCCCAGCCTTGTGTCCCTGGTGCGAAGCAGAGCTCCATTCACCTGCTCCTGGCTGTAATCCCGCTGCAGTGTTTTCATCAAGTGGGGACTCACGAGAGGGTCTCTGCCCCTTTCCGTGTCCCCCACAGAGCCGCTCGTGCTGCCCACGTGCAGCCTGCTGTATCCTCAGCCTCCCCTCACTTCTCAAATTCCCCTCGTGCCTCCGTTGCTTGAACTTGGCCAATTCCTTTGTATGGGATTTAGCCTGCATTTCCTCCTAGGCGAGCAAAGCAGTCGTTATTTTGGTTCTGCTGCTGCCCCGTCAGCTCGAGCCCAGCGTTCGGAGCTGCTGACGATGCGCGGACGTGGAGCGTTCGTGGCCAGGTAACCGCAGGAGCATCGGCGAGGGCCGGTGCCGCCCGCGCGGCTTGGGGGCATCATCAGCCCTCCCAGCGACACCTCCTGTCCTTGTGGTGGTCAAGTGAGCAGCTGCTGTGGGAGCATCCCTGGCCCAGCCTCGCCCTGGCACATGGACACGCCGAGGAGCAGGTAGAGGGCTGGTGACATCCCCATCTTCCACCGCCTTTAAGCAGGTTTTCATGGAAAGGCAGTAGAGGTTTGGCAGCCTCTTTCCCTGGAGGATGGAGAGAAACCTGCAGGAAGATGGGTCATCCCAGCCCTTCCTGTAGACCCAGCACCTTCTCAGAAGGTGCCGTTGTAGAGGATCTGAAAGACACCGCACGAAGGAGACGGCGTGTTCAGATTTTTCCAGTTGCAGGTGAATTAATGATTTATTTGTCAGCTTTTTCTGTTTGTTTTTTTGGCGGTGCTGTTATTGTAAATGATACAGCTGAAGCCATCTGGTTATAACAACATCAGAGCTGGAGCATACTGTTCATAAACCTCCCACTGACACCCTCCCCTCCGCAGATCTGAAGCGTAATTCAAGTTAACTCGCGCGCCGCGGCGTGTGCCGCTGCTGCCGAGCTGTCCGTGCCAGCGGAGCAGTTGGAGAGCTCAATTCCACAAGGAGATGGCACATTTATCAGAACAGGTTTGCAGAGAGAGGGTTTTGCAGCATCTCCTGAACGGTGGCCGCGTTCAGGATCCAGCCTGGACCTTGTCCTGGCGCGTTTGCTTCCTCCTCGGGAATGTCGTCGCGATGCAGCCTGGCGCTCCGCAGTCTCTTATGCGCCTCCTCCTTATTATTTTTCGCTCCTCTTTCCTGCAGCTGCTTTTATGTTGACCTGCGGGGCTTGCAGCCTTCATGTAGGAGCGGAAAGAGGAGAAATCCCTACGTGAATCCCTTGACCCGCTGCAGCAGCCCCCGGATGCGAGCGTGCCCCGTTCCCGGGAGCCGGCGGCCTCTCTGCACATCCAAGCTCCAAGAAGGTTTTTCCCGGCCCGGAGATTTCTTCCTGGCTGCCCCTTAGGCTTTGTTATAACCAAAGTGAGATTCTCTTGAGGTATTTTTCGTATTGTGTGAGTTTTTCCAGATGAAAGGAAACAGCTTGTCTGCTTATGAGCAGAGCAAACAGAGTGGGGAGAGCTGCCGCACTTTGAAACTATTTCCAGCTTTGTTCTGCTTCTGAAACTGCTGTTAAGGACAAAATACCATCTCTTTCATTCCTTCCTCTTCCCTGAAGAAGCCAAAAATTAAAAAGATTTCTCAACTTCTGTGCAATTTATCTTGCAAAATGCTCTGCTGAAATAATTATCTTGTGCAGGCAGTTTGGGCCGCGCAGTTTACTTGGGTTGCGGAATTACTTCTTTATTTGTACTGACTTTTTCTGTGGTCGTTAATCTAATAGGAAGATATTTAATGATGCGGGGTGTGTTTTTTCCCCCTGACCCGCTGGCCGCCGGGCTCCTTGGCTGCCGTTCGAGGCACCGGCTGCAGCACATTCCTGCCTTGGCCGTTCCTTGCGCGTGTTCATTTGTATGGATGGGGTTGACTGTCACTATTGTTGGTGCTGCTGTGTGCGCAGCAACAGGTGGCACCGAAACAGGCGCCAGCTTGAGCTGCACAACAAGGCAGTGGGCAAAGGAAACCGGGAGGTGGCAGGGAGAAAATGGCCATAAAAACACCCATAATGGGTAAATTGGGAGCTGTCCAGCTTGGGAGCTGGCCTTGAAAGTCTGAGGTTCATTTGGTGGAGTGCAGCCTAGAAACGGCACCGACTTCGGGGTTGTCTTTTAGGGTATTTTTTTTTGGTTTGGGTTTTTTTGGATGTTGTGTCTTGCTTCTTGATACATTAGACTTTGTATCGAGGACTAAATTATTAAAATCACTTGGAGAAATCTGTTAATTGATGGGGCAAATTGAGAAATGGTAGACGGAGGATCGCAATTATTCCATCAAGTTATGTAAAGTCACAGACAAGAAAGATAAAACGTAGACCTCCCGCTTTGAATAATTAAAAAGCATCAATGGCCCAAAAGAAGGAGAAATTAATATAGATGGGGATGATAAATCAGATGGAAGCTGGAACACCTTCTGAAAAAGCAAGCGTCCTGTTTGGGAGCGTTTTGGCTAATCCCGCTGCAGGAACGTTCCTTGGAGCTGCGCTATCAGAAACACCAGGAATTGGGCACGGATTGGAGGCGGCGTTGTTGACTGCTGCCACTGGGGAGCAGTGCTGAGGACAAGAATATCCAGATATTTCTAACAAGCTGAAAATGACGGTTTTTGAGCCTTGAAATAGGCCGAGGTTGTAAATCTAGGAGTGATGGGCTGAAAACGAGCGTACGAAGCCCATGTCCAAGGCGTTACTGGTTCTTGCAGAGGTCTTGGGCATGGAGATTCTCCCTGGGTGTTCTTGGTCATTCAGAGCTCCTAGGGAAGCACCTCATCAAACAGAGGAATCTGCTCAATGTTTAACGCCACGGTGTCCATGTGACGTGCGACGTCCCGGCACGAACGTCTCCGATCCCGGCACGAACGTCTCCGATCCTGGCACGAACGTCCCCGATCCGGCTCGTCGTGCAGCGCTGGAGAGCGGTCCTGTCCTCAGCAAGGGGACACAAATCCCTGCAAACGCTGGCAGCTGCTGAGCCTCGTTCCTCCTCATCCCTGGTCATCGCCTGTGGTAGGATGTGCAAGGCGTTTTTCCCATTTTGCTTAGGAATTGCTTAGCAATTGCTGGGGAATCCTGGTCTCTCCTGAGCTGGGGTGTCCAGAGGCTGCTGCATTGCAGTTTGTCCCCCCTTTCTTTCCCACTGGCTTGCTTTTCCTGTTATTTTGTCTGTTTTGTTGTTCTTTCCTCTCGTTACCCCTCTAGGCAGGTGATGTTGGCAAACTTATTGCTTATGATTGAATTTGTGCCAAACAGCAGAGCACTCGACAGGAATAGCTGAGCGGGGTGCCGAGGCTCCGTCTGGGAGCGGAGCTCCAGGCTGGATTGCGGCTTGCAGCGATTCCAGCCTTGGCCAGAGGCGTGGGGATGCTCCAGCCCCTTGCAGGGACAACCAGGCAGTGCTTGGGATAGCCAGGGAGGCCACACTGGAATTTTTACATTCCTAAAGTCCATGTTCTTAAGTAGGACGGTGGGATTTGGCAGATGGTTCCACTGTGAGCATCGCAGGGAACGGGAAGGTGGAACAGGTTAGTGAGGTTTTGTCCTAGCAAATGGATTTGGTTTAAGAGGTGGGAATTGCATCTTCTTCTTGCCGTTTATCTGGCCCTCCTGAAGGAGGGGACATCCTAAGGAACATGGACTTCCTCACGGGCAGCTGCCTAACTGCAAAACATTCGGACCTACATGTATAGCAGTGCTCTTATGGGCTGTAACACCCGATTCTAGATCCGATTTCCTTAGAACGCCTTCAAGCACATACACTTTGCTTTAGTGTATGAAGTGATGCTGGTTTGTCCCGGGTGCTGCTACCGAACTCTCCTCCTGCCAAATTCCAACCCGGTCCTAACAGCGGAGATAAACCCGGCCCCGTGCAGGCCTGGTTTCGTGTGGCAGATGGTGCAACCTGCATTAGGAAGCAGGCATTGCTTATCTGGCCTGCAAACAAAACCCAACTGCAACATTTCCCTTAACGAGCTGCATTTATTTCTAGGTACTGAAGCCTCAGAACTCAAGGAAAAAACACATACTGCAGATATGTCTAAATAAGCCTTTTCTTCTCCCTCCCCCCCTCCCATCTCCGCACCTTGGCAATAATTCCATTGCATTCCAGCGCTGTTTGGACTTCAAAAATGCATCGTTTTGCGGGGTTTGGCTGCGCTGGGTGCTTGGTGGTGTCACGGAGCTGCCGATGGGGAATCAGCGGGGGCTCAAGCCGAGCTGGGCGCTGGGCGCCCGTCCCTGGGGGCAGCAGGGCAGATTGGGGCAGTTTGCGTCGCTCCCGCTGCTCTCGGCCACGGAGCTGCCAAGGCAAAACCAGGCTCTTGTTTCCCGAGGTTTATTGGATGTTGCCGGCCTCATCTCTTGGTCATTTTGGAACAATTGGGAGCTCGGCTTCCACCTGTTTCCTAAGCGTCGTTCCCAAAATAGAAATAATAAACCGAGCCGATGCCAAGATGCACCCTTCAGCTCATAAAAATGTAAATGGGAAATTGTCTTCCGAGAGCCGCTTCTGCGCTACTGGTGTTTAAAAGATGAAATATCCCTCTTCTAACCAGATGAAAAGGGATATTTTTCCAGAATTTAGTTCCGTCCCTAGGCGCACGCAGCTCTGTGTGGTAGAAACCGGCTGCAAAATGAGTCGTTTTCACAAAATAACCGTTTTGGTGAGGCTCCGCGCATCCACACCAGGAACCACGGGTGGATCCTGGCGGTCGCGGAGGTGGCACCTTAGAACAGACCCCGCTTATTGCTGAGCTTGGGGACCAGGGGAAACCATCTGGCCCATCCCCGTGTCCCCAAACAAGGTGAGTTCTTTCTGAAATCACATTTCTCTGCTGGGCTGCTTTCTAAGTCATAGTGAGAGATGAGGCAAAATGTACCCCATTTAGCAATTTTATTGCTAAAATTCAGCCCTTTTTTAGGTTTTTGAGGCAAATGAGCAATAGAAGGAAGCCCCCGTGCGGTGATCAGATACTCTGGGGTATCGACAGTGGCTCCAAAAGCCCGTCCGCTTGTGTCCAGTCTTCCTGCAGGTCCTGTTATACCAGGTAATTAAGGGATGTTAATTGAATTAAAGGCCCATGTGTCCGAGCGCAGCAAGGCCGGTGTGAGGACTCCGTGTTTGTGCTGTGCAGGGCTGCAAACACCGCGCTGGCCTCCCATAACCTGGGTGAATATCCTGCTTCCCGTGCCCAGCGCCGGTGCATCCAGTGGGAAAGGAGAGCGAAACCAAACCTGCACGGTGAGCACCCTGTGGGGTACACCCAGAGCTGCCTTTTCTCTGAGAATTGGGGAAAAAAGGCCCATGTGGTGCGTTTTGGGGGAAAGGATGGGCAGAAGGAGGGGGAGCAAAGAGGCGCCGTTCCCGGGCGCGTCCAGGAGCCCTGGGCCTGTGTCCTCGGTGCTGGGGTCGGTGCAGGCAGATCCTTCCCCTTTGTTCCTTTCTCCTCCTGGGAGACGTTCCCAACGCGGGGAGGGACGGAAGCGGAGGCTCCTCCCGGCCGTGGGAAGCGGATCCACCACAGCCCGGCAGGGAAGGGGCCAACGAGCGGGGACCGCCGAGCCCCCCGCCACCTCCTACCCCATGGGGCTCCCCGCTCCGATCCGGCACATCCAGCCCCGATCCCGGGAGCCGGGGAGCTCCGCGGGGCCGGAGCCCGCCTGGATTATCCAGCGTCTCGTTGAGCGCCAGCAGGTGCGCGGCTCAAACACCCGAGCTGGGAATTCTCGGCAGAGGCACCGCGGCCTGTTGGGATTTGAAGGAGCTGGGCGAGTTTTCCAGCACTCTCCTCCTCTTGACAGCCGTTATTTTTTTCCCTGTCTCTCTGTCTGAATTCTTGTTCCCTTCTTGCCTTTCTCCCCCTTTCGCTGCCTCCCTCGCCGGGCCTGGCGCGGAGCTCGGGCGCAGGGCTGGGATGGGGCTGGCCGGATTGGCTGGATTTGCCTTGGGAGCAGCTTTGTGGGGCAGGACGACCCTGCGGAGCCCCCTGCAGCTCCTGCCCTTGGGTGACACCAACACCCGGCTCCTCGGGCGGCCGCGGCGGCTCCGCATCCCCGTGTCCTGCTGCCGCTCGGGGGGCTGCGGGATCCCAGCTCCATATCCTACCACCACTTGGGCGGCTTCAGGATCCCGGCTCCATATCCCCATGTCCTGCTGCCACCTGAGTGGCTTCAGGATCTTGGTTCCATATCCTGCTGCTGCTCGAGTGGCTGCAGGATCCCGTCTCCATATCCCCATGTCCTGCTGCCGCTCGGGTGGGACCACCCAGCCACCCCGTCCCCCTGGTACTTGGCCACAGACCCCCGTGTCCCCTTGCCCCATGTGGCCCCGATCGTGCCCCATGGCTGGGCATGAGGCTCCCAAGCGGGCGGGAGCTGCCGTGAGCTCAGGAGGAGCCTCTCCCGGGGCTCCCCCTCGGCTCCTTTCCTGCTCTGGAAAATTCCCCGTGGCCGGAGGGAAGCGCTCGCATCCCCGGGGACGCCGCACGCGGCGGCATCGTCGCGGCTGCGCTAATTGGAGGGAAGGCGATCGGCGCTGCTGCTGCTGCCGGGGGCGAGGGCGCCGCAGGACACGGAGCTGCTCCCGCTGGGAAGCGGCAGGAGGAGGAGGGGGCAGTGTTTGGGTCTGGGGCTCGGGCTAATTGGCAAAACCCTAACGATGCTCAGACCAAACAGGCAGCATCCTGCACGCAGCGGCCGAGTCTGCGCTGGGGTTTGGTGGATAATCCGCTGCCTCTCCCTGCTTCCCGGAGGGTTTCCCAACCACTTCCCAGAGGATTTCCCAAGCGCTCAGTGCTTGGCCAGGCTCGTCCCAGCCCCATGAGGCAAATGGGTGGTAGCCCCAAACAAAAGCTATAGGGAGCGAGAAGACCGAGGAGGCAAAAGCCTGCGGTGACTTCATGGAGTTTATTGGGGAAACCAAGGCTGTGGTTGGGTGGGAACGTCTCGGCTCCGCACGGAGCGAGCCGGGAGCGAGCGGTCCCTGCAGCGGGATTATCCCTGCAGCCACCCGGACAGATGCACCGAGGCGAGCGGGAGACGGGCTTTGGAGCCAGCTTGGTCTAGGAGCCTTGAAATCTTGCCCAGCTTGGGGTTTCTATTTGCGCCTGGACATCTGAGCCTCCAGGAACAGCAGCTTCTCGCCTTTCTTGTGATCAAGCCAATCTTTTTTTTCCTCCTTCTTTGGAAGCTCAAGTTCTTACGTAGCCAAATCTCTCTACTAGCCGCTGCTGCAAGAAGCCCTGCGAGCCCTGCCAAGTTCCGAGGAGAATCTCCAGGGTTGGCAACTCTTCAATCTTCCTGCTTCTTAAGGACGCAGGATGTGCCAACCTCTCATTCCTCCTTTATTTGCAAGGAAGTTTTTCCATGGATAACCTTCCCTCTTGCTCGGCACCTCGGCAGCTGCCTGGAGCACATTGAAAGTGTTCATTATTGGCAAACCTCATTGACCCAGCTTGAGAAAATGGGCATCTCGAGGCTGTTGCGTTGGAGAAGAAGATCAAATTTGGCCACTTTTGCATAAAGTTGCACCGAGTAGGAAGCTGGGACCTTGGAGGAAGGTAGGAGCAGGATTCGGAGGTCACGCGTCGCCGGGAACATCTGCTTTGGCCATGGGGCCGCTGCTGGATTTGGGATACGGAGAGAAGAAAACGGTCAAAAGACACAGCCTGGTTGAGCAGAGAGGGCAGAAGAGCAGATCCTTGCAACCCCCAAAGAGCCGGGTTGGGGTTTGTAGGAGGTTGACTCCGGGTTATTTTTCAAGGAATAACGACATGGACAAAGCAGCATCCGCGCAGGCTTTGTGCTGGGTTTGGGGCAGGGGCTTCCTGCCCTGGCGCTGGATCAAAGGCTGCTCCTCGGCGGGCTCGGCGAGCAGGAATCCTCTTCTCCCAGGCTGGAATAAGGGCCCGTCCTGGTCTCCTAGTAACTGCCGGCTGCCGCCGCCGCACTTTTGACAACGGTGCCTCCTTTGTAGCCTGTTTTTCTGCTCCCGCTGTCTGCTCTGTTGCTTCAAATGGCAATTATCTGAGATTTCTCCAAATGAGCAACTTTTGTGCGTGCTCCTTCTGCTTGTTTTGCCTGCGCTGGCACCAAAAGGGTTGAACGTGCCTTTTTTCTGCCTTTCTGCTCTCAAAGGAAGCCGAAACCTTCGGGGACATCCCTGGAGATGGCTCTTTTTTTCCTTCTTTCTTTTTTCTTTTTCTTTTTTTTCCCTTCCAAAATACCACTTTTTACTACTGCTCCTTTCCACCCATCGTACTTTCAAAGCACCTTAAACTTTTTGTTCCCTGGGTAAACATCCTCTCATTGATTTCTTTTTTTTTTTCTTTCTTTCTTTTTTTCTTTTTTCTGCTTTGCTGCACACGTGTCGCTTGGGTGGGAGGGGTGTTGAAGGTGGCCTGGGGTGCTGGATATGGGGAATCTGGGGCAAAAGAGAAGCTGCTTTTTGGTGGGAAAGCTGCTTTTCTGTGTCCTCTGGGTGGGATGCATGTGGTGAAGTGAGGGGCTGGAGCCCTAATGCATGGGAATAGCATCTCATGCTTCCTAATGCACGGGAAAGGTGCGGAGGGTTGGGAATAACGACCCATGAGCAATAGCAACGCGGCACCACATCCCGGGAGAGGATCCAGAGGGAACCCATCAGCCCATGGATCCGGATCCAAAGTCTGTCCACCAGAAAGGGGCAGTTCGGCAGCCGGAGCGGGTCCGGACCTGGGCACTGCCACCCGTCCAGCCAGGACCGCGCTCGGGAAAAACACTCGACCCGGCGGGTGCCACCGCGGGAACTTTATTCTGTGCTCAGGGACGGCCCTGCTGTCCTGTCCATGGACACGGGGACGACAGCGCTCGGAGGGGGCGGCCGGGGCTGGAATGAGGGTTGGAGCCGGCAGCGCTGACACACGGACGAGATGGAGGGGAACGGAATGAATCACAGCGGTGCCAGGGGAGGCGCGTGAATCACTCCTCGTGGCACTGGGTTGCTCCACCGGGGCTTCGTTAGCCGTGGAGCCGGAGTGCCCGGCCCAGCCGCGGGCGGGAGCTGCTCCCGGCCTGGGATGCTCCCGCTCATCCCCACATCCCGGAGCCCTCCGCCGGCCCCGACGCATCGACCCTTTGCACCCAGTGCCCACCCCAGCGAGGACGCGGCTCCGGCTCCTGCTGCTGGCCTCAAACCTGGAGAAAATGTGACCAAAACCCCTGGGCGTCCTGTGCCTGTTGAGGGACCCAGGTGCCTTATTCCCCCTGAGGTCCCCTCCAGGTCCCCTTCCAGGTCCAGGCTTTTCCAGCGTTCTTCTGTAGAGCTCCATGCCCCGATCCATCCTTTGGTGGCCCTGTGGCCTCCCTAGATCCAGGCCAAGGTATTATTGCACTGAGAAACACAAACCCTGAACGTGATTTTCTGTCCTACATTTTATATCCCAGATTCTGGCCCCATCTTTGCCTACCGGTCTCTAAAGACCACAGATCCAGGCCAGGTTGAGCCATACCCTGAAATTCCTCCTCTTGACATGGGAGCTTTGGGGGGAGAAATAGAGACTCCTCCTTCCTCCCTTGCTGCAAGACCTCTGGTTTTTGGAGCCCTCCGCGCACCCGCCCCACTCACCAGACCGTCCCCGTCCCTCCCCCCACCCTCCCCAGCACCCCCTTGTCACCGGGGCGCCCGGAGGTGCCGGGGGCGTCATCCGGATGGGAAGTAGGGCACGTCGCTGTGGTAGTTGTAGTCGGGACACACCTTCTGCACCAGCCGGTAGTCTATGCTGTAGAAGGTGATGTAGATGCAGATGACTTTGAAGGGCTTGGAGCAGACCCAGGAGACGTGGCTCTGCGTGTGCTCGTGGTAGCAGGTTTTTGAGGGGTCGTAGGTGCAGAGCGTGGTCTTCTTGGCACGATCCACTTTCTCGTATTCCACCCGGCAGTTGAAGATCTTGGATTCTTTGGCCTCGATAAAGATCTGCTGCTCCAGGTCAAACTCCACTGCTTTGGTGGGGGGGACGAGGCTCACGGAGATGTTGCCTTGGCCGGTAGAGTTGTGCCGGAAGAAGACGTTGACTGTGCCATTGCCGTGGTCAACCACCTTTCCCGTGATCAGGAGGTTCAGCTTGACGGTCTTGATGTTGGAGTAGAAATCTCCCCAGCCAAAAATCTTTTTCAGTTTGCCCATGGGTGGCCCCAGGTCCCTCTGTCCTCTGGCACGCGGAGCGTGGTCCCGCTCGGAGAGGTTGTCGAGGATATCCCAAAGCTCCCGCGAGCTGCTGACCAGCTCCAGGAGAGTGGCGTTCTGGAGCAGGGCTGGGGACAACAGGGACTTGACAGGGAGGTGTCCTCTTCTCTTCTGCACTCCAGGTCTCCCTCGGTGCTCACGTTGCTCCGCATCTTCCCCTCGTTCTTCTTGGCCGCTGAGCACCTGGACAGAGCAGGGATGGAGGAGAGGTGGGTGGTGGGCACTGCCCCCCAAGCCCCATTCCTCATAGGTGACACCCACTTCTCTGGATGTCTCCAAGCCCTCTGCTTGCTCTCCTTACCCACCTCCTTCCCTCTTCTTTCCCCTCTCTCCAGTCTATTTCCCAGCCCAGGGGACATTTCCCTGTTCTCTTTTCCCTTCCATCCTTGGAAGGGGCAGAAGGAGGTGGGACAGGGGCAGCCTTTGCCCAATGGCCCTTGCAGCCCGGGGGTCACCCAGTGCTGCCGTCATCCCGCTGCCCCCATCGCATCCCACGGCCCCGTCACCCGCAGGCGAGTCCCCAAGCCGGGGTGACGCTCGGGCTGCCCCAGGCCCCGTTGCAGCCCCGCGAGCCCCGCGGCTCCCCGGGCCGGTTCCGGTACCGGGGCCGGTACCGGCCGCGCTGCGGGGCGGGCAGTGGCTGCTCGGGCGCTTCCCGCGCGGCTCCAGCGGCTCCGGGGCCGCTTTGCTGCCGGGCGCGGGGGGAGCCGGCGCTGGAGCCACCGCGGGGCTCCGCCAAGCCCGGGAATTGCGCCGGGAATTGCGCCGGGAATTGCAGGGAATGGGACCATCACCCCCGCGCCCCCCCTCACGGCCGCCCACCCGCTGCCTGCTGCGAGGCAGCAGAAGTTTTCGGCTGCTCGGCTTAGCTGGGGGGGCTCCCGCGATCTGCCAAACGCTGCAGGCTCCAGAGCCCCCCCGG
>JAUBOD010000167.1:199003-220139 GCA_032353885.1 Nothura maculosa
CTGCTGAGCGGAGCAGGGATTTGGTGCCGATGGCTCCGGGATGCAGCCAGGGAAGGAGGCGAGGGCACCTCAACCCCGCCTTGCTTTCCCTGCCTACGTGGAGCGCCTGGATTCATCCCGGAGGGATTTCAGGCCGCTAGCAGGTAACTCACCCTGTGCCGATGGAGGCCGGGCGTGCTCAGCACTATTGCGATCTCCTCCTCGCCTTCGCTGTCAGGAAAAACCCCGTGCCCCCAGCGCCCCGACAAAGCAGGGGGGCTGCAGACCCAGCTCGGCGGCAGGTCTCCGCGGCTGCATTAACATTAACATTAACGTTAACATTCACAGGGCACAAATGCATTTCCAGACGCTCTCATTAGCGCTTGGCAGCGCCCGAGCCCGGCTGGGGAGGGGGCTCCTCCCCGGCGCAGTGTTCCCCCAGGGAGCGGAGGCAGCGGGAGCGGAGGCAGCGGGAGCATCGTGGCTCCTCAGCCCGAGGAGCCGCAGGCTGCGTGCAGGACTCACAAACTCATTGCTCGTGTGGGCTCCCTGGAGCATCTTCCCAGCAGCTGCGGCTGCAGCAGACGGGCGCTGGTTTCCCAGCCTGCAGCGATGCCGATCGCTGCTGGTTTTCCCTGCATGGATCAGCCGGGAGCTGTGTCGGAGCAGAGGGGAAGGGCTTTGGGTGCTGCCAGGGTCCCAGGCTCTGGAGAGGTTGGATAAATGAAGATGGATGGGATAAAACAACGCGCTGTGGGCGAGCAGCGCTGTCTGCGCCGGGGAAGCCAGGCCTTGCGGCCCCACTGGAATTCTCCAAGCGAGTAAACAGCATTGAGGGCAGGGAGGAAATTGGTAAATGCAATTTTATTCTGCTTCTCGAAAGGTTTTTAATGAGGGCCATAGCGTGGCAGCAGGACAAACGCAGCTGCCTGTTATCGGTGGTGACCGCCGGGCTCCTGCGGTCGGGGATGCGCCGGGAGGAGCCTGGGTGCCCGGGATGCGGCGGCACCGGGATTTGCGGCATCCTGCAGAAAAGCCCCCCAGGACACCGGACCCAGGGGCTCCTCTTGCTGTGCTGCTCACAGCGGGTTCCAGGGCGCTGGGACCCCGCAGGGAGGCGTGGGAGGCTCTGCCCGTCTCCCACCCGGCAGCAGCTCCTTCCCCGACGGAGCCGGGGCCGGATGCGCCCGCAGACTCCCCCGGGATGCGGCAGACAGGCGGAGAGCAAAGGAGCCATTAGCAGCCGTGGCCGAGCGGCCCCCGCGCCAGCTCCGCACAACAAACACTGCCGGGGACACGGGATGCGGCGGCTCCCGCCCCAGCGCAGCAGGAGCAGCCGGTGCCGCTCGGAGCAGAGGCAGCCTCGGGGTTGGGAAGAGCTCCCATTCCTGCAGGCTGAGCTGGGGGCCGGTGCAACGCGGTGCCCCCGGGCTCACCCTGTGGGATGGACCGGATCGGGATCCCGCTGCTCCTTGTGAGTCTCCTTGGTCAAAACCCTGCAGCTCCCTGGCTAATAAACCCAGGGATTTGCTGAAGCCGCTTGAGGTCCCATTTTCCTGGGAACCCATTTCCACGGCATGAATCACCAAGCGCAATGAACTCAATTAGTTGAGACAAAGGCAGGAGATAAATCAGGGTCCCATTAGGAAAGGGCGAGGTTAATTTATGGTCCTGCGCCTGCCCCGCGTGCAACCTGCTGCAGAGCGAGCCGGGAGCGGGGTGGGCTCTGCCCTTCCCGCTGGGATGCACAGACGGATGCGGCCGGAGCCCCTCACTGCCCTGGGCCGCTGCAGCCGCAGAGGCGGCTTCTCGTGCAGGGCGGTTCATTCACTCCCTTCTTTGTTCATTCATCCCAAGGAGCGATGCGGGAGGGATCCAAGAAGGCCGGGTTAGTGTTTCCCTTGCAGCAGCCTTTGCCCTGTCGTGCCTGCAGGGACTGCATCCTGCTATCCAATGCAGTCGGAAAGGGATCCCAAGGAGGCCGATGCGTCCAGATTAGGGCTTGATCCACTGCCTTGGAGCTGAGGCGTTTGGGGCCGAGCTGAGAGCTCTGCCTTGCTGTGCCGGGGGGATAACGGGCGATTCGGAGCCCCTGAACCCAGGAAACCTGGAATGTTGCTCTCAGTAGACTGTCTGTGCTGGGTTAACGGAGAGATCCAAGGTCCCTCCTGCCGGAGCAAGGAAAAGGCATCAGAGGAGGATCCCGGCGGGGGGCCGCAGAGGTCTTGGCCTGAGTCTGTAACTGGCGGGGATGGCAGGACCTAATTGAATTAAACGATTTAAGGATTTTCCAGAGCCGCAGGGAAGAGCGGTGGGCCGGGAGTGAGCGGAGCCCAGGCTGTGCTGGCGGGATCATCGTTGGGATCCCGCATTCCCCTTGCTGCCTCTCTCCCAAACACCTTCATGGGAAATTAATCCTTCAGCCAAGCAGTAAAAAGATCCTTTCCCTCCTTCTCCTGCTTCCTTCCCTGCAAATTGATCCCAGGCGGCCAGGCCGGCTGCTCCACTCCCCGTGCGCCTCCAGAGGGGGAAATGCTCCGGCACAGTGTGGGAAAGGCTGGGAAAGGGGCTGGAGCCCCGTGGAAGCGCCTGGATCCCTGGTCCGTGTTGCTCTATTTGCAGCAGTCGGGAATTGTCTGATCAGGAAATGCTCCTGGCAAAGGCCGGCACAGCCGGGGCCCCGTCTCCGTCACCCACTTTCCAGGCCAGCACCATCCGTGGCTTTTTCCCTGTCTTTTTCTTTTCCTTTCTCCTGCAGGAGAAACCTGCTGCCCTCTGTCCCGACAAATCCCAGACTTCCTCGGCTCTGCTCCATGCAGGGCTGAGATTTCCCCTCCGCTCCTTCCCTAGGGATGTCTGGAGCTGCTCGATGCCTGGTTCCCGTCAGCTTCCGAGCTGCCTCCCGGGCAGCCAGGATCCACGTGGGGCTGGGGGAGGGCAGGGGGGTTGTTATCTCCCATTATCCCCGTTTCGGAGCTGGGCTCGACATTCCCAATTGCTGCCACCTCCGCGGATCAGTGGCCGCAGGGTCCCGGCTGGAGGCTCCTGCTCCAGGGCTGGTGGCACCAGTGCCATGGTGGGGATGTTGCCAAGCCCCAGCAAGGAGCCCGAATCCCAGCAGGCCCCAAGGATCTGGGACGGGCAAGGTGCTGTTCCGTGGATAGGATGAGTGGGATGGGATGCGGAATCGGGCCTGGCTGCAAACAGCGGCACTGGCCACAAGCAGGGATCCCAAAGCTGCTGTTTGGGCCCCAAATCCCCCTTGCTACCAGAGCAACCCGGGTGCTGAGGAAGCGGCAGCGCCGCCTTTCCCGGCATCCGGGCAGGGACACGCGTGCGGCTCCGCGCGCCCCGCGCTCACCATTACGTGGCCAGCCGGGAATTGGGGGATCAATGGGAGGCAATTAAAGCACGCGGGCGGATGGAGGAATCGGCAGCCAAAAGGTTTAATCTCAGCAAGATCCCGCGGCGGCCGCTGCCAGGGAATGAGGAGGTTGGGATGGAGCCACGGACGGGGCACCTGGGGAGCATCAGAAATGCATTTGGCAGCAAAGCAGCCGTTCCCCTTGGAGCACTGGGGGGAATGGGCTGGATGCGCTGGGCTCTTAGCCGGGCTGCTCCCAACACACAGCCCCTGCAGCAGCGCCCACACCACCTGGATCCGCTCCAGCTGGGAGCGAGGAGGGAGAAGAGGGAGAAAGGGTGCAAATGAGCGAGGAGCATTGCTCACCGTGCGCTGGAATTGCAGCTCCGGGAAGCCGCGGATGCCAAAGGGCTTGGGGGGGCTGGGGGCAGTGGCACGTGGCCCTTGGGGACAAAAAGGAGCCCGTGGCCCTGACATCAGCACCCGCTGGCAGCAGCTCTGGCGGCGGGGCGGCCGCTTCCACAAAGCACTGGATTGTTCCCAGGGCGCCGGCAGCGCTCCTGCCTCCAACAGGGAGCAAGGCGGGAGGGGTGTTTTCCAGGGAGTTTGGTGGTGGGAAGCGTCCCGGTGTCCGGGATGCTCCATGCAGGGGCGAGGGGTGTTTGCATGCACGCACATGCATGCACAGACACCCATGCATGCACGCACCCCTGTGCACACACGTGCAAATGCATGCACAGACACATGCACACGCGTGCACGGAGCTCGCACGAGAAGCCAGCGGCGCCGCGGCGGCCTTTGCCGGCCCCGGATCCATGCGGCCGCCTGGGATCGCGCGGAGATCCCGCAGCCGCTGGGGCCGCACGGACAAGCACCAGCACCTGGGACTAATTGCGCTAAATAAATGAGCAATTAAGGGGAGCGCAGCAAGACTGTGCCGCCCTAGCCCTCTCGCTGACCCCCCATGGGAACGGGCGCCCTATGGAGACCCTGGGGAAGCCGCGTGTGGGATTGAAGCCCCTTTGTGCGCGGGCGCTGGGGCTGCTTTTCCAGCGCCGTAAATCAGCCGGCGACGCTGCTATTTCAGCGCCCGCCCGGGGCCCTTCCGGCGGCGGAAATGCAAAGCCCCGGACCGGGCAACGGGAAAACCCAGCCCGGAGCTGCCCCTCGGCGTGTGCTGGGGGCTAAGGAGCAATTAGGCTAATGAGGAGCCCTATGAGGCTGCCAGGCGGGTGCAGGGGGTGCAAGGGGCTTGTGCAGCCCCAGGCTCCGCTTCCCGCTGGGAGCGGCTGCCGGCGGCTCCGGCGGCTCCCGTGAGGGGCCGGCCGGTCTCTCCAGAGCCCTTCGCTCACCTGCACGTTTAACTCGCCGCCAATTTGCTGGGCAGGAAATAAAAACGTCTGCAATTAAAGCGCCGGTGGCCGCAGCGAGAGAGGGTCAGCGGTTCGCGTGCTAATGCAAGCAGATTTGGTTATGATTCATTAAGCCATTAGTTTTCTTTTTAATTGCAGCTTCTCAAGGGGGGGGCTGCCGTTCCTGCCGGGTGACTGGGAAAACGGGAGCCGATGGAGCGGACCTGGGGGGTGGGCGGGAAGGGGGGCACTAGCAGACAGTCCCGCCAGGGCCCCACGCATTGGAGCGGCCCCCAGGGACAGGGGGTTTGCGGGAGCGCGAATCCATCCCGGAGAACCGGCCTCAATGAAGAGGTCGGGGCTCCCAAAGCCCCCAGCACCAGCGGGTGTTTCCTCCAATCCCAAAAGGCGGAATTGGGCTGCGGAGCGTCCGGTGGGCGCTGGATCCACCCCGGCTCATGGCTCTAGGTGCTCCCCGTCCTGGGAGCCCCGGTCCCCACCGCACCCGGGGCCGGTGCCCTCAGCAGCCGCCCGCGGGGCAGGCGCCACCTCAGCCCACGTAATTAAACCGCATTAGGGCCTGTGTGGACACAGCCGAGGGGCCAAAGGCCCTAACTCGATTTCCTCCGCTTGCAAATCGCGGCAGCGAAGCTGGCCGAAATCGCATTAAGGCGCTTTTCCCCCCAAACCGTGTCCTCGCAGGGCTGTAATGCGGTTTCGCTAATTTGATTGCAGGGCTCATTCTGATTAACTGGGTTAACACGGGGCTGGGCGCCCTGGGCCTCGCGCCGCGGCCGGGAGCCTTTCCCAGCACGACCGGTGGCGATGCCACCACGCGGGGACAGGGATGCTCCAGCTGGACAGGGATCCGCTGGACAAGGATGCTCCAGCTCTGCCCTGGGATGTGAGCTCGGCGTGCGAATCACAAACAAGAAAAATGATATTTCTGTTGAAAGCGCTTCTTTCGCTTGATGTGTTGCAGAACAAGCACCGGCTCAAGGGGCGCCTCTTCCGGGAATGCATAATTCATGGGAAGCTCGAGGAAAAAAAAGGAAGGAGCTTTCCCTGCGAAGCACAACGGTGGAAATGCTCCCTGCTGCAGAGGTTTCCCATCTGCAAGGTTGGGACCTTTCCGCAGGGATGTTCAGGGATGCTCCTCTGTGCCCCCAAACGCCCTCCGGACTCCCTCCTTTGTCGTGTGGCTGCTGGAGCTTGGGATTAATAGGAAAAACGGGGGGCAGCGGGGTGGTTGGACAGCCCCGGCGGAGCCGCTCTGCAGGCAGCCAAGTTCCAGGGCTGGTTCGGAGCCCGGGACGGGGTGCGGAGCTCGGGGCCGTGTCTGGCCCGGGCTGCCATGTGCCGGCCGCTCAATGCCGGCTTTATAGCGGCGCAGGGAAGCGCCGAGGTCAGGGGGTGCAGCGCGCCCATTCTCCCGCGTTTGCAAAGCCCATGCCATGAATTTTTGCTGGGTGCGCTCAGGGCACAGCCGGGCCCCAGGACGCCGCTCTGGGGCCGCAGAAAAGGAGCCTTTTTGTCCGGCCGCGCCGTCCGCCGGCCCCGGCCCCGCCGCCCCGGGACAAAGAGCCGCTTCTTGCGGCGCTCCAGGGCTCGTCCCGCAGGAATGCGGCCTCTCCGAGGCGCTGCCGGGGAGGAGGGTCTCGCACGAGGGTCCTGGCTCCGTCCCGCGGCGCCCACCACCCTCCCCGGCTGCGGGTCCCTTCGCCCGAGGGCGCGGCCCGCGCAGGGGCTCCCGGCGCCCCCGTCCCGCCCCCCCGGGCAGGTCCCGCCGCACGGAGCGGCGCCGGCCGCCGAGGGCCGGGTCGGGGCGCGGGGCGCCGGGCCGGGCTGAGTCACCCCGGGCGGGCTCGGCACAAAGGGCCCGTTTTCCGCTCGAGGGCTCCCAAGCCGCCCCGGGGAGGTGCCTGGGGCTCCCGCCGCCGGGAGCAGGTGCCTGGGCCCCCCGGGCTCCTCCGCCGGCTCCTACCGCCTCCGAGCTTCGCGGCACCCCCGGGGCGGCTGCCCGGGGCTCTGCTGCGAGGGGATCCCATATTTCCCCCTTATTCCCCTCTATTTTCCCGGTGACGGGAGCGCGCCGGTTCCCCCTAGCGGCAGCGCGCGGGCTCAGCCGCGTTCCCGCCCATGTCCGGGGCAAATCCGGCTCCTAGGGCCGTCCGAGGGCGGCTTCGAGCCCGGTGCCGCCGGGGACACATGGCACCCGCCGCGCGCATCCCCGACGTGCGCTCCCGCCACCGAACACACACGGACTACAACTCCCAGGACGCCGTGCGCGCAGCGGGAGCGCGGCGGCCAATGGCGCGCGGCTTTGCTCCGCTGGCCAGGCGGAGCGCGGCGCGGCGGGAGCTGTAGGCGACGCCACGGGGCCGCCGGAAGCGGGCGGGTGCGGGGGAACTACACTCCCCAGAATGCCGCGGGTCGGCGCGGACCAATGAGGAGCGCGCGTGTTGGCGCGGCGCGCACGCGCGTGGGGTCGGGCGGCCGGAGCTTCATGTGGAGGTCAGGGGCGCCGCGGTGGGTCCCGAGGGCTGCGGCCTGGCGGGTGCGGGGGGCCCGGCCCGGGCGGGAGGGGCGGGACCGGGACCGGGACCAGGACCAGGACCAGGACCAGGACCAGGACCAGGACCAGGACCGGGACTAGGGGCTGCGAGGGCCGAGCGGGGCTCTGGGGCTCCGGAGCGAGGAAAAGCCCCGGGGGGCAGGGGGTATTTTCGTGCTGGTCCTCGGCTCTGCAGGCGCCGCTGCAGGCTAATGCCCTTTTAACAGGCTTTTTGGTTTCTCTTTTTCCCTCCCCCTTTTTTCCTTTGTGCATTTTCCACTTCTTTGCAGGAGGGCTTCGCTGAAGGGGCTGCACGGGAGCCATGGCCGCGAAGGTGTTCGAGAGCATCGGGAAGCTGGGCCTGGGGCTGGCCGTGGTGGGCGGCGTGGTCAACTCTGCCCTCTACAACGGTGAGCGGGAAGGGGCCGATCCCGGGGCCGATCCCGGCGAGCCGGGGAAGGGGCCGATCCCGGCGAGCCGGGGAAGGGGCCGATCCCGGCGAGCAGGGGAGGGGTCCGATCCCGGCGAGCAGGGGAAGGGGCCGATCCCTGCACCGCCTGGACGTGCTCTGGGAGCAGCGCACACTGCAGCCTTGCTGATATGCCCTTTATTCCCTAGTTGATGCCGGCCACCGAGCAGTTATCTTTGACCGATTCCGTGGAGTCCAGGACGTGGTGGTGGGAGAAGGGACCCACTTCCTCATCCCCTGGGTACAGAAACCCATCATCTTTGACTGCCGATCTCGCCCACGTAACATTCCCGTCATCACCGGCAGCAAAGGTAAATGTCCTGGAGCGGTGGCTGCAGCAGAGAGTGCCACTTTGTAGAGTGTCTGCTGTGGTGAGCTGCGTGACCTTGAGTTCTGTGCCTCGGGACAAGGGGCTTAGCTGGTAACAACCCAGAGGGGAGAGCAAAGCACCCACATACCTTGCGAGACCGTGTTCCAGCTATGTCCTGTGCCTTATTCTCACGGGGGTTTTGATTTCTTTATAGTTGGTTGGACAAGGACATGAGAAGAAGCTTTAATGTGGTCACTTCATGATTTTTAACCTGGCAGGAAATCACTGGGGAGAGATTTTAACTTCTGGATGTGGGGAACTGCTGTGTGCTGAGTCCAGGCTAGCGTGGCATCAGGACTGGTCTAAGTTGGTGTTAGTCCCCAAACAGATTAAGTGGCCCTTTGTTCCCTTCTGTAGGCCTCCCCATTAATGCAAAAGATCTGTCCCTACAGTGGGCAAATAATTCCCTGCTTCAGATGCAAACTGCAGCTTAAACCTTATCTGCAAGAAAGATTAGGTCCCTGTGTGAAAAGGACAGTAAAAATAACTTCTTTCTGCCTATAGAGAAGCTGAAAGGTTTGTGCTTTCTCAGTTAGTTACTGCAAAGAGGGCAACTTCAGGAGAACTCCGGTCTCCACAGTCCAGAACTAAGCTTGTGTCTCTCTGCAGATCTACAGAACGTGAACATCACGTTGCGCATCTTGTTTAGACCAGTGACTGCCCAGCTACCCCGCATTTTCACAAGCATTGGAGAAGACTACGATGAGCGTGTCCTGCCTTCAATCACAACTGAAATCCTCAAGTCCGTTGTGGTAAGGGCAGCGTGACAGCTGCTGGGCTCTGTCTGTCCCCTTTTGGAGCAGTGAGAGACCTGTTGGGGTGTGAAATACCTAGTGCTCCATCTCCTGGAAACTTGATTCTCACTTTTTTGTCCCCGCCAATATCAGGCTCGCTTTGATGCTGGAGAATTGATCACTCAGAGAGAGCTGGTGTCAAGGCAAGTGAGTGAGGACCTCACGGAGAGAGCAGCAACCTTCGGCCTCATCCTAGATGATGTGTCCTTGGTAAGAGTTCTCCCTTTTTTTTAAAGTCAGATAAGAGTAGTAGAGTACAGAACCGCTGGGTGCCTAAAAGGGGGATGGAATTTTAGTCACACGGGAGATGTTTGTCTGGAGCTGCATGTTTAGTGGCTTGTGTTGGTATGTTGGGTTTGTCACTGGCTGCTGGTGACCTTCAGAAAGGCCCTGAAGGGCTCAGCTGGACCTTCTCCTTTACTGACCTCGCTCTTGTAGGTGGTTGTGGTTGCAATAGGGAGCAAGTGCTTTTCGTATATGATGGATCAGGCTGCAGATTGCCTGACAGCAGCCTGCTGTTCCACAAGCGCCCTGAGACTCGGGAGGATGTATCCGCTCCAAGGAGCTTTAGTGAAAACCTGCCCCTTTGGTAGAATCCTGCTAGTTTCCTACAACTATGGCTTTTCCTTGCTGAGTCTTGTTCTTTTTTCCCTCCCTCCCTACTCTCCCCTAGAGCTTTGTAAAATAAATCTTTGTAAGTCTGGCTTGTACATGCACTACTCTCTCTGGGATTCCCCTCAAAAGCCTGCTCAGAAGAAAGGGAAACAAGCTCTTTCATTTGGGTTTGATCACAGAGGAGTCTCTGCAGGAAAGTGACTTTGTTTGCACTACATGTGAGCTCTGGCTTTGTGGCGGGTGCTTTGTACTGAACACGCTCCTTAAGGAAATCTGCCTTTCCCTGCAACATCCCAGCAGGCTAGAGGTGTCCAAAGAGTCCAGGCTGAGAACACAAGCACCTACGTGAGCAGGAAAGGCCAGGGTGGCTTTGTGGGAGACTGCTGCCCTGCCTGGGAGGGAAGGGGCTCCCTCTGCAGGGTGTTTTCCTAGGCTGTAAGGATCATGTGGAACATCTCCCAAGTTACAGGTCTTACCTGTCTGCTGACCTGGAGTTAGGCTTGTGTTGTCTCCCTTCAGTGCATCTGATACCATTCAGAATGGGATCAGAGAGCCCTGCCTGTCCTAGGTCTTGTTACCCTTCAGTTCTTCTAGGGAATGCCAGTGTTCCATCTCCAGTTCCAATGCAGGAGGGTTTCCTAGCACATGGGAGCTGTGCTGTTCTCAGCGTTGCTGCTGGAAACCATCAGGGTTATGGACTTTGTGGCTCACTTTGTCCCGCAGACCCACCTGACCTTTGGCAAGGAGTTCACAGAGGCAGTTGAAATGAAGCAAGTGGCCCAGCAAGAAGCAGAGAGAGCCAGATTCATCGTGGAAAAGGTACCTGGTACTCGTGCAGGACTGACCTGGAAACAGGTCCCGGTGTCTTCTTCTCAGTCTTGCTAGCAGGGAACATTTCAAATGTTGCTTGGAGTCGAAGTGGGGATGCGGTGCTCCCTGCACGGCCCTGGCATGAGGCTGTTGGATAGATAAAGCCTAAATGTATGTGGGTTTAGGGAGAGGAGGTTGTTTTTAAGGTGAATTCTAAACCTCTTCTCCCTAGTGGAGGGGTGGGGAGAAGGACAGTCAAACAGAACGAACCCTTAAAATAAAATCACCTTCTATTTTACTCTTGTTAAGTTTCTTATTGGGGAAGAAAAAAAGGCAGTATTGTGATGAAGTAGGAATTTATTCTTTTCATGTGATAACAGCATCTTTCTTCTCCTGCATGGTCCTTGTTTTCCCTGTTGCTCATTCCCCTTCTCACTTGTTCTGTGCAGGCTGAGCAGCAGAAGAAGGCAGCTGTCATCTCTGCTGAAGGAGACTCCAAAGCCGCGGAGCTCATCGCCAACTCGCTGGCCACCGCGGGCGACGGCCTCATCGAGCTGCGCAAGCTGGAGGCAGCCGAGGACATCGCTTACCAGCTGTCGCGGTCCCGCAACGTCACCTACCTGCCCTCCGGACAGTCCGTGCTCCTGCAGCTGCCCCAGTGAACGCGGCTCTGCAGCCGCAGCCAGGTCACTTCTACCTACCAGATCAGCCCTTTCCAAAAGAATCATTGCAATTTCCTGATTGGGTAAAAAAGAGGAAATTAAAATCCAGCCCTTTTTGAGTTGATGAAATAAAACTGAACGCTCTTGACAATAAACCTGCATTCCTCCCATGTATGGTCAGAGCAGTGACCATCCAGCTAGGTTTGAGAATTGCCCTTTTCCAGGCAGTTTGGGAAGCATTTTATCTCCTGACTTCTGGGAGGAACAAGTACCCCAGGAGATTTCCTGGCCTCTGGAGTGCTGAATCGGTCAGGTTTCACAGGGATGCATCAGTGCCTTCAGGATGTTTGAGCCAGGGCCGTTAGACTTGTGTGTGCTGCACTAGAACAGGGATGTTGGTGGCTCGCTCTGCAGTCGAGCTGGTGTCCCTCCTGCTAGGAGGGCATCAGGTTGGCGACTGCAGTGCTTGTTTGACCTGCAGCACCATTAGCACAAGGCCCACGTGGAGTGGGTTGTGGCTGCAGGGAATGGGAGCAGAGGTCCCCTTAAGCACTGCATGGAGAAGCTACTTTCCCTGCAGGAAATACTTCCCAATCCCATGCTACAAGGGGGCATGTCCACCTCTGCCCCTACAATTTGCCACACGCTCTTTGCTGTCACTCGCCCTGTTGGGCAACGTTGGTTATTTCCCCAAGGTCGGTAACGGGCAACTGCTCTGTCCCAAAAGGTGCCTTGGACAAAGAGGGGCTGATCCGACACTCCGTGGCTCAGGCAGTCTGAGGTGGGCTGAATTCTCTGTTACATCAGTGCTCTTTACTTAGGGAATCTGAATTGCAAGGAGGATGTGATTGGTGAGATTGTATAACTAGCCTTCAATAAATGCCATGGTCCCAAGCCTAGTAGTGTGGATTTTTTTGAAGCGTTGGATCAGCAGAGCAAGACTTTACGCTTCTGCTAGATTAGGAGTGCTGGCTTGCTCACTTCACTTCCCAAGTGCTCTTTGGCTTTTTTTTACCTCCACAAAGCCAGCATACGTTCCATAGGCACTTAAAGCCAGAAGATTTTCAATTTTCTTCCCTGCATGGTTTGAGCTGTTCACTGCACCTACATCTGTTTTGCAGGGTTGCTGTTTCTGATGGTGTCGGATCAGAAAAGGAGTGTTCTACCAGCTGCCAGCTCTGGTGACTCCGAACCTGCTGCTGGCTGTCAGAAGCCCTTGTATTGACCTGGCACCCCAAAACCCCCCTCCTGCAACCACGGTGCTTGTAGAGCTTCCCCGTGCCTTAGCAGGGCGGCCTCGAGCAGATGTCATCGCTGTCCTGGGGCTGTTGAACCGTGGGGAAGGCTTCTGTAAGCGGTGGCCTTGGCTTGCCAGCACCACAGCCACGTTGGGTTGCTGTCTGGTGAAGGGGAAAGACTTAGGCTCTTTTTTTTTGATGGGCAGGATATGTGCTTGGTGATGAGGTGCCTGAGCTTGCGAAGTATTTTAAACAGCTGAGCACTCAGGTCTGTAAGTCCCAAATAACTTCCAGACCTCTTCCCGCTACAGTGCTTTTGTTCTTCTAGTTTATTGCCTCAGACACTGCTTTAAGGAAGCTTCCACTTTTCTCCCAAGGTTCCTTTTAAAGCCCCTTGGTGTTTCCTGCGTTTCTCTGAGCTCCAGGTGCTGGGCTCCACACCGTGGATCTGAAATCTTTTCTCAGCTTCTGTAGCTCTGGATTACTTCTGCCTCCAGCTTTGTTTTCAGTGGAGTGTGGAGCGTTTCCTGCTGCTTTTGCTGTTGGCCTCTCTGGAGAAGGTGTCTGAAGGCTCTAACAGTGGCCCCTGGGGCTGATTAATCACCATTTCCTTTAGCTTTTGGGTATAATTCTTTTCACAAATGTTCCCTGGCTGTTAACTGCACCGTTACCCTCGTGCTGCCTCGCTTGATGCCTAAAGCTGCCGTGAACTCATCAGACTTCAAAGCCGTTCCTGAAGCTGGAGCTGTCTTGGTGCCTGCCAGCTGAACCTGTTGTTTATGCTGTGTTCATAGCTGTCCTTCAGCCTTGCAGACCATGGGGACCCTCTACCTATCTGGCTCCAGATGGACAAGAGTGACCTTAAAATCAGGCCCTAGTCTGGTGCGGCCTGTGTAGGGTTACGGGGGGAGGAAGCGCGGAGCCTTTCGCTCGCTGGATGGCTGCTCTGAGCTGCGCACGGCTGAGCGGCGTCCCCACCAGCTGGCTCGGCTGCTGTCCGGCTCCTTGGTTTGGGGAAAAACAAGAAATCAACAGAAAAGAGTCAACATTGCGTAGCAAAGGGTCAGCCCTCCTGGCTTTGCTGAGCAAAGCGGGGCCGAAGGGATTAGAAGGTTGGGTGCTCCCTGCTTGCCAGGTTGCTGGCCCAGAGGTGTTGGCAGGCAGGCAGCTCTTGCTGCTGTGCTTGTCGGGGCAACAGAAAGAGCTGCGGGCTGGGGAGGATGAGGGCAGGCCGCCTGCCTGGCTTCTTCTAACCTTGGTGCTCTTCATAACCCAGTAAGCAAAACTTTCTCACGAAACAGCCTCTACCTGGGATGGAGAAGCAAGAGGAGAGGTCAAGGCATGTGGCTTGTACTGAGCGCAGAGGCATTTTGTTGCTGCAGGTCTTCATCTGTCCTTCCAGAGACCCGGCATAAGCCACTGGATCCACTTGGAATCAGGTCGGAGGCTTGTGATTCCTCCACTGGCCTTGCCCCTGTTGTAATTCTGCCTGCTTGTTGGGGCTCTCGTGCTTGACAGATGCTCCAAGCTGCAGATCTGCCACTTCATCTCGCCCTAAAGACCGAGAGGGGCTGCCCTGTGCCCGGGGGGCACCTCGGCCACGAGGATGGAGCGCTCCGTGGGCCGTGGCTTCCCGCGGAGCTGGGCGCACCCTGCAGCTCAAGGGCAGCCCTGCTCCCAGGTAGGAAGAGCTGCATGATGCTATTGAAGGGCGGCAGAGAAACTTGGGATTCGTTTCCATGAACAGAAAAGCCAGCAGGCCTGTGGTTTGGCACTCGAGCCTGGATTCCCACTGTGTAAAATGACACAAGCTCTGACTGAAGCATTTCCTGCAGTCAGGCAGGCAGGAACAGATCTCTGCTCTGGAGGCTTTCTGATGTTCAGCACGGATCACCGCCATGCTAAAACTTCTGCTTTTTTGGGGGGCAGAATGCCTTCTGTGGTCATTTTCTCCTCGTTTTGACCACCTCTTTGCTAAACACTTTGAACTCGGTCTATTTTGACTCCCCCATCCAGTATTTTGAAATGGGTTTTCTCTGGAGGAAGGACAGATACAGTGTGGTGCACAAACCAATTTCCCAGCAGGGCTGGGCCATATCAGCAAGCTGCAAAGTGCACGCCCTTTCTTAGGCAACCCAGCTAAAAGGGCTCCAAAAGTTACTGCGAAAGCTTTGGCCCCAGTCGCTGCCCGAGTGCTCACTAGTCAGAACCCAGTTTCCCTCCGCAAGGCTTTTGCAGCTACGGACACTGCCTCGCAGCAGCCTCCCAACAGGCACTGCTGGTTGTTCTGTGTCCCACCAGATGGTGACGTTCAGCACCAGCCTCGGGGAGGGCTGTTCTGTGGCTGAAGGCTGGGGCTTTGCTGCTAACCCCCCGGGTTCCCTGGGCCAGAAAGGTGACCTAGGAAGAGGTGGACACCTTCGGGGATGATCCCAAGGGGAGAGCAGCCGACATGGGCAGGCTGGGCCGTGTTCCCGGCAGAGGGCAGCAGCAGCTCTGCTCCCTGCGGCCACGGAGAGTCCTGGGGACCAAAGGGTGTCCCTCAGGTGGGCACCGGGCAGCAGGGGGGTCACCCAACCCCTGGCAGAGATCAAGGAGTGGACAAGCACAAACACAAGGGTAGGTGGGGGAGGAAGAGCGCAGCGTGGCAGGGCACGGGTCTGAAAGCACCATGCGACCAAGGGCTCAGGCAGAGGCTTAGGTGCTGAGCCAGCCTGGCCTCAGAGTCCTGCAATGCCCACTTGGCCCTGAATGCACAATACGAGGTATGGGACCAGCTCTGGTGAAGGTCTGTCCGTTATCCTCAATGTGAGACCTACTGCTGCAAAGAGCTGGTTGCCACCTTCACGCATCAAAGCTCTACAAGTGGAGGTGAAAACTCTGTCTTGTCTGTGATCCTCAAGAGGTGACGAGGTTTGGTTTGCTTGGCTTTTCCTGCTGGGATGTTGCCTTGCTGCTTCTCCTTCCATTCCCGCTGGTGGCAAAGCTCAGCTCTGCACTACCTGCAGCAGCCAGGCCAGCCTGTTAGCAGCGTTCAGACCAGCTTTTGTTCATGATAAACAAACAGGAAGCTGCCTGATTTCCTCTATGTGTTCACCCCCCCACCTCTCTCTCCTTTTTAATAGATAGCCAACCAGCCTACCTGATTTGTGAGGAGGAGACTGAAAACTGGCCCTTTGGAGCAGCTGTAACTTGGAGAGCGGCTACCGCACAGAAATGCGCATCTGCTCCCTGGTAGTTGCTGATGCACCAGAGCCGGCGCTCCCCAGGTAAGGAAGCTCCCCAAAATTGTGATAATTTGTACCCTGCGGCAAGCTGGCAGCATGTCTGAAGTGGTTACAGCAAAGGGATGGGGAGGAGTTTCCTTATTGCTTCCTTTGTGCTGTTTATATCCAACTGGATTGAGCAGACAATGTGTCCTGAAATGCAAAGGAGATGGGGGGGGGGGGAAAGCACTTATGGAAGTGGGTAAAAAGTTAGTAGGGTCCTAAACTAGGCTGGAGCGGAGCCGGGCTGGGCGAGGGGAGCATTTGAGGACTAGTGCCTCTTAGGGACACATCAGTTCAATTATTCCTCGGCAGGCACTGGAGGCTGAGCCGTTCCTCACATGCCTGTTTTCCATGAGCAGAACTCAGCTGATTTCTGTGCAGCCACTCCCCACTTACACCGGGGCAAGTGAATCTCAGAGCTGGGTAGCAGGGTGAGCGATGGGGACATAGGCAGCTAGGTGATGCAGGACGGACTTCCAGGGATGAAGCATCCGATGTCTTCAGGAAACTGCAACGGTTCTTCTTTTAACCACATATTCACCATATTCACTTGCTGATCTGCAGCAAGTCCAAAATCGTCAGTGAGCTGATCTTGATGTTGGACAAGCCCTAACTGTGCCTGAGCGTGGGAAGAAGGAGCGTCCCAAACGGAACTGGCAGGCACCATGGAACACGGAAGCAGTGGGAGATGCCTGTTGCGAGATGAGTGTTCGCTGTTACTCTTCAGCTGTGGGGAAAGGGGCAGCAAGGCAGGAAGGACAGGAGGAGGCTCGGAAAGCAAGGCGCAGGATGCCTCTGGAGGTGAAAAATCCTCCTGTGCACCAGAGGCAAGAACAGGAAGGAAGCAGGGGCTAAGGCTGAACAAGGGGAGTTTAGCCTGGAGACGTTTATTGAAACATGTCTTTCATGGGGATGAGTCTCATGATGCCATTTCTACAAAGCTGGTAAATAAAACTCTGTTGAGGCTTTATATTTCTGACATCTTCCTCTCACATGACTCTTCCCAGGTGGTTTTCAAACCCAAAAGGGAGCTTCTATACCCAAAGCTATGCTGGAAGATTGGGTGTGAATGGAAAAAACCCTGCAGTTAAACTAGTTCATTCCTCACCAGGAAACTGCAGCTGAGGTCGAAGAACCGGTGCTTACATTGCTGTGGCAGGAGTTGACGCTGATCGGAGCAGAAGTACTCCTACCACAGCAGTACAAATGTCCCCAGGGAATGCCATGGTGATGTTTTTGTTTAAGAGTTAGCCCAGCATAAATGTTGCCCTTGGTAGACAGTCTACTGAGGAGATCACTTGAGATTACAACATAAGCCAAAGCAGATGAAATGGGCAGCACATAGAGTAGAGGTCCAGTTCTTTGGTTTCCCGTGCTTCCATCCTGCTCTTATTGAACTGCCATAGCTCAGCATCTGTATTTTACTTTGCAATTTTTTAAAAAGGCACAAGAAAGAGGGAACTTCTTATTTTCTGTGGAATGACTTTATGTGGAAGCTGATGCAGAAAGTCCTAATACAATGATGTCAGTTCCCAGCACCCCAAAATCTAGGCCTGGATCTGTCAAGTTTTTCCATTACACAAGGCTGTTGCCCTGCCTGAGTCCTTAATGCCCAAGGTACCGTAACAGCAGCTGTCTGTGCTGCAGCCCTGAGGAGCCCCTCAGTACTACGATGCTGGAAGTGCTAAAATATATCGAGGAGGGTTGGGTTTGTCTTCCTTGAAGAGCAGAGTCAAGGTTACTCTTACTGGAAAGTACTGCAGTCTTTCTGCTTCCCTGCTGCTTGTTTGTTGCCTGTGACCTCTGCCAACATCTAACTGCTTGAAAGGAGATGTTGATAGGTGTAAACTCTGCAGTGTTAGTTGGAGGTGGTTATCTTTAACTGTGGCCTTACAGTGGACCAGTAAAGGAGAAGAGAGAATGGGAAGAGGAACTTCCTGTGCTTGAACTTCTACTCTGCTCTGCTAGTCTCAAAGTCGGATCCTCTCCATTCAGTGGTGGTGGTTCCCTCAGACAGTACAGGGCTTCCTGTGACAAGGGCTAGCAGGAAAAACCCTTTGTTTTCCTTTTGCTTCCTTTCCCATTGCTCAAGAGGACTCTCAGCCCTGTAGAATAGAGCAGGATGCCTGGCAGATAAACCATTGATTTGAGAGTCAACTGGCTGCGTTGTAGAAGTGGCCTGTCTGTGCCTTGGTTTATTTTCTCCTCCTTGTTTGTTTTCCTAGCTGGGACAAGGGCTTTCTTTGCAGTGTCCCTGCATAGGACTAAGGGCTCTTCTCCCTTGGGGAAGGTGAAGAAAGTCCTGACTTCAAAAGTATTCTCATAAGCTCCTTGGTGTCAAGTCACAGTTCAGGCTGTGCCCAATGCTGAACTGTTACGTCTTGGCAGCTGCAGCAAAACAGCTTGCAGAGATGGGCTAGTGCCGAATCACCTGGGCCTGCTTTTGTGCCAGTCCTGTCCCCAGGTTTAACAAGCCACAGAGTCACCTCTCACAGCCAGGCTGCTGTGGTGCAGAGTGGGAAGATGCAGGCAGGACAGCAGGAAGGGAGCCCATCGTCTCGTTGGCTGTGGGGAACGAAAGGGCTCGTGCAGGAACCTTTCTCAGAACAGGAAGGACAGCAGTTCCTTGATGGCTGCTTTAGTTAAGCCCATGCAAACTGGTCACTCTGAAGGCAGCTGCCAGAAAAGAAACATTTCAAAGCACTGTGGACTCTGATTCTAGCTATTTTTATCTTGTCTGGACTATATATGCACATGGATACGCACACTACTCTCTTCCCAGCCTATCACTAAGTATCCACAAGTGAAGGGATCCCTTTGCACAGAGATCTTGCTGTCATTCTCTTCCTGAAATGTATTTTCTTGAATCATTTGGCTCTAATCTGGCTTGCTAGCTGTCAAAGAGTTTCCCAGGAAATCATCAGCAGAGGAATTCGGATGATCCTTCCTGACAGCAGAAAATCATCCTTGCTCCAGTAAAGCAGAGGACTCTTCTAAACTCCATTGCACCCACAGCAGCAGTTCACGTACGAGTGCAGCCCTCAAACTGGGTAGATACCTCCTGAATTAGAGGATTCCAGCCTGGCTCATCATAGAGACCTCTGGAGTGAGCTGCTACAGCTGCTTGCTGAAACACTGCAATGGTTTAGGGCAGAAAACGAGGCTATTTGTCGCCTGTCTCTTATGCTGCATGCAATAAGGAGAAAGCACACGGGCATGTCCCATAGTGGTTTTATTTCAGAGACAAGGGCAATGCCGGGGAGAAGGGGTCAACATGCCCCAGGATCCCACCGAGCTGGCAGCGAGCTGCAGGAAGTTGCCTCTAGAAGTTACCCAAGAGCAAGAGGAAAGCAGATGACAGCAAGGAAATCGGAGGGGCGATAAGGATCTGCGGCCAGGAGGCAGGTGTGCACTAGGGCGCAGATCGTGTGCGCGCAGAGCTGCGGTGCTGCGGCTGCGTTCTGTTCGTCTCCCTCTACCTGCCTGACATGTCTTTTCATGTCAAAAGCTAGATCAAAGAGAGATGTAAATAGGTGAGCGAGGCTCCCTTGTGGGAACAGGGCTGGGTGCCACAGCCGGATTCCTACCTGGGAGCTGCCACCCTCCGTGAGCTGAGCACTAGGGAAGAGCGCGCGCGACTGCAGGGTGATGGGGGCACTCGGGACCAGGCCACTGCGGGAGGCTGGAGCAGCCTCTGCTCTAAGCCACCGCCGACACGGACGGACCACGACAGGACCACATCATCTTCCAAGGCCTTTAGACTCCAAGGATATTTGCATTTGATCCCCTTTTGTTATTCTCCTCCCTCCTGCTATCCACTGAGAAGTGGGACTTTGCATTTCCTTTTTTTAACCTCTGCAGAGCTTGTTTTTGAGGGCAGGAACGTCACCCTCACTGCCACCTTGAATGTCCTTCACAGAAAAGGCGCCTTCCGTCCTCCGCTTGCCATTCCAGACGGAGGGATCTCACACCACAGGCTCAGGGTAAGCAAGCCTCGTTAGCAAGGGGCAGGCACAGCCTCACACGAGAGAGAGAACATTCTTCTCGAGAAGCTGCCCTGCATGAGAGTGCTGAGTCGAGGTGGAGCAGCGGGGATTCGCTCAGGGCCGCCCCTTCCCCCTCCAGCTAAACATAGTCCCAGCAGAGATTAGAGCAGCCTGGGGCCTGCTCCGAGCTGGACGCGCTGCTAATCGCTCCCACGGGGCTCCTTGGAGCAAAGGGCTCTGTGCTCGGCTCCTTTCCCATGCCCCTGCGGCAGGGGTTGCTGGGGCAGGCAGGGAAGCTGGCAACATCGTTCCGATCCCACCATGGGGCTCCCCGGCCTTCGCTGCCCCTTTGATTTGCGAGTGAACTCGGACAGTGCAAATCTGCACAGGGGGTTCTGTTCAGTAGCCAAAAGCAGGGCAAGGAAATTTGCAGGTAGCTTGCAGGAGGAGAGGGCTGGATTTATTTTCTTCTTCTTTTTTTTTTTTTTTTTCAGAACCAAGTGCCAAGTTCCCTCCAAACGAACAGCAGAAGAAAGAACAGAGGCAAATAAGGGGTTGGGGACTGGGGATAGGACTGGGCAGTGTGGTGCAAGGGCAGATTCCTCAAGTGCCTGGGCAGTAGATACGACTAGAGAGCAGGGCCAGTGCCCTTCCCCCCTTTCCTGTTTCTGCTACTCTTGTTAATTCTTTTAGAGCGGCCAAACCTAAACCACAGCAGGGCTCTTCCCTCCTACACAGCACTCAGCGGTGGTTTTCAAGGCTACGGAGGAGGCTTTGCAGCTTCCCCGGCAGCTCAGCGCCAGCCTGGGGAGGGCAAGAGGCAGCACCGACCCCGCAGCCCTCCGTGAGGCCCCTCCAATGCTGAGTTCACGCAGAAAAGAAAAAAAAGAAACTATCAAAAAGCAGCACCCCCTCTTCTTGCCCCCTCTCCCGTGCCGCTCAGCAGGCCGGGCCCTCGGGTGGGTGTGCGCACCAGACCGCAGGCCAGAGCGGAGCTGTTATTGGTACTTCAGCAGGGGGAAGGAGGTTTGAACGAGTGAGGGCTGGGGTTGGGCACCACATAACAGCAGCGAGCGGCTCCCGCCGGGGCTCCCGAGGGGCCATGGCAGCCGTTTATGCGACCGTTGGAATGGTTAACGGCCGTTATCCCCCCCACCCCAGGTGACCGGTCCGTTACGGCCGTTACCCCCGTTACCTCCCCTCACCCTCTAGTGACCCTTAGGACCGTTACAGCCGTTATCTCCCCCCCCACATTCCCTAGTGACCGTTAGGACCGTTACGTCCGTTATCCTCCCCACATCCCCTAGTGACCGTTACGGCCGCTATCCCGCCGGCTACGGGAGAGGGAAGCGAGGCGTAGGCCAGGGTTAGCCGCAGCGCCCCGCCTGGGCGGCCTCGCAATTAGGGCGGCCTCGCTAATTAGCGCCGCGGAGTTACCGGCCGCGCCGCCTCACCTGAGCGCCGCGCTCCGCGCATGCGCAGCCCGCGGCGCGCGCCTCACCTGCGCTCCCTCCGGCCCCGCCGCGCTCCGAGGTGAAAGGGGAGGGGGGGGAGCTTGACCGCGCATGCGCCGCGCGCCCGCGCTCCCCCTCAGCCCATGGGTGCCCCCCCCCCTCCGCGCGCGCGCGCCCGCCCGCTCGCTCCCCCCCCCCCTCACGCTTCACCTCCCTCCCC
>JAUBOD010000167.1:232059-242227 GCA_032353885.1 Nothura maculosa
GAGAGCTGGGAACGTGGGCCTTGGTGCGCTCTTTTTTGAAGTGGTAATATGCTCATACCAAGCGGTTTGGGGAATATTCTTTAAATGCACCGCGGTGAAATGGTGGCAGTGTGTGCAAACAGACTGTTTCAACAGCCAGCAAAGCCAAGGACGGGCGGAAAAATGCAAGGTTTCCTTTTTGTGGCCCATCTTGTGCTTTTTCTGGTGATTTACCAGCAGAATTTGGAGAGGCTTCCGGATTGCTCAGGTGACTTGTGGGAGATGCTGAATCTGCATCTGTCTCTGTGACTGGGGACTTGGGGGGTTGTGAATAATTCATTAAGTTTTGTTGAAGGAAAAGCTAAATAGTGGGTTTTTCCCAGGCCCCCTGCTTTCCAAGGGTCTTCCCGGTATAGAGTTGTTAATGTTGCCTTGTAATCAGAGCCGTTTATTTCATTATTTACCAGTTAGTTCTTTTTTTCCCCATGCGAATGTTGCTCCCAAGCCGGTGTTAACAGCCCATCGTCCCCATCTCCTGACTCCTCTTGCTGCCTCTCACCTCGGTTATCATGCAGATCTGCGTGGTGACATTGCTCCCAGGCGTTTGCTTCTTTCATGTCACTGCTGCAGTCATAATAATAATAACGAAAATCACGGTGGTTCTGCAGAATGAAAGTGTTTTAGCCCTGCTGGACTTAGCCCAAGGTTGTAATTTCAACCTCAAGATTTCTATTGACTTTTGTAGCTAGGAATGTGGCACTCTCCTTTTTTACCTACTTGATCCATCCGTTTTCTCCTAGGGCCTTTTGTATTCCATGGATAGATGTGGCAGTTTGATTAGTTGCATCCATTGGGAATCACGAGGTGTTCTTTCACAGGAGGAAGCAGTAGCATCCTGGTCAAATTCCAGCTTGGATAAGTGCAAGTGACATTTAGGGAGGCCAGTGTGGTTTCATTTGGCTCCTGCATTGAGGAGGAAGAGGCTGGGCAGAGAGGGACGCAAAGGGATGAGCACCTGAAATGCGGGATTGTGAATTCCTGAGGCGCAGGCAAGCGCCGGACGGGGTTGGAGCAAGTGCTGGGATGTGGTTGGAGCAAGCGCCGGAGCTGGTTTTCTTGCTCTGTTGGATGCTGCAGAGGTTGGAAACTCTCCCTGGTTGGGAGGGTTTCCACCAACACCCCCCGTGCGAGTCTGCGTCGGTGGGAGCTCGTTTGCTCTGCAGCCTCCTCCTCCTCTCTGCTTTGCGGGAGAGGATGGGCCCTTCCCGGCGGATGCAGAGGTGTTTCCGTGCTGCTCTGCACCTTGTTCCATGGGGAACTGGGACAGAACTGCGCCGAGGAGCCCCCAGAGCTCCAGGGAGTCCAAGGAAAACGCGGATCGTTGGGATTGCAGTGCTCGTGCTGGCCCACAGAAGGGGTGCATGCATTTGTGCCTTAGTTGTACCCGGTTCACTCAAGGTAGAGCCACAGGACACTTCCCCCTCGACACATGCAGCTCGTAGATAGGGTGTCCCGCATGTCGCGTCCCTTATACAGATTGAAAACATACAGTTTGGTGAGTACCTCCATTTCTTGTTTTTTTAATTGACCATTTTCTCTCTGTTGTCTCTCGTAGATAAAATATTCGACAGGTCGTTGACAACTTTCTTCAGAAGAATAATTGCTGCTGCTCTGCTCTTGCCATAATGCCAGAATTGAGACCTACACGTCCGTGCTAAACACCGCCAGCGAATCCTATTTTGCTCCTTGTGTGTAGATGGAACAGGCGTCGGTCTTGACGGCCCATCCCGATTGAAAGCTGCTTGCTTGGTTTTCTGGGATTAAAGGTGCTCGATGAATCAGGGCCCCCCAAATGAGTCAGACAGCCAATTCTTGCCAACAGCTGGTTGAAAATTGTGCTGCGCATGTAGCAGGCATGGCACAAGAGGACAGTCGCCGTGGTCAAGTGCCAGCCACGTTTTATCACGGTGCCAGCCAGGAACTCGACCTGTCCACCAAAGTGTACAAGAGAGAGTCAGGAAGTCCCTACTCAGTGCTGGTGGACAGCAAAATGAGTAAACCCCATCTCCATGAGAGAGAGGAGCAGCCGTATTTCAGGGAGAACAGATCAGTAGGAGAGGTCGGGGCTGTGAAAGAAGACAGAGAAAACTCTGACGACTCTGAGGAGGAGGAAGAGGAGGAAGATGAAGTGACTTACAAAAGGGAGCAAATTATAGTAGAGGTAAACCTTAACAACCAAACATTAAATGTGTCAAAAGGGGAGAAGGGTGTCCCCTCCCAGTCCAAAGAGACTGCTGTTCTTAAGACCAGCAGTGAGGAAGAGGAGGGTGACAGTGGGGAAGAGGCCACTGAAGAAAGTAATGATGATGAGGAAAATGAGAGGCAGAAGAAAAAAGAGAAAAGAGTGGAGAAAGTTAGTGTTGCACAAAGGAGAACAAGGAGAGCTGCCTCAGCTGCAGCAGCCACCACTTCCCCATCACCCAGAACTACAAGGGGTCGTAGAAAGAGTGTGGAGCCCCCCAAGCGTAAGAAGAAAGCTGCAAAGGAGCCCAAGGCACCTGTGCAGAAATCAAAGTGTGAAGAGAAGGAGACTTTAACCTGTGAGAAGTGCCCCAGGGTGTTTAACACACGCTGGTACCTGGAGAAGCACATGAACGTCACTCACAGGCGCATGCAGATCTGCGACAAATGTGGGAAGAAATTTGTGCTAGAAAGTGAGCTGTCCCTTCACCAGCAAACAGACTGTGAAAAAAATATCCAGGTAGGTTTGCTCACCTGCTTGCCAGATTTCCACACCTTCTGTTGTGCCCTGGATACAGCTAGTGGACACTTCAGAGGGGGAAATCTCCTACACAGACCAGGTTCTGACCAAGACCTTGTCTCTACATGCCAACACTTCTTGGTGTTTTCCAAGAGAAGTGAATCGCAGGGAACAGTGCACCACTGCTTTGTGCTTTAGCAGTTGTTTTAATATTTAACCACATGTTGGGAAAAACAAAAACTACTTTTAACACACATCAGACTCGAGAATAACAGACCTGACAAGTGCCTTTGCTGGGAAGTGCCTTGACAGCATAAGGCCTATTTCTGCAGGTGCTGGGCACTTGCAGCTTATCGTTAGCTTTCAAGTTGGATTTTTGTGTCACGTCCAGGTAAAGTGTCGAGGAAGGACAAAATTACAGTGTGTTACTGGTGTCAGAAAGGTGCAGAATCCTGGCGAGGCAAGCAGGTGAGAAACTAGTGAAGTCAGGATTTAAATTTGCGTCAAATGCAGCTTGTTTATCCTAGAGCGATAACTGCATAGAAGTAATTTACAGTAGTGTTCGTGTACGGATATGCAAGTGTATGAACTCACAGACTAAATACATTCATGAGCCGGCCTGGTCCCCAGTGGAAAAAAGCTCAATAAATCTCACTGATAGTATAAAGGTCTCTGGTCTTTCTCAGCAGAAGATTTGCGGCTTTTAATTTTATACAACAATGGGAGCCTGTGTTGTAATAGAACCATTTTAAAATGTAAGTGGTGGAAAGAGTTTCAGAGTTTCTGATTCATCCGTGGTTTGTACTTTGCTAATAGGCATCTGTGTTCTCGTGTAACTGGGGACACTGTTGTTTTATCTGGCGACTGATCGCGCTTTGTTGCCACCTACTTCTGAAACAATCCCAGTGCTGGGGGAAGCGGCCCTGCAACGCTCAGCGACTGGAGGGCAACACGTTTTTGGGGTCTGTCCAATGAGATTTACCAGCAGAAGGGTTTCACATTTTTGTTTGCTTGCTGAAATGCTGAACTGAAGCGGTATTCAGTCCCTGCTGCTGCGGGGGACAGCTGGGCTCTTTATTGCCATTCCTTGTACTCTGCAGGGCCATTCACATGCAGCCCCGGGTAGCGCTGCGCTGCTTTGCCTTAGGTTTCAACTCATGGGAGGAAGGTTGAGGAAAGGAGTGTAAAATATTGAGTGTTGAGATTAGCTAAGCAAGTGTATAAACATTTCGGGACATCCTGGTTTCTGCCAAAGACCTGAAAAATCCTTGCAGTTTTTGAAATAAATGTTTGAAACTGTCAGTGTGGCAGGAACACTTAGCTGTGTGTTCAGGGAAATGCCCTCCCATCCAAGGGGCTTGCCTAGTGTCTTGGGCCATGAGGCAGGACGTACTGGATAGATGGAATGCCTGGGATACAATGAAGAAGCATCAGCAGTGGAGCTCGGAGTTGGGTGCCAAGTCAGTGACTGAACCCTCGTGTTTATGAATAGAAGGTTTCCCCAGGGGCCGGTTGCACAGGAGGTGCGGGCGTTTTTGTGAAACGTGTGTGAAATAGAAACCGTGTGTGCTCGGTGGCGGGGCGGCCGCCGCAGCGGGCAGTTCCTGTTGCCAGCACCATGTGTCTGGATGTGCAGCATTCTCTGTCCCGTTCACCACCTGGCTGTTTCTGTGATAGCTCCAGCCTGCTTAGAGACCTGGAGCCCTGCGAGCAGAGCCCAGCTCTGTGTCTGCTGGAGCCATCGGCATTCCGGCAGAACAAGGGCCGTTCCGTGGTGCTGCGCTGCGGCCGAGCGCGCTGCCGGGGCTGCCCGCAACCTGCCGCTGCTGCAGGAAATCCTGCAGGAAATACGCTGCCGTGCCCAAAAGGAGCAGGAAAGGAGGACAGTCTCTCGAGGACCACAAGCATCAGATCCAGACACTCTCCCAAATACTCCTTGTGCCAGCAGCAGTGCTAGTCGTCTTCAGGTTCCATCTATAAGCATGTATTCGACCATTATTGCTGTGTGTGCTGACACTTGGAGCGTGCGTTAAAACTGCCTGCAGGTCTATTTATTTGTTGTACTTTTAGTGAAAGAAGTAAGGGGATATGAAAGTTTAACGTTAAGGTAGGGTTTAATTGTCCTTGGGGATATGGAGCCTTGCGTGGAAACATCTTGAATGGCTTCATTATGCAAGCGCTAATTGAGCTCATCAACGTGGCTGCCTCCTCTCAGGTGAAAACTAATGAAAACAGATTTTTTTGGTCATTTTTTTTTTAGCCTTACTTCACTCTAGGGTTTTCCCCCATGGACTGCATTTTGTACTGGCGCCTCTCCCAGTAGGTGCTTCCGAAGGCAAAGGATCCCCTTGGAGTGAGCGTGGGGAGCAGAGCTCCGGGCTGCGTGGGAGCGGCCGAATATCCGTGTGGAGAAGGGACCCCAGCTGCGGCCGGTGGAAGGTGCCGACGTGCTCGTCCTGCAGGGAAGGGCCCGGAGCTGGCCTGGCTGGGCAGAGGAGGGCGCTCCGAAGGCAGGATGGTGGAGATGCACCCCAAAACCACAGCACCCCCATGGCCCAAGCATCCAACAGCCAGCGAGAACAACAACAATTCCTTCCTCTTCAGAGAGAAAAATGACTCCGTCTCATCACATACACTGCTCCTGTCAAGTTTCACACCTAAGCCAATTATTCCGGAATTTTCAGAATTGTACAAGGATTTTTTTAAAGGTCTTTAGCAAGAACTCTCTTGAAAATAAGAGGTGCATGGAAGCCTGTGGATCCGGCTGAGCGCTGACTTCCCGGCCGTCCCGCAGTGCTTGTGGGACCAGGTTAAAACCTGGTTTTTGCATATGGTGGTTTAAGTCTCCCCTGCCGCTGCCTTGCACAAACCAAGAGCTGGAAGGTGAAAGAGGCTTCGAGGGGGCCACGCAGTTGGGTCTCGGGGTGGCTGGTGGTGTTGGCTCCAGCTGAACGTCTTGTGCTTAGGAAACAGCTAGTGCAGTAGCCGTGGTGCTGCCCAGCGCTGCGCTCGGGTTGTAGGCTTGGCTTAGTGTGTGTGCAGCGCTGACCGAGCTCAGCTACACCTGGTAAAGACTGTATCGTGCTCACCTCTTCTTTGTTAACGCCAGAGAGAAAGAGAAAATATTGGCCTACCCCCACAAGTTGCAGTCACTGAAGCTTTCTAATTTTTAAACTTCCTTATGTCTATCCCCTTCCTTCAGTGCGTTTCCTGTAACAAGTCATTCAAGAAGCTCTGGTCCCTCCATGAACATATCAAGATTGTCCACGGATACGCGGAGAAGAAGTTCTCCTGTGAGATATGCGAGAAGAAGTTCTACACCATGGCCCACGTGCGGAAACATATGGTTGGTGAGTTATTGATTGGTGCTTCTGTTGGTTCTGCCTCAGTTTGTCTGCGTGTTGCTTAACTTTTAATTGCTGCGTTTGGAGAAGAGTGGGAGGGATTTAGTCATGGGAGCTTTAGCTGTCACTGAAAGTTTAAGTTTTATTTCTGACAGCAAGTAAAATACGCCTCTGTGTGTGTGTGTGTATGTATATGCGTAAGTTGTGCAGTTCTGATCGTTCTGCTGTTCAGTAAAATTAATTCTAGAGGAAGAACTCATGGCTTAGCGGCCCTAATGTCATATTTCGTTGCAGCACATACAAAGGACATGCCATTTACATGTGAAACCTGTGGAAAATCGTTCAAGCGCAGCATGTCCCTCAAGGTCCATTCCCTGCAGCACTCTGGAGAGAAGCCCTTCAGGTGTGAGGTGAGACTGCAGCTTTCGAAAGCTTTGGGTGTAGGAGCTGGTACAGGATTGACCATGTAGAGTACAGAATTAGCAATATAGAATTCATAACTAGTAATATAGAATACAGAATTAGCAATATAGACTGCAGAGTTTGTAGGGTGCCTTCCGACCTGCGGCTCCATCCCTGTTCCGGGGAAGGAGACCGCACGGGACGGACTAACCCAGTCAGGAGCGGGGCCGATGTGATCTCCGTCCTTGCTGGGGACGGTGGTGGCCGGGCAGTGCCAGGCAGCCCTTCCCGCAGCCGCAGCGGCGGCGCTTACCGAGGAGCGGAGCGTGGCGGGATGCGCGGCAGCGCTGGCAGCCTGGCCGCCACCAGGGCTCCCAGAGGAGACTTGTTGGGAGAGACGGGATGCGCATGGAGGCGGTGGCTGGAGCCGGGCTGGCGCGGGAGCCCGTGCCTGGGGCAGCAGTGTCCTCTAGCGGAGGCGCGTGGCGGGCGCCCTCCGTGCCTGCTCCCGGCTCCTGCAGTCCTGCCCTGCCCCGCCCCATTGCCCTGTGTCTTGCAGAACTGCGACGAGAGGTTCCAGTACAAGTACCAGCTGCGCTCCCACATGAGCATCCACATCGGGCACAAGCAGTTCATGTGTCAGTGGTGTGGCAAGGACTTCAACATGAAGCAGTACTTTGATGAGCACATGAAAACACACACTGGTAAGAACGTAGGGAAGCTCAGCTGCTTCAAGGACACAAAACGTGTACGCTCCCATTGGTGTTACCTCCCTTGGAACGTGTCACGAAACTGCTATTCGTCCGAGATAAATCAGAAAGGAGAGGTTAATACTTTAACCTACGGTCACAACAAAAGAGCTGCCTGCAGTCGTGTGGTTCGTGGGGGCAGGAGATGAGAGGTTCCACTTGCTTCCTTGTTGTTTGGGTTGGAATGGACTGCCTGCCACAAGCCTTACAATAGAACTTTCTCAGGCCTCTAGATCCGAAGGTGAGAAAGGGTTTATTTTGTTAAATGAGGGCTTCTGTGGAACGGCTGCCTCTTTGTAGGCCGCTTTTGTAGGCTTTGTAGCGAGCTGTCAGAAGAGCTTTTTGTAATACTCTGTTTGCCACTTAGCATTGAAGCAATTACTAGCAGCCCTTGTGGGCCGGGCTGATTGCTGTATCTGTGTTCTGCAGGAGAGAAGCCTTTTATCTGTGAAATCTGTGGGAAGAGCTTCACGAGCCGCCCCAACATGAAGCGGCACCGCCGGACGCACACCGGGGAGAAGCCCTACCCATGCGACGTGTGCGGCCAGCGCTTCCGCTTCTCCAACATGCTCAAGGCCCACAAGGAGAAGTGCTTCCGCGTCACCAGCCCCGTGACCGTGGCACCCGCGGGCCAGATCCCGCTGTCCACGGCTTCCGCGGCCACCCCCGTCCCCGCCGCCGCCAACGCGCCCGCTGCCCCGGCGCCGCCTGTGAGCCTCAACCCCGTGAGCGCGCTCCCTCCGCGCCCCATTCCCCACCCGTACTCGCACCTGCACCTCCATCCTCATCCTCACCATCCGCACCACCTCCCCGTGCCCCCGGTTCCTCATCTACCCCCCCCTCCGGCTCTTTTCAAGAGCGAGCCTTTAAACCACAGAGGCCAGAGTGAGGACAACTTTCTGCGGCACCTGGCAGAAAAGAACAGTTCCGCACAGCACCACTAGCGGCTCGCAGCCCGCCGGCTGCTTTTCCCGGTTATGCACATGGAAACGTGCCCTCGTGGAAGCACACGGGGCTGCTTGGTGAGGATCGTGGTCTCTTAGCCCCAGCAGACAGTCCTGATTTTCTCTTGAATCAATTAACAAACAAGGAAATTCTCTTTTTGGATCAACGGAGGTCACTTGAACCTGGGAACCAACAGGACCTACACCCGATTTGCTTGCGTTTTACTGGTGACTTTTATAAATTTCAGATACTGAGACTTGTGGAATTTTATAATTTCATATCAGCTGATGAGGTATGCTTGCTTTTATATCCCGGACTTCTCCTCAAAGAGGAGATAGGCCTGGTTTTCTTTGTACTAATCGGAAAGGCTGTGAGATTAATACAGAGCATTAATTGTATCACTGTGTATCGTAATGAATTCTTTTCAGCTTTTGGTGCCGGCTATGGAGTGAGCCAGCCACGTATCACAGTATATCTGAGCATTATAGAGAAAGACAAAAATTTTCTTGTTTGTGTAGCTCTCCTAACACACTCTTTATTTTACTACAGAAATTATTTTAGAGTTTTTTGTATAGACCTATTTAGTAGTCTGTTTCTAAAATGAAATGTATTTCAATAAGCGGTGTAATTTTTTCAGTGTAGCTGGACCTATGTTGTATAATAGATAAATTTTTATAATCATCCAAATGTGATTCTTAAAAGATGCATATAGCTTCTATAGTTAAAGTTATTCTTACAACCATACAACTTAAAAGGTGCTTCAGAGAAGGAAGGAACCCAAGAGGTCTCTGGAAAGGTTGCCTCAAGAGTGATGTTGATTTCAGAACTTTACGTAATTTATTTTAGTTGGACTTTTTTCCTTTTTTTAAAAAAAAACCTTTAATTTCCCTTTTTACAGTGTCTCTTCAGCCTTGGAAGGATGTGGAGATGCTGTGTTCTTCCTTCCCAAGGTCCTGTTAGTTTGGTTGGAGTGAGGATGAGGTGGGCTAGAAAGGGAGCCCTGTAGCCACAGGGACCCGCTGATGCATGACTCAAAACTCAAGTTTCCAAGAGCTCTGACTGCAGAGAGAGCACCAAGTATCTCAAGTCAGCCGAGCGTCTTTCCCATTTATGTAGGAGGGCCGGGTTTAATGGCTTGTCGTGGTCTGGTTTTAAGTTGGGGATCCTGTCAAGTGCTGCTCTTCACATTGCTTATTGGAATTCCTGGAGTTGTTAGGAGAGGGGAATTAGGTGAGATCATAAACGTGGTGTTTCTGACCGGTCAGTCGTAAGAGTGAGAAGAAAAGTTTGATGGAGACGACGGTGTTTCCGTTGCGTTCGTTGATACAACGCAGGTAGCACTGTGTGTGCCGTGGAAGCTCTATCCCATACAGGTAACGTGCATAAAACGGGATGATGTCTAGGGGTCATAGTCCTACTTGGGCAAGTCTGCATTGACAGTGGTGGGGTAGGAAGCTTCGATTGTGGCCGTGTGGATCCTGGGAGGCAGCGAGGGCAGAGGACACGTTCGGTGCAGGCTGGTGGGCTGGACCGCCAATGTTCAACCAGGAGGCAGCTGGTGATGGCCAGGGGTTTAGTTCTCTTCGCCTGCAATGAAGCAGCATTGAGCAGTCCAGGGAACTGTTGCCACCTTCAATGAAGAGAGAGGCCCAAGTCAGTACCCAAGTCCTCTTCTCCTTCAAATCCTGACCTTTTTTTCGGATGCTTTTAAATTAAATCCCGCCACACTGTTCATGCAGAGGTCCTCGTGGACAGGTGGCTAACTCACCATTCTGCTCATTAATGACGTGGGGCTTTGTGACTAGTGGGATTCGTTCGTTATTTCTTTCAGTCTTTAAGATAGCAGGAATGGTGGGAACTCCTCCTAGTGTTACTTCCTCAAGGTTAATGCTGTTAAACACTGTGTTTTGAGACACCATGTCCTCTGTCTTAGAATTAGCTCCTTAGTTGATGGTTTTCAGCGTTTCTGCACCTAATCATTGTTTTTT
>JAUBOD010000167.1:297368-315427 GCA_032353885.1 Nothura maculosa
GTTACTGAACCGGCCACTTGGGCAGGCGCCTTCCCACGGGCTCCGCTGCCGAGCTCCTCGTCCCGCTGCTGCACACTCGGGACCCAGCGGCACCGATGGTTTCCTCTCCTTGCCTGCAGCTCCACTGCTCGAATGGCACCAGCTGCTCCATCCTGCCTCTATCCCCCAAGGGGAATACAGCGAGTTTTTCACGCGGTTTCACGCCCCCGGCGCTGTCGCGGGCTGCAGGGCACAGCACAGGTGGGTTGAAGCCCTGAGCAAGTCCAGGTTGTCTTTGGGCAGTCCTAGAGCAGCAGCAGCCCCAGCCGTGCAGGGGCAGAAGTGGCGGCGCAGGGTTCTTACCTCAGCAGGGCTCTGGGCTCCAAATAAATCCTGTGTGCATTGAAGTTCCAGCTGCTACCAGGGGCTTTCTGTTACGGCAGTTACTGCGCTGCCTGCTGTAGGTCCCGTTCCCAGGGGGATACGATATGCACTAAAAAAGAAAAAAAACCCAAAAAGAAGAAAAGAGAGAGATGAATGTGCAGGAATCTGTATACTCTGTGTTTTGTGGTTCTCATTTTGGGGCATTTTTCAAATGCGATGGCAAGCCGGGAGAATCGGCAGCAGCCGCGGCAGGGAGCTGGATGGGTCAAGAACACCGGCCGGAGCCGCCGCAGGCCCTCGGGTTGGGCTGCAGTCAGATGGGAGCACCGGCCTTCAACGACAGACCTGGATTTTGCCATTGTGCAAACGCCCTGCTCCATCCCCGGCAGCACCGGAGGCGCAGGCAGGTCGAGTCGGAACGAGCGGCTGGAGGGATCCTCTCCCCTCCAAGGCTCCACGAAGCCCTTGGGCATTTGGAAGCGGGGCAGCTGGAGCCAAGGGATGGGCCGGGAGCCGGGCAAATCCTCGCTGCCTTGGGCCAGGAGCTGCTTGAGCCGCGCTTTGTCAGGCTGGGCAGCACGCGGGCGCTGATGGGCTTTCCTATCCCGAGATTAGCACATTGTTCCAGGCACTGATCTGTGCCTATCACACCGCAGAAGGAAATTCAGGCAACATCACATCTGCCTGCAGATTCTGCTGTATGTCCAAGCAGGTATCTGTATAACCGTTGGTTTGTTCTTTCATCTGTTTGTTTGTTTGAAAGACTGTGAAAAACTTTAGCGCAAAACTGCAGTCCCCACTGGATCATGAGCGGATGCCCTGAAATAACCGTAACTGTGAACAGCAGGTCAATATTTAATGTTGCTGGATATTTATTTCACTCTATTAACTCTATATCCAAAGAGGCACTTAATGAGGGGAAAACAAATAGGGTGCACTTTGGAGAAACAAGATATCTGAGTTGGCGGGGATGGAAGTCCCCAGAATACATATAATAAAGCAGCCAGGTAAACTTTTCCATTTTATTGATTAGCAACTGTGCTGTGAGTGTAAATTGGCTACTTGCAACTATTGCCCCTGGATCATTTATTAGGGCAGGCTCGATGCCTGTGGCGTGGGCGAAAGCCCTCGGAGCGCCCGGAGCGCCCGGCTGCTGCTGGCTGCAGGTCTGGTAGTTGCTGTGAAAATAATTGCTGCCTAATAGCGCTGAAGTCTTAATCTGCCCCAACTGCCTCCTTTGCTGGTTTATCTTAATGCAACCTGTGACATGGGGCAGTTTGGCCGTTATTAGCACAGTGCCAGCCTGGGCTGCTCCCCGCGCAGCCTGTTAACATGAAACCCTCTGCGCGCAGACGTGAGACGCGGAGCCAGCGCCAGCCTGTGAACACGCAGCCCTCCCGATCCCCATGCGCTGCCTCCCCGCGCTGAGCAGCTCCCTGCAACGGCGGGAGCGGATGCCGGCAGATCCAAGGGAAAGGCTGGAACTCCAATGACCCCCTGCACCAGCTCCGGCAGCCCTGGGAGCTGAGCCACGGACGGGCTGCATTCTGCAAACCAGCACCACCGGCCACAGGGAGTTTTATTCTGGCAGTAACGTGCAGGGAGCTCAGGCTGACACTATATATATATAAAATATATATATTATTACTATATATAATATATATATTATTAGTTATTTTATATATATATGTATATATATACACACACATATATACAAAAAATATCCATTTCTACTCCTTCAGTATTACTAACCTGTGAGGGGGGTCCTGGAGTGCCAGGTCCAGCCCCGGGAGCACCAGCGTCCACAGATCACCAGAACAGCTACTTGGCCATTACGTAGCCAAGAGCACCAGTGTTTATCAGGGCTGGCCCCCCTCCCAAACAACCCCGAGCAAGTGAAGTCAGACGCTGGGAACAACCCTACCCAGCACGCGGGCACGGCAGAGCTGCCAGGAGGAGCTTCTCCTTGGACCTTGCTGGATTCTGTCGTGATCAACGTCTGGGGCACACGTGCCCCCTTGCTGTGTCAGGGGATGGGGGTCCCGGTGACATGGGCACCTGATCCGCACACAGACAGAGCCTGGGGAGCACAGCAGCATCCCGGACCTCCTGCATGAGATTCTCCCTTTGTGAAGGAAAAGATGGAGACTGAGAAAGCTTTGACCAGTGGAAAGAGGTGTTCCGTGGAATTAAGCCTAGACCAATGCCATATGCATCGTGCCCGCAATACGGTCATTCTTGGTTTGGCGATACAGTAATGTTTAATTGCCATTAATGTAAACAAATCTTAAAAGGTTATCTTCCTGCTTTGCAGGTCAATGGACCTAATGAAGCAGATCTAAGTGCGTTTGAATTGCTTGGATTGGGTGCTTGGTTTCCTGTTTACTTCGTGCAAGTGGGTTCGGTTCCTCACAGCTAATATATAAAAAGGCTCTGACGGGTCTCATTTGAGCACCAGAACCAGCCGAAATCCTCCAGGCAGCTTCAGAGCAGCGGGAAGGTAAGAAACTCTGCATCGGTTTCCCTCTTTTCTTTAATTTTTACTCTTTCTCCTAAACTAAGAGTGGCTGTGAATGGAGTTTTAGATCATCAGGTAGTAGACGCAGCAGAGCAGGAACAACCTGCACCTTTGGTTGAGTTTTTTTCCAAAGTGGAGAAGTCGTCTGGTTGGGTTGGCAGAAGAGACTTGGAGCTGTGTGCATGGGAGGTGTAAAAGAAAGACTGTTATTTCAGCAGAGGCTTCAGTACCCAGGGAACAGCAGGTTGGGGTCTGTGCTTCTAAACATGTGCTGCAGAGGGGAAAAAAGGAAAACTGGTTCTCAGTTGTTTCTCATGTGCTCCTAGCTGTGGATACAATAGGGATAATGCTTCTCCAGGGCAGGCAGCACAGCACAGAGGGGCTCGAAAAGCTCCATGTTCCAAGGTCCCTGCGGCAGTTCGTGCTGCTCCAGGTAGCGGTGGAATCGGTCAGCAATCCCTTTCATGAGGCTGCCAATCCCGGGAGGAAAAGAACAGAGACGCCTCCAAGCCTGACGGCTCCATTTCAGTGCCATTTGGGCAAAAAGGACTTGTATTAATTCAGAATTTGTTTTTTTGACAACCTTCTAAAATTTGGACCTCTCTTCTTCCCTGTTTGGGTAAATTCACCATCATCAGAGAATGCTTTAAGGAGCACTCTTAGAATTAAGGCAATCACATTTCCTCTCCCAGCTTTGTAATATCTTAAGCATAACGATATTCTTCCATAGCTTAGCTATCTTCAGATCTATTGTCATATCCACAGCTACATTATATCATCACTATATGTAATGAAGAGCAAATATGTTAGCTAATCACTTATTTAACCATAATGCTTTTCTATCAACTCTCATTTAAAATATTCCTCAGCTTTTTTGTCTAACGGAATTTGCTTTTGCTGTTAACACACTGTATCCATTTACCTTCTATTGTCTTAGCTAAAATTATTTTAGGGATTTTTGCCAGCGCGCACAGAATGTTATACCTTTGCTTTTAAGAGTATTTTTCTATCTTGATGTATCCGAGATCATGTAATGCATTTAGTATTTTTTCACTTACCAAGAAGGGCTGGAAACATCTGTAAATGAAAAGCTGTGAACAGCTTTCTAGAAATAAATTGCCTTAATCATAAACAACATTCAAACTCCCACTTTCTGTAAAATAATAATTAAGATTGCTGTAAGAGTACAAACAGCTACTTATAGGAGCAAAGTTACATCAATGAATAAACCAATTTTTGAGGGGTGGGATACCCGAGCGCTGATCTAGTCCTGGGTGTTGTTACTGCAATATTCTTGTTAACAGTAACTCTCTGCTGCAATGTAATTCCCAGAAATATCTGTAACGAAAAGTGAAGAACAATAAAATAGACCTATGAGCCATGACAGAAAATAAAACATACGGAGTTTGCAAAGTTGGGGCAGTAATTTAAAGAGCTCAAATGTCCAAGGTCTAGCGAGCTGAACGGTGAACGTGAGGACTAGGAGCAGTCTGAAACTAATAAACGCTGCGATCCGATCCTGTCGCTGTGCACGGGGTATTTTTCATAAGTGATACACTCGCCGTCCGAGGCTCCAAACCCTGCTTGAGACGTTACCTCTTGAGAGGGAAAACTCTCCCAGGAATCAGAGCAGCATGGGACGCTCCGGGGCCACGTTTCTCCCGGTGCCTCATCCAAACACACATTCCCTTTCCCACACTAAAGGTTGTTTGGAGCCCTACAGCACAATGAGGAACCACCAGGGTCAGCTTGTAAACACGGAGGAAGACAATACCCTTGCCCCAAGGAACGGGCAACCCACAATGAATTTGATGGTTACGATAAAATTATAGGGAGCAAACATTACAAGGGCAAGAACACCAGCATTGAGAAAGCAATTGAACGGGGAACGGCCAAGGGGCTTTGTGGGGTGGAGAAGGCTGCTCCAAGCAGAGACCAAAGAAACACATTGACAAGCACAGGCATGTGCCTAACCGCTACACAGCTTTCCAGGTTTGCTTTCCTGGCACTTCTCTGTCCCCACGTTTTACAGGGGCCAGACACCTCCATCGCTTTCTACTTTTGAACCCAGAGAAAAAGCCAAGAAAATGAAGTCTTTGAAAGTTCTCTCTCTGCTTCTTGCTTCTCTGAGCCTTGTTCTGATGGAAGAGAATGTCTCTGGGTAAGTGTTTAGGAACAACCCACAACACGTTTTGAGCCTTTTCCAGCTTCCCGCTGCCGGCAAGTGGACTCTTTCCATTGGCACCTTGCTAAAGGGGTGAGAACATCAGTCCTCGGGTAGATCTTGAGTAGCAGACAGCCAAATGTCTAGAGATGAGCAAATGATAAGACATATCAAACCACAGCCCTGAGCCTTTGAGCTGGAGCCAGGAACTCCCGGGTTCTACAAACTTCATGGCTCGGTTGGGAGGGACAGGCTGGAAGTCAACCAGGAAAAGAACTGAGATGCAACCGAAGGAGGAAGGAGCCTGAGTGGACTTAGAACCTTAGTGCTGAGCCAGACTCCCAGTCCATGTGAAGCAGGCAAGGGCAGGAAGACCATACCAAATCCTTACTATCCATAAATATCCCAAAGCTCCTTCTCTAGCTGAATTTAAACAGCAGCTGGGGCAGCAGCCAGCAAGTGGGGTGGGAACCGTGCTAGCCCATCTCTAGCTGTTTCTGCAGTGCAGAAACGGTCCTGGGTAGCAAGGGGCTCCAAACTGATTGCAAACCTCACCGGCTGTGGGAGCTACATGGGGAACAGCAAGAAGCAGCTCGTGCAGCATCTGCTCCCCACCTGTGCTGGGCTCAGCCGGGTCCCTGCTCTTCCCTAGAGCGAGCACAAGCAGCCCCGGCGCCGGAGCCGTGCACAAGCGCTACTCCGAGGCCACGCTGGCCAGCGACTACAGCCGCACCATGGACAACATGCTCAAGAAGAACTTCGTGGAGTGGCTGCTGACCAGGCGAGAGAAGAAAAGCGAGTAAGTGTGCAGGGCTTCTGAGCTCCTATGATGCAGACTCCGAGCTGTCCTCACCCGACAGCTACAGAAGTTCATAGGGATGCGGGTATTTTTCTTGGAGTGCAGCAGGGATTCTCTGGGGTTCCTCCTTTTCAGCGCTAGAGATGTTTCTTCTCTGTCGGCAGACAGCACAGCTGTCCCTCCACCTACCCCAGCCACCTTCTTCTCTGGCTGCTGGTAGACGGCAAGGGATGCAGCTGAATTTTGCGCAAAAGCAGCATTTTAGCACCCTCTTGTGGCACTCCGGCTGATAGCTTCCAATTTTGCCTTTCCAGCAACACCATTGAGCCATACAAGAGGGAAGCCGAGCCCCAAGTAAGAGCTGCAAATGGCCAAAACCCGGACCTGGGCACCCAGGAAGCCAACGACTTTTTTGCCTGGCTCCTAAAAAACAAGAAAAATCAGAGGTGAGATAGAGAACAGAAAAAGGGGAAAAGTGTGGGTGCATGGAGGGAGAGGTATCCCAGTGTATATCCAGGAATATTTAAGGGTAGGAACTGATGCCAACAGTGTCAGCATAGGGAAAAGAAAAAACAATTTCAGAAGGAAGTTTCATATTTTCAAATTTTGTATCATGAGGGAGGGAGGCAGTGAAAGCAGGAGATGACCTAAGACAAGAGCCTGAGGTGTCTGATTTGAATCAGGCTCAGATGAGAGTCAGGGTCCAATCGCAGCAGGAAATGAGAGAAATCCTCCCAGCTCTCTGTTCTCCAAGCACTTCATCCCTGTCAGTGGCTCCCCATTGATGCTGTCAGAACAGCCTCATTTCTCAAGCTTTGTGGTCAGACAGCAGCTCGGAACCCAAGCATGAAATGCCCAGATTTTCTAGGGAATTTTTTTTTTTTAAACCACCCTTGAGAGTTTCACGGAAGAAAAAGAACCAACTGGTAGCAAGGAGCAAAAAAAAAGACAAAAAGCAAAAAGTTGCCTGGACATGCAGGCTAGTGAGCAATGCACCAAGTCAAAGATATAACAGGAAGAAAATAAAATGCTTCTGTGAATTTGGGAGTATCGGAAAAAGTGTCTGTTTTGTTCAGTATTTGGATCGCTTTCTCTGCTGTGTGTTTATGTCCTTGGACATTTCTTGCAGTTTTACTTCTCCAGAAGAATTAGATTTGAAGGATGTTTTGAACCAGGAGTTCCTGACATGGCTCGTTTCGGCTGATCTCTGCAGACCGACGTGAGTGCCTCTGCTACCGATCCCCATTCTTAAAAACCTCCTGCCAGTCCCTTCCCATTACTGCACAAAAGCCATGCTGCAAAAATGCTTGCCGCATTGCTCAATAAAATTAAGAATTTAGGTTTAGGATCTCCATAAAGAACCAGGGGGTATGGTGCAGATTTTATCTGCGTTTGTCTAAGAAGCTAAGCGCTCTGGCTCTGCAAAGGCATCTTCTGGCCATCTCTAGGCCAATGTGGGCAAAAACAGTTTTCAAAGAATGACCATCTGGAGAAGGTAGATTAGAAAAGCCTCTTGTCCTGGTAGAGAGGGTGAAATGACTTTTTCTGTAGAAACCAAATTAGTGGCTTACAGCAGTTTTATAGGGGTTTATGTGTTTTCTTCTCACATTTGCTTCCATAGGAGTCGCTAACTCCAGGGCCTTCCAGAGAAGCCGCCTCTTGATCCTACCCACAGACACACGAAGGAGGAAGTTGTTTCATGTTCACTCTATTCTGTGTATACTGTCCATTTTGCTAATGTAAGCAATAAAGATTTTAGTCTGATGCTGAAATACGACCAATTTAGCCTTAATTTGAGGAACTCTGGCATCAGGAGGGGGTTAGCACAATTCGCCCCACGCTGCACAAGGGAGAAGAGCTCCCCTTCAACGGGGCCCAAAACCTCCTCAAAAAGAGACTTTTCCCCAAACAAGGGCTCACTCATCCCAGGGGGGACTCCCACACACCAAAACAAAACAAACAAAACCAGAACCTTCCCCATATAAAGACCCCGGAGGGGGCAAATCCTCCCCCCCGGGGAGGATATAGAGACTCCTCTCCCCTCTCCCAAATAAAAAGGACTCCCTCCATTCAAGGGGGATCCAATTCTTCCCAAACTAACCATTCACCCCTAGGTGGGCACTGCCTCCCACGGGTCCTTCCCTGCCCTTCAGGGAGGATTCCCTGTCCCAAATGGCCCTGGAGGGCTGGGCAGCCCCTCATCCCCACCCCGTGTTGTTTTGCTGCACTCGGGGAGGTTGTAGGGCCCGCCAGGAGCGATATGGAGGCCACGGAGGGCCATGTAGAGCCCACCTGGGCCCACGTGGAGCCTGCGGAGGGCTGCTTGGGGGTCCATAGGGCCCACCTGGGCCTGTACAGAGCCCACGGGGGAGGGAATTCAGCACCCATAGGGCTTGCCCAGGTCCATATGCAGCTCCCAGGTGCGTGCATGGGGCCTACAGGGTGTGCACAGGCCTATATGGAACCTGCGGCTGTCCACATGGGGCCTACATGGCCTCCATAGGCCCATATGGAACCCACAGGTGTCTGCATGAGGCCTATAGGGCCTGCACAGGCCCCTATGGAACCCATGGGTGTCCTCATGGAGCCTACAGGGCCTGCGCAGGCCCATATGAACCCACGAGCTGCCACATAGGGCACATGGGCCCATAGAGCAGGGAGTTCCTAAGGGCCTCTGTGCTGCCCCCGGGACCCTCTGTGTGCAGTGGGATGGGGGCCCCCATGGGCCTTCGTGCAGCCCTTTGTCCTCTGTGTGCATGGGCCCAGGGGCACCCTCAGGGGCTCCGAGCTCACAAAGCCTGGTGGCCACAGGAGGCTTCCTGTGGCCCCCAGTGGCCTCCATGTGCATGAGAACACAGAGAGCCTCCGACCCCTGCCCAGGACGCCCTTACCAAGGGGGAGCTTTCCCTGCTCGACAACAGGAATGGGCAGAACACTGCAATGCTGCCCAAGGCGGCATTTGAGCAGGGGCTGACATTCCAGATCAAGCCTCTCAATGGAGAGGGAAGAGTGACTTGGGGCCATATCCCACACAAAACCTCACTTGGAAGGAGGCAAGGCCAGGGATGGGTCAGCTAAGTCAAAGCCTTCAGGTATTCCTCAGGAATAACATGCAGCTCAGTCTGGCAAATCCTGGGAGCTGGGGCTGTTCCAGGCTCCCCCAAGGGCCAGGCTGGTGCTCTCCTTGGCCTCCTCTCGCAGGGCACCACAGCGTGGCAGAACAGCCCTCCAGCTGCAGCCAGTCCTCACCTATGCCAGGCTCCTAGGGCCCGCAGGGAGCAGGAATTGCAGACCCTGTTCGTTTACAGCTCCTTCTTTTCCTGGCTTCCCTTATGATCCTGCGGCCATGCAAACAGCAGCAACCGGCTGCTGCTCGTAGCTGCAGTGAACGGGACTGCCATTCATGCAAGAACAGGGCAGAAGTGAACTGTTGTGTCCCCACCGCACTGGTTTTACAGCATTTACACCACCTTCCTCCCTGTCCCCACAGGAATGGCCATCCAGCTGCTCAGTATCTCCATGAGGTTTGCACAGTCTTGAAGAAATTGGACATTGCATAAAATTTCCTGTTTGAGCAGCCACATCCTCTTCCTTCCCAGCTGCCGTAACTGCAGCTCAAAGCTGACAACTCAGCTTCTTTTCCAGAGTTCCTTGTATCCCCAGAGGTGACCGAAAAGCTGTAGACGGGTGACAGCAGCTCCCCCAGACCCTTCACGACCCACCTGGAATCGGAGCTTCGCTGAAACTCCGGCTCCTACTGGATGCAGGTCTTCACCAGCCAGTTAAGCAGGAGCTGGTTGCAGCATCAGATCCAGTCTGAGCCTCGTGCGCCTTTCAATAGGCAGCCGGTCACTCCGATGCAGGCAGGAGCCTCCTTGCAGCTCGGCCTCCGCTTCTTCTCCCTCTGCCTCCTAGGGGCTGTTCCACACTAGCCACCTGAGAGCTGGTGGCAAAGCTGAATTGTCATTAATTTCAGCTGCCAACTTAGACATTTCATTCCTCAAGTAGACAGCCCCAGGCTACAGCCCCTCCCCAGCACCTGCTCTGGGAACAGCAGGAAACCTTAATGTTCTCCCCAAGAGAACATAACAGGTTTCAGCCTCTAGGACAGCTGCCTCCCTCGAGAATATACGGCCATGGACTGTCTCGCCTTGAAGAAATGCAAATAAACGAGTCTTATTTACCTATTTTTCGTAGCGTTTGCTCATCCCTTGTCTTATAGTCATCCAAGGCACCTGTCTCAATCTAGCCTGGCTACAGAATCACCCAGACACAGATTAAAGTGCAGAGGGCAGCAATGGGCTTTGCAAACAAAAATGGCTAGAGCTGCCCTCCAGAAGTGCGTGTTACAAGACGGATGCAACACTCACGGCCACACTTAACATTTGTCCTTGAGAGCAGAGGAATCATCTCCCTCCAGGAAAGCTGTTAAAATCGATAAGCTGAACACCTGCCCCCAGAAACCGTAGAAGGGCCATAGAGGCCAAGTTGGGGACAGAGGGTTTTCCTCCAGCAGGAGACCGAGCAGTGTGCCACTGAAGGTTTTGTTATGCTTTAATTAACATTTGAAACACATAAGGCATATGGTAACATCAGACAGAGGAGCATTACACGTTATAGTCATGTAAACAGCATTGGCACACTTGCTTCCTGTCCAACTTGGTTACACGCACAAAGCGGAATAATATTGTTTAAACAAAGGTTTTCCAAGTGTCTGTAAGGATGAGCAGCACTCACATCACAGATCAGCTTCACTCAGATGGTACAGGTACCATATGTTGTAGAAGGCCAAGTTGAATGCATTTCACGTCACACTCACATACTACTTGCCATTCACACTTTGCCACCACCAGGGCTTAGGACATCAGAGACTTCATTTGGCAACAACAGTGGTTTCATACCTATGGTAGCAGCTGTAAGCGGGCCAGGATCCTGCACTGCTCAAAGCCTGGTGCCCACAACAGTGCTTACTTGTCACTGGTCACTCAATTCTCATAGAACACAGGTGTTCTGAAATGAAATGTACAGCTAAACTCCTAAACTTCAGTCTTGGCTAATGCTACCGATCGCAGTAGGGGTTGTGCTCCTCTGTGCAAGCTGAGGCTGCTTCCCTCTCTCTTCTACAGTTAGCATGCAACACAAACGAGAGAAATTAGAGTCAAAAACTTGACTAAAGCTGCCTGGTGAGAGCAAAAGAGCTTCACTTTACCCAAGACCAGCACTGCCAAAACTGTCAGTCCAAAATTGTGACTCCAGTAATGACGCTGGAAGGGTATTTGAATAGTAACCCCTGTGCCAGTAGCATAAGCAGATAACACCAAGTGCAGCACCTACACGGCAGAACAAAGGACACGGGGCAGGGCGAAAGAAGCCTTTGCTTCTGTGCTCAGGACCTCCTTACTCACGCTTTGCCCTTGGCCTCCTCTCCTCCTGGCACAGCCTGTGGGGCAGACAATCAGTAAAAATAAACATTAAACAGCACTTATGGTATATGGAGTGGCATGCCCAACATCAGCACAGGAGTTGAGCAATATCTCAAATTGAATGATTTTTCTTTTTCAATCCTAGGTGGGTTGTTTTTGCTTTGGTCCTTGGTATATAACCTGCTGGTTAACTTCAGTGAGTTAAGACACTTCAAGTTCTTTGACAGAGGTTTCATACTTATCGGCCCATAGAAATGTTTGTCTATAAAAAGACAGACAATTGTAAGAAAAAGAAACCAGAGCATTAATTAGCGAGGCAGTGAAGAACAAGGTTTTAATCTTAAATCATTCTGTAGAAAACACTGTTACTACTGAAGGACACAACACAGTCAAATTCAGGAACTGACGACCATAGTAATTTCTCATAACTCATACCCTGAAAAGGGCTTCAAAAATTTGTGGACAGAAAATAAATTGGCAACTACCCTGGGAGAGCTGGGAGTCCTGACCGTGCACAGAAAGCACGTGGTCTCAAGGGCAGACGCAGGACAAAGTCTTGCTGAGGGACATAATACCACTTCACCACACAACTTGTATGGATTCAGGAGCACAGAACAGCCAGGGCAGCCCTGGAAAGTCTGCAGCACATGAAAAGAGGGTGTCACATTCAAGGAAAGTCAAACTGTATCACCAGTGTTCACAAAGCAGAGATAGCAAGAATCACAAAAGGTTTTTGGCAGTACTTTGAAAGGCCTGAATGGGAAAGGCTCTGGTGACTTCCTAGTCCTTACAAGCATGCAGAGAAGGCACTGAGATACTCTGTGTGGGGTATCACAAGGCAGCATGTGTCAAAGGAGTCCTACAAGGAGTTTCAAGAGTCCCATTTTCTTCACACTGCATCAAGATGGGCTAGACTGAAAGCCTTGCTACGCTGCCTAATTTAAGGCCATCCAAGTAAGGCACTGGGCATGCACTTAGCTGACAGTAAACCAGAAAAAGATGTTACTGTAAAACACAACTGGATAGCTCCCCCTTTGCAGTGCTGTGTGCCATTTGGGCACGTTGTGCTTTCATCAAGGTGAAGTCAGGTTTCACAGAGGAACAGGTCCAGAGTTTCCATCTCATGAATTTAGAAAGTCATTCTGTTGTCAGACATGGTAAACACAGCATTAGACACCATTTGATTTCATCTAAATTAGCAGGACAGAGGCAGGTTGAAGAGCAGAAGCAGCAAGACTTTGGATTCAGAAAAGATTAAGAATTGTGCTGAGAATTTCATTCACTTGTGTTTATGAAGTTCATACCAAGTACAAGGAATGCAAAGATACATACCTGTGACTGGGTCCCTTGTAGGTGATGGGGCTGATTTAATATTTAAGAGTTAACTATAACAAGTCCCCTGGATTCTATGTCTAAGCATTTCTAAATAGGTACCAAAACTAGGGATGAACCCCAGCACCTGAAACACAGCCAGCTGCACTGCCGGATGGGAGGAGCACCGTTTTATTTCTCCTGGGGAAGATGCAGTTGACAGAAGCAGTAGCCACATTCTCTGGCTACACGCACAGGAAAACCCTCATGGCAACGTTTCACTGTGTTCACATACTTCAGCCAAGCAGGCTCCTTCCTCCAGTTTGAACCAGCCTTCTAGCTGCAAATGTTTTCTCCTGGAGCCTGAATTCTTCCATGATGGGCAGCTCTCTCTCACATTTACCTTTTTGAATCCAAAATGAAGCCTAAAACGCTGCAGCTGCTACAATTCATGACAAAGTCTCCAACTGCTAAAGCAAGCACAAAGAGCAACACAGTCATCCAGGGTTGAAAACAGCACGGAAGGAAGGAGGGCACTATCTAGAACATTAAGTGCTCACAGAATTCGGTTTGGGCCTCTGCACAGCTCCATTTCCACATGCATGGAAGAAAAAGAGAAGTGGAGTTCTAGCCTGGGAGGAGTACCCAGCTGTTTCCCAAAGCCTTGGTGCTTAGAGAGCCCAAGTCCCAAAACTGGCAGTTCCAGGGAGAAGAAGCAAGCCCTGCTGCAGCACCAAAGCCCAGCACGAGAGCTGGCTTGAGGGACTATCTGGAGATAGCCAGAAGAGCACAGAAAGCACAACTGAAACTGCTGAAGATGCCCACGCCAAGAGACTTGACACAGAGCTGGACAGATTGCCACCTGTACCTGCAACTCAGGGAAAGCTTCACGGAACAACTGCCAGGGAACGCCAAGCTAGCCCAGGGTTCCTGGTGAAGCAGGTTTACAGGATTGGTTCTTGCCAGTTACCTCCCAAACCACATCATCTTCTCCCCAGCGCCCAGGGTATGGCACAAAGAAAGCATTAACAGATGCTCATCTACATCTTGCTGACATCTGATTCCAGACTGGAGCCTTTGGAAATACAAACACGAGGGTGAAGTTTAGCCTTAACGATATCAACTTGGAGCCCAACATTAAGAAAGCACAGAGCCAACATCAATTGTTCCAGTCACTTCGGAGACAGTTGAGTCCTTAGGGTCTCTAAAATCAGACACAGTTTGGCCTCACTTTACAGTTTGGGATCAGAAAACGGACAAGATCATGGTACCTAACTGAAATTTTTCTTCAGTATTTAGACATATACCAGAGCAGCCCCTTGGGTCATTTGCTGACTGCACATGGGAATGACTGCAAATGAAGAGTGCAATACGCTAGACTCCAAAATATCAAACTGAATACATACAAGGCAAGGACAAAATGACCTGTTACTATCACACTGGTATTAGAGACCTATGAAAGCAGAGGGGAAAGAATATAAGTGTAAGTTGCAGAGCAGCCAGTTCTAGAATAACACTAGGCCAGCCACATTTTTCCTCTGGCTGCTTAAGAAGCTTCCACAGTTTGGTCCAGTCTTTTTTTTCTGAAAACATTTCTCAAAGGTGATGATGAGTGCTACTACGGGGGCTCAATTTCTGCTGAGATTCTCAGCAGCTGCTGTAATATTTTACACTTTCGCTTTGCAGTGATAGGCTAGGTAGTTGCTAATTACTAGCTGCCTGGAAGCTTCTCTTGCACTGCCAGAGAAAAATAAGATTAGTCTGGAATTTCAGTAGAGAAACAAGTGATTAGAAAAGTGTGTGAAATAAACAGGCTGCAGAACAAAGCTAGGGCAAGAGGCATATTTGGCAAAGGGCCAGTCACGACAAGAGCATGCAAACCTCATTTGAACTTTAACCAAGATGCTCCTGTATTGATGAAGATGAAAGCTACTGATCTGTCCATTTCCAGGTCCCAAAGAGACCAGAGAGTTAAACCATGAATCCACACTCTGCACACATCTCTCGCCTTGTTAGTTCTCTTCTTTCTTGGATTCTTCCTTTGGTACTTCAGGAACTAGGATGACCTTCCCAACATTCTTCTTCTCCTGCATCTGCCTCATGGCATCTGCCACCTAGAAACAACAGGAGTCCCGTGAGACCCACATCCCCCATGCAGCACACGTCGGGCCCCTCCTGGACTCCCTGGATCCTCCCATCCCAGTGTAGGGATCCACGAGGCAGCTTTCCCAGCCCAGCAGTGCAGGCCAGTGCCAGACCCCTGAGCACATCTGCACACATGTTTTGGTCAGAGCTGGGCAGCTGCTGACACTGCCGACAGGAAAATCCTCACACGCATCCCAGGAAGGAGGCCCCGCCGGGCAAGCTGGGGAAGGCAGCAGAGCTGTGGAAAGGAAGCTCTAGTGACACACAGAGGGAAGCAGCCAACAGGCAGAACAGCAACACTCCTACCATCCACACAATTCTAGGGCAAAACATTTACAGATTTTTAAGCAAAACAGCACCTGGGCCAGGCTTCTAATCAGCACTGTTATCCTTAAATATTTGCCTCTGACTAGGCTGCAGATCAGTAACACCAGTGGATCCTTACAAAGTCCTTTGCTCCCCTGCAACAGCTCCCACCCCAGCCAAAGATTTGAAGTGAAGCAACTGACCACCCAGACACAGCAACGCAACAGCACTGAGCACACGGGAGCTGCTGCAAACTGCAGCTTCCCTTTCCACAGCCCCATTCTGCTTCATTGCCTGGGCTCCTCCCGTCCGTGCCAGGGCAGCAGGAGTCCTGGCTGTGTGCACAATGACAGCAGACTCAGGGCATAACCCTAGTGCTTCAGAGGCTGCTGCCGCCAGAGAACAGCCCAACACCTGCTCCATTCCACAGCGCCGCTGCCTGGCCCGGCTCCGTGCACTGGAGCAGAAGACCCTGGCCACTTTCCCCTCCCCTTAGTGTATTAGAAGGGAGAAGGGCACTTAAGAGCTGAGAACAGCTGGTTGTTAACAGCTTGCAACACTTCAGCCCCCATGAACGCGGTGCTTACCTTGAGCCAAAACGTACCCTGCAGAGAAGGCAGGCCTTTCTGGGTGCTGGCAGCCTGTACGTTAGCTCAGACTCACCTGTTCAAAGGGCCATACAGAGTCTATCTTGGGCTTGATTTTGCCTTGGTTGTACAGGTTCATCAGCTTGGTTATAACACCCCCAAGAAGCTCGTACTCTTCATCCATGTTTCCAAGATTGTAGCCGCACACAGCCTTGTTCTGGTGCAGGAGCTGCAACGCATTGATGCTGAACTGGTTCCACCAGGTTTTAGCCATAGCCATGAGGTTCTTCTTCTGCCCAGTGATCAGGTTTGCTACTCCTGAAAGACAAGCCGCAGATGCGCTGCAGTCAACGCAACACGAAAGGCAGCGGACACGCCATGCGTTACACAGGCCAGACACCACCCAGGGCAGGAGCTGCTGAGGGGGAACTGGAATCCGCCCAAACAACCCGCAGCGAAAGCACTGACCGGCCCTGGCCTCAACACATGCAGACCACGCAGCATCTGCAGCCAGGCGCTGCAAAATAAAGCCCAAGTGGAGCCTGGGCAGGGCGGCAGCAGCGCAGCTAGAGCGGAGCTGCCGGCAGCTCGGCCGGCAGGGCACAGCTCCCTCCTGCCGCAGCCAAGCTCCCGGGAAGCAGCCCCGCACGCCCCAACCGTTGGCCAGGAGAACAACAGAGGCAGCTCTGATGCAAGCGTCTGGAATCCCACTGGGGGCTGTGTGAGCGCTTTGTCTACCGAGACAAAAATCACAGTGTTGCAGGGCTGGGGAATGGAGAGATAAGTATTCAGTGGCTTCTAACCTCATCACCCACGCACCCCGTAATAAGAAAACAATTTCTATTAGTGCTGTGCATCAAGCCAGCGCAGACAAAGCAGCTGTGCCAGCGCTCCTCCACGAGGACATTCCAGCTTCCCCTGCAGGCGCTTCCTGACACTGGGCGAGTGCCGCGCTCGCCGCAGGGCTGGGCACTGCAGTCCACAGCCAGAGCTCTCGACCAGCCACAAGACGCGCTCCCTGCAAAGCCCCACCCAAACAGGGCATCCTAAAAACCCCAGGGAAACAACTGAGCTCTGTCTGTGATAGCGGCAGGCGACTGTGATATCCCACACAGCCTGGCGAGCGAGCCCTGAGCAATGCAGAGCCTCCCTGCAGATCCGACCCGCCCTGCTATCACACGGTCCCTCGGAAGGGGCCCGGACGTGGGACGCGCCGCCCTGCACACAGCTCTCACACTCACCATAAGTTATGAGTTTGCCCATCGGCTTCAAGAGGTGAAATGCTTTGGATGTGTCGGATCCTCCCAGGGGGTCCATGACAATGTCAACGCCTACAGGGAATTGAGAACAACTAGAAGTTTCTCTGTATTTCAAAGGAACGCCAGAGATTTGTAAAGTCACCCAGGCAAAGTACCTTTGGGAGAGACTTTCCGGACCTCTTCCGCATAATCCATCGTTCTGTAGTCGATGGGGTGGGCAACACCGCTCTCTTTGAGCGCATCGTGCTTGGAGGCTGACGCGGTGCCAAAAACAGTGACGTTTTCCACCGTCTTGCACAGCTGAACGGCAGCAGTGCCCACACCACCTGGGAATAAACAGAGAGAAAGGCCTAGAAGCAAACGAGGAATGCGAGCACCGGGAAAGCCTTTGGACACCTGAGTTATCCCTGCTTGGACCATTTCCGTGATTCTAGCAGGCCTGAAGCAGACCCAAATCAGCAGGGGAAATGCAAGGGAAACCGGGCTGGCCCCAGCACCTCTGCTGGGCCTCGGCGGCAGCAGAGCCAGCCCAGCAATGGGATGCAGGGGTTTCCAGAGGGTTTCCCTGGGTCCCTGCGGTGCTGGAAGACGATGCTGTCAGACCAGCGCTATGGGGGCGTCGTGCCCGTGCGGAGGCAGCGCCCGCTCACCTGCAGCCATGTGGATGAGGACGCTCTGGTTGGGCCGCAGGTTGCCGAAGTCGAAGAGGATCATGTAGGCGGTGATGTAGTTGACGGGGAAGGCGGCCGCCTCCTCGAAGCTCATGCCGTCGGGGATGGGCCAGGTGTGCGCGGCCGGCACCGTCACCACCTCCTGCCACAGCCCCGAGCGCGCCAGCACCATCACCCTGTCGCCGACCTGCAAGGGGCCGCGGGCGGCTCGGACCGGGGTGCCGGCAGCTCCACGACCCGGGGCTCCGGGCTCCCCGCCCGTGATCCAGGGCTCCGGGGCTCCCCACCCTGCACCCCGGGGCTCCCCGCCGCCCGGGCCAACACGGCCCCCCCGCCCGCCCCCGGCGCCGCCGCCGTCCCCGCGGGCCCCTGACCTGCCGGTCGCGGACGCCGTCGCCCAGGGCGCTCACGATGCCCGCGCACTCCATGCCCGGGCAATAGGGCGGCGGCGGCTGCCGCTCGTACAGGCCCTGCCGCGCCAGCAGGTCGGCGAAGTTGAGGCCGCAGGCGCGG
>JAUBOD010000167.1:319127-332916 GCA_032353885.1 Nothura maculosa
GGAGAAAAAATGCAAAGCTGTCCTTCACAAGCAGAAATACCCCCTGCCAGGCTCCCTATGGAGGCTGGGAGTCTGCAAGGAGCACAGTCATGTCCCGTCTCGGCTCAAATACTTCGCTGAGCCTAAAAATACGCGCAGCTGGGTTGTGTTCCCAAGCAGGTCAGCACCCAACGGGGCGGCAGCTGGAAGAGTCGCAGCAGAAATGACCGCAGAAATGCTCTGGCTTCAGCGGGCAGCGGCTGAGCCTGCTCAGGGCTGGGATGTGCGCTCAGCAAAACCGCACGGTTCCCAGGCCCAGCCCGCGCCGCGGGGGAAGCCTCATCCGGCAGCCAAGGAGCTGGAGGGCTCCGAGCGGAGCCGGTGTGTGCAGCCGGGCGGGAAGGTGCCTGCGCTCGCCCGGGATGTGTCCCCGAGGGCTGCGCCGGGGCACCCGCGGCGCTGCCTCCCTGCTCCGCCTGCCCGGCGGCTCCAGCAGCTCCGTTGGGATGAGCATCCGTCGTGCGATCTGGAGAGGGGCCCAGGAATGCCACCTCAGCCTGTGCAAGTGCCGATCCCTCTGTCCCCATCACATCCATCCTCATGGCCGACTGAGCTGCCCTGCGGTCTGAGCTGATGAGCTGTGGGTTTTGGTCCCAGGCGGCCCCGGCTGCTGCTTGGTGCAGCTTTGGGACAGTCCCTTCCATCCCAGGTCTTCAGGGGTCTGCGATAAAGTCCTACAAGCAAGAAAACAGCATGTTGGGGCCAGAGGAGGAACCAGCCTTTGGAGGAGCCTCAGGGTTGGTGGCCCTGCTGACCCTCCTGCAGACCTGGTGCTCCCGGTGCTGATTCCAGAGGGAGCAGCAGCTGGAGCGTGCGGGACACCGCGGAGGCAGAGCAGAGCATGGGAAGGCCGCGCTCAGGAGCTGCTGGTGCTTGGGACGCTGCCTCCTGCAAACCCGCATCCGAGCCTGTTTCACAGCGGGCCCCTCTGCGGTGCAGCTCAGTCCAGCCCAAAGAAGAGGGGCGGAAAACGTGTTTTCCTCCTCCCCTCTTTCTCGCGATGGGGAGCTAGTTTGGGGGGACTCTGTGTCCTCCTGGTGTTCCTGTGCTCCTCCTGCAGAGGAAAGGGCAGCTTGGAAGGCCCCCGGATTTCTAGAAGCCCAATGGGATCTGCGCAGGCTCTGGCCGGACCAGGGGGCACCCGGACAGCTGCTGCCTCAGCCTCCCTTCCCGCCCAGGGTTTCAGCCCTGTTTTTATTGCTCAGCTCCTGGGAGGGGACAATCACGGGGCTGTTGGACGCATCTTTCTCATGCAAATGTGCCACCAGCATCGCCTGGATTCAAAGCCACCCTGCGACTGGACCCATGTGTTGCTGCATCGCTCCATGCCCAGCGCATCTCTGAACTGCACGGGGAATTTTCAGGGTGTGGTATAAATAAAATATCATGTTATTATTAACACCTTCATCATGTTCTGCCGTGCCAGAGAAGCGGCTCATCATGAGAACCATTACATTCCCTGACACTTCATGTAATATTAACCGGAGCGCCAGTGTCGGGAGCAGGAGCACGGGAAGTGAGTGGAGATGGATCCCATGCACAGCCGGTCCCCAAACAGACCCTGGATGCAAGGATGATGCAAGGATGATGCAAGGATGCCCCTCATCTGGAGCTTGTGCCCCTACTACCTTCTTTGAGCTCTTCCAACCTCTCCTGGATGCCGCCCTGTGCCACATGGTCTGGTGTCCCTGCTGGAGCAGGGTGTTGGACTAGTTGATCTCTAGAGGTCCCTTCCAAGCTCAACCGTGCGGGATTCTGTGACTGCCCCATTGATCACAGGCAGTTCTCCACAGAGGGAGTTGTGGGTTGCCAGCCAGAGCGCCCTGTGTGTGCCAGCCAACCCTGAGCCGTGTGCCCTGGTGCACAGCAGCTCCAGAGGGGCTGTGCACGGACTCGGGATGAGCTGGAAAGCTGTGGCGGGAGACGCTCTGCCAGGAGCATCCGGGAAGCATCTCCTTGTGTGTGTGCCGAGCGGTGGTGCCCGGGGTGCTGTGCCGTGTCCGGCGGGTTGGGGCTCTGGACGTGACTTGGCTTCATGAGCAGTGGGTTGCACCAGCAGGGAGAACATCCTCCAGAGTGATCCAAGTGCCTTGGGATCCCAGGTGCCCTCCAGGCTGCTTCCTGCTGCACAGCAGCAAGCCGGGATGAACTCCTGCTTCCTCTGGTACGGACGGGCTGGCCCTGCAGAGAGCAGCCTGTGCTGCAGCAGCTCTGGCTGCAGGGGAAGAGCCTGCAGCGTCGCAGAGGCCTCCGAGTCAAGCGCAGCGCTGGAGAATGGGGCAGCGCGCTGCTCCGAGCGAAGCTGCTGCGGTGCCGGGAGCCCCTCACGGAGGGGATCGCGGCTCCGTGTGCGTTTGCTTCCCCGCTTTGCAATGCGCTCTCACCTGCGAGGAGGCTCCGTATCTGGTGGAGCAGCCGGTGAGGAACAAATGAAGATGAACACGATGTTAGTGCAGATGAAACAGCACGTTTCTGTCCCGTGCCCAAGAGCAGCTCCGCAGCTGCATCACAACCAGCACTTCAAGGGGTGACCAGCTGATGGGGAAGAGGAACTATTCGTGGCTGCGTCTGCCTGACTTTCAGACAGCAACAGGATGGATTTTATTTTTAAGCTGGTTTTGGCAGCCAACTTGCTCCAGTTTTCTTTCCTTAATCACCACCAGATGCACATAGGTCCCGTTTCATACAGACCTGGGTGCCAAGCAGGAGAGTGACTCACACGGCAAAGCGAGGCTGTGCCAACGCACAGGGCTCGGGTGCATGTGTGCCTGCAAGGGGCAGGCGGCAGCTCCCGAGGGCATCTCGCTGGACGGAGCTAATAAAGCTGGAGACGGAGGAACGGAGGCTTTTGCACTGCGGGTTCTTTTCTAAATGTCAAACTCCACTTGAGTCGAGCTGCATGAAAGGGCTGCGGCCGCTGCCATCTCGGGAGCTGGAAGTGGAACCTGATGAATCTGAAGGCAATTCTGATCTCATTTAGACAGTGAGGCTCTTGACCTAGCACAACCCTTCCCTTGGCTCCCCGTCTGTGCAGGGATCTTTGCTCCCAGGGCTGGGAATTGCTGGGGTGCATCCCGGGCTGTGCTTGCTGGGACGCATCCCGGGTGCTGGCCGCGCTGCGGAAGCCGCAGGTTGTGACGGTGCCGACTGCGGTGCTGGGGCTGCACAGGGGGCAGCAGCGCCCGCGGGGGCAGTGCTGGCTGCAGCGCTGAGACACCTGGGGGGGATATGGGGGTAGGAAACAGCCCTGTGCAGGATCCAGCGGATCGGAGCACTCCGAGCGGGGCTGCGTCCATGTCCTGCCCGGTGCCACAGCAGACGGGGCTGGAGGCCTCCCGTGCGAAGGGGATGTTGGCGCTGCCACCGCGTCGGGGCTGCGCTGCAGGGTGCGGGGTGCTCAGAGGCTCCTGCAGCCCCCGGGCGCAGCTCCCAGCCCTCCTGGCCCTGCGCATCCCTGGCCCTGGCGCGGCGCAGCGCAGCCGGGCTCGTTTCCATGGAGAGAGCCTCACTTGCCCTCCGGAGAGGCTGGATTGCTGCGCGGGAGCCGCGTCTGGCTCTGCGGTGGATGCAGCTGCTTCTCTCTGCAGGAGCAGAGCGCTGGCCGGGGCCTGGCTGCGGGGCAGGGTGCGGGGCTGCGGGTGCCCTATCCGCTGCAGACGGTGCCAGGAGGAGCCCGGCCCATCTCGGGCTGCTCTGGGCGCTGCACGGCCGGCTGGTTCCTGCCGCAGGTGCCCAGGGACATGTAGGTGTCCCGGGATTCCCGCTGCGAGCTGGTATCGAGGCAGCGAGGTGCTGAGCGACCCTCATTGAGGGCTGGAGAAGAGGACGCGTCTCCATGCCCAGCCGGGAGGAGGAGGAGGCCCCGCAGAGGAGGCCTCTGCTCCATGGGACCCGTCAGGGAGCTGCAGGTGCAGCCGTCGCGGCCGCGCCGCGTCCTCTTCCGCACCGCGCGCTTGGCCCATGCACCCGCTTGGCCCATGCAGGTCCTCGTCCCCTTGGAACCAGCAGCACCATCATCCACCGCCGCATCCAGGAGCCGCCTGGCACCAGCACCGGGCGCTCCAGCCTCCTGCCGGCCGGGATGGCCCCGGCGGCTCCGCATCCCACGGGCCGGGCAGGAAGCGCATCCTGTTCCGTCGCCGCGGGGCGGGCGACTCTCCGCCGAGGAGACCGACTCAACAAGGGCTCTGGTGTCTCCGCTTCCCCTTGGGATGAGCAAACATCTGCTTCTCGCCCCTTCAGGAAGTTGTAGCCATTGTAGAGCCAAATAGAAGACTGAATCAGTGCTTTTAAGCAGTGATGAGCTGATTACTCCATTACTGTTTACTAAGGCATTTGCAATCATGCACAGAATGTGCTTCAAATAAAAATGGGATGGGACAAAGGCTTTAATGGCCAGGATTTGCATTGGAGGGCTGTGTGGGGTGTGCATGGTAAGTGCGCGTGTGTGGAGCGGTGCTGGATCACGCTGGGCTTGCTGCCCGCTCCCAGAGCAATCCAAGCATCATCCCACTAATTTATAGCTCCTTCTCCAAATCCTGGCACATCTACTTTTTTTTTTTTGTATATAAAAAAGACAAGCAGCATGGTCCACGTCTGCATTTGACCCACACGCAGATGGACCGCCTGCTGCAGCTCCTCGTCCGCTGCCCCTCGCTGCTGTTAATGCTGCAGCAGCTGCATGACAAGCAAAGGAGCGAGAGCCGCAAGGGTGGCGAGCGGGGAGGTCTGGCTGCCGCACGAGCTGCCTGCGCTGCGGGCGCCAGCTCAGCTGCCTCTGCCTGGCCGGACGCTCGCTTGGGAGGGAGGCCAACGCTGCATTTCCTTCTAGTGTCTAAAGAGATCGAAATGCAGCAAGGACGAGGCCTTGGGCTGGCGCAGGACAGCCGTGTCCGTGTAGGTGTGATTGCAGCCTGGGCTTCGGGCCTGCCCGTGGGGGCTGCCCGAGGGCTGAGGCTTCCCGCTCTCAGCTCTCCTCCCTTCTGCTGTCCGCAGGCTCAGCCTATTACGATAACGTCCGTCCCTTGGCCTACCCGGACTCGGACGCAGTGCTCATCTGCTTCGACATCAGCCGCCCGGAGACCCTGGACAGCGTGCTCAAGAAGGTCAGTGCCCAGCGCCTGCGATGGGACCGTCTGCAGCAGCACGGGGGGCTCCTCGGGGCCCTGCTCTCGGGTGCTGCTCAGGGCTACAAGCTCCAGCCCGTATGGGCAGCTGTGAGCTGGAGCTGGCGTGCGCGCCGGGATGCTCTGCTGCTACCCAACCGATATCTCTGCAGCAGAACGCAAGATATTTCCATTTGAAAGGAGCCCTGTGAATAGTGTAGCTCATGGTGCCTTGCAGGGGAGGTATCTATGCATATGCGCATGTGCAAATGCAGGAGCAGAGGGAAATGCCGGACATTTGTTCTGGTTCTAATGAAGCCCTTGGAAAGCATTTGCATCCCTAGTTAGTGTAGCCACCAGCCAGCGTGGAATCCCTCGAGTCCCTCGCAGCAGTTGAGAAGCGGCCCTGGTGCCTGTTTCCATGCAAGCAGAGTGCTCGCCTTGTTGGCCGTTCCCCCAGCTCGGCATCTGCACTGTGCAGAGGACAGCAATCAGCTCCCTGCAGCCTGACAGCAGGAATAATGAGCTGAGGGCACTGGATTCCAAGTCTGCACATGACTAAACGGCAGCGGCAGCGTGCCAGGGTGCCGGGCAGCGCGCAGGGCCTGGGGGGCTGCCAGCCCCGGCAGGGCTGAGCCGTCCCGCCCGGCGCCACGGGATGCAGGGCGGGACACGGGGCAGGGATGGAGCCGGACACGGGGCAGGGATACAGAGTGGGACACGGGGCAGGGATGGAGTGGGACACGGGGCAGGGATGGAGCCGGACATGGGGCAGGGATGGAGCCGGACACGGGGCAGGGATGCAGGGCGGGACACAGGGCAGGGATGGAGCCGGACATGGGGCAAGGATGCAGGGTGAGACACAAGGGCAGCAGCTGGCAGGAATGCAGCTCTCCCCGCAGCGGCTCCGCCAGCCCCAAGCCCGGCGGGAGCGGCGGGAGCTGCAGGAGCCGCTCCGGAGCCTCCTGCCGCCGCGCTCCGGCTCCTGCTGCATCTTCTGGAGGCAATTCCTGCTGCTTCCCTCCATTAGCCCCCAGCTCCTGGGGCAGGACGGTGGGGTCTGCCCTTGGACCTCTCCATGTCTTGCCAAGGGCTGCGCTGCGTCAAACGGCTCCCAGTGAGCGCGGGGAGGGCTGCGAAGCGGAGCTGGGGCTCCGCGTCCTGCCGAGGGGACAAAGACCCCTCAGACGAGGCGGTCAATGGCCCAGTGTTCGGCTCCAGAGCCCTTCCCGTCGCGGAGCTGCTCGAGCTCGCAGAGTTTGTTCCTCGGCTTGGGAGTCAGCAGAATAATAATCTGGCAAATTGCTCACACCTTAATGAGCTGCAAACCACTGGCAATTAGCTGGAGCTGGGATTTATTTATGTGTCTCTGCAGATACGCTTTATGTGAGGCTAGGCGCTCCTCAGCGCAAGGTCTTCGCTCTGCCGCCTCACAGATGCTTCCAACACAGTCAGGCAGCGTCTTTCTGATACGGTGGCTTAAAATAAACCCTAAATCACAAGGGATTTCTTAAGTGCCTCTGAGTAGATGCCTGGTTTCCTTTGGCGCAGGCTTGCAGCCGGCAGAGGTGAGGAGAATTCCTAAGACACCATGAAGTTGAAACAGGCTTTAGCTTTTGATATCCGCCGCTTAAGGAGGGGAACGCTGCCTCTTCCAGCTGCGGGCTAAGATGCTAATTCAGCGGAGGAAATCTTTGCTATTGCTGCCCGTCTGAACTGGCAGAATCAGAACCGGCTTTTTGATTTGTCAGGCCTGGTTTGTATAAATAGCGAGTGCAAGTGAAGGGGAAGGAGCAAACAAACAGCTTTTCATTTCGTGCAAAGTTGGTTTTCATGGGTGGGGCCTTCGGTCGGACAGGTCTTGCTAGCGCAGCAGGTCTCAGCTCCCTGCCAGGGTTTGGTGGTGTAAGAAGAGGGTCACAGCACCCCACAGACGAGGAAACCCACGTGGTGACGGACTGCCAAGACCTCCTCCCTGGTTAGCGTGACCACAGGGCTCCATCCCTTTGGGATTTGCGCTGGGCATCCTCCTCTTCCTGGTGCTGTAGTGCGGCACAGCTGGGAGCCCAGGGCCCCCCTGGGCTGGGCAGCCTGCGTGCCGATGTGCCAGTCCCTCCACGAGGGTCCGTGGCAGCAGGAGAGGGCAGTTCATGAGCCGCATGAGCCGATGTCCCGCTGGAAAAGAAGCCTTTTCCATGCTTTGCGGTTGCTCTGTGACCAAATGTTCCTAGCGCCATCCTTAGCGCTTCCTCTTCCCCCCGGGTGATGGACCTCAGGTGATGATGGGCTTGCTTGGTGCTGCTGCTTGCCTAGGGTGGGTGCTTTGCTGGCAGCTGGGCGGCAGGAGCTGCCAATTCCAGGTGACACCTCCAGCGGGTGGCATCTCCGCTGTCTCCTGCCCGCCTCTTCCAAAGCGGAGCCACGTGAGCGGCCCCCGGCACTGCTGGCAGCTCCGGCAAGGCTCCTCGGCTGAGGTCGCGGGTGATGGTTTCATTTACTGCCGCAGACACTTAGCTGCACATCCAACATTCATTTTCTGCAGCTCTAAGAAGTCCATTAGTGCCAAGGAAGTGGATGTTTGCCTTGACCTGCCATTGCTGCAGCTCTTTACTTCCCTAGCTGTAACTGTGCTCTTAATGTCCCTAGAAATGTAGCTCCCGATGATAACCAAATAATGAGCGTTCTGTGCAAGTAGCTCCGTGCTGACGGTGCTCCAAAAGGCCTGGCCAGGGGACCTCTGGGCTCCCAGCAGGGACCTGGGGTCAGGATGTGCTGGTTTGTTCCTTCCTAAAGGGCCGAGAGGAACCGAGACCCTCTCGGCCCATCCGCAAGGGGCAGAGACCCTGCGCCGGCCTGTGTAGTTCCAGCCCCTGTGCCTGTCTGGAGGGGTGGCCGCTGGTCTCCTGCTGCTCCAGACATCTCCTCTTTTTGTGCCTGCTGCAGTGGCAAGGAGAGACTCAGGAATTTTGCCCCAATGCAAAGATTGTGCTGGTCGGCTGCAAGCTGGACATGCGGACGGACCTCAACACGCTCCGGGAGCTTTCCAAGCAGCGCCTCATCCCTGTCACACACGAGCAGGTGCGTCTGGGCCAGCGGCCTCCTGGGGGCGAGGGGGGTGCTTTTTCCAAGGAATATTAGCACTAGGAAGCTCGATAGCAGGTGAAGCCCTGCGTAGGGCTTGGCCTCGAGATGTTTTGGTCTTGGCCGTGGAGCTGGCTCCGAGCTGCTCCCCTGCAGCCCTCTCCTCCCCACCTGGGGGAGAGCCCGGCTGGTTCCCAGCTCTGCCCAACCACCTCCTGCTCAGCAGCAGCCACGTCCCTCCTCGGAGGTAGGAGAGACGCCCGCGCTGCCAAACCAAGCGTTTCAAGGGGAGCACGGGAGGTGCCTCCTAGGCGAGCACCGCGCTGCCGGCTCCGCAAGCGGCTCCGCGCTCAGATCCTGCCGTGGGGCCGCCGCTGCCGGCGAGGACGCAGGTCCCGCCTGTGTGCCCAGCTTCCTGTGCCGGTCACCGCCTGTCACCCTGGGGCACGGCGGCTGCCACGGGGCAGGCGGGAGGCCGCGGTGACGGGCGCCGGAGCCGCGCGGCCGCCCCTGCGGCGCTGCCCCCTCACCGTCCCCTGGGCCCGCAGGGCAGCGCGCTGGCGCGGCAGATCGGCGCCGTGGCCTACGCCGAGTGCTCCTCCAAGGTGTCGGAGAACAGCGTGCGGGACGTCTTCCACGTGACCACGCTCGCCTCCGTCAACAGGGTGCACAAGAACTTGAAGCGCAGCAGCTCCAAGCGGGGACTCAAGCGGGCGTCGCAGATGCCTGGCAGGACGGACTTGCTGAGCGAGGCAGAGATGAGGAAAGACCGAGCCAAGAGCTGCTCCATCATGTGAAAAGAGGCTGTAAATAGTGTGCGTGTCTTGTCCATTTGTACAGTAACTGCCCAGCAAGGGCCTGGCGCCGGCTCAGGGCCGCCTGCCTGCCCAGGGCGAAGGGCCTGGCTGCAAAGCAGGGTGCAGGGTCACCCCGCCACGGAGCCCGCTGGGCTGGCGGCCGCTGGGCCGACTGCTTGGGGCAAAGGAACCACTTGGCCGAGGAGCTTTCGGGTGCTGGAAGGTCTGTGACAGGGTGAAGAAAGCAAGAGGGAGCGATGGCGCCGCCCGCCCACCCGCGCTCCATGTCCGCGGGAGCCCCGTGAGCTGGTGGCAGCGGCGCTGCTGGGGACACAGCTGGAGCGTTGGCCCCTTTGGAGAGGGGGCTGGCACCGGAGCTGCCCTCAGCGGCTGGACACGGTCACGGGGAACGCTGGGAGGGAATCAGTCTGCTGGGACACCCCAGGGAGGCCATGGGTCTCTTGCTCTTGCCAACTTTAGGTGCCCCAGCTCCGTGTGAGCAGTGGGAAAACGCAGCGGGGTGGGAGACCCCAGGGTGAGGTCTGTCCCAGCAGAGGCTCCCTGAGAGCCGTGGTTCCCTTCGGCAAGCAAGCGCTCCCCAGGGCTGTGCCCCAGCTGCTGCCGGCCCCGCGGGTCCCCGCGCTGCTCCTGGGGCGCTTGGCTTCCCGAAACGCGGAGCGCGCCGGCCGTCCCCGCGCGGTGCAGCCGCAGCTCGCCTTGCCTGGTGCTGTGCTCGCCCGGCTCACGTGGCCAAAGCGATTCCGTGTGTGTCCGCACCCCGGCGCCGCGGGGATGCGGCTGCCTGCTCTTCTTGCCGTGCTCTACAGCCTGCTGCGACACCTCATTGCTTCTGCTGCTGCCCGCTCTGTTGCCTTTGACTACAGTGTTAGCCTTGACTCCATGTCACGTAGACACTTTAAGGAAAGAAATATATAAAAAAGAAAACCCTGACCCACTGCCAGACTGAGCTGTGTCAGTGAGCTACAGGAAACAAATAAACATCACTGGAAAACGCACGCTGCTCGACTCTGTTTTAACTTAATCCTAACATTCATTCTCTTGTAAGGCTTGCTAATGAGATCACACATTATTGAGAGGACGTTTTCCTCCTAACTGTACGTTCTCTACAAATATGCCATGCGTACATAGGCTGTTATTTTTCTATACCATCGCTGCCCGTTCGGTGCGCCAACAGGGTGCGAGGAAGGCCCTAAAAACTCTATTACGATTCCTAATTAGGCTTTAAGTGTTAATTAATGGGCACCTTCTGAGGCAGGGTAACATGTTACAGTGACATTTCCTGTCAGTCTGATCCCACCTTCATTAATTAATCAGGCATTTAGTGTAATAGCATTGACCGTAACGAATCTAAATTGCTAAAAATAAATATATAAAGCCTTTATTCATCATTAATAGCATCTTCCTGCTGTATTACTTTACTAAAGCTTCAAAACCTGTAAAACTAACAATCTGAGGAGCCAAGGGAAAAGGAAGTAGAGAGGAAGATCAAATAGAAGCAAATGAAAGCATTGGAAGAGCTTATTCTTTGTTTCGTTTCACTTTCAAGCTCATGGATGGCACAAAGGCTCCCCACCTCTTTGGACAGTGTCCACCTCCTCGGTGCATCGAGGTGAGGTGCAAGTGGTTCTGTTCCCACTGTGCAATCTCACTCCGGCTTCCATCTTCCCGGTTATGTTTGACTGGTGTTCTCCAATATTCTCCAAGCAAACTATTCCTCAAGGCAGCTACCTGCAGAGAGAGAGCATTGCAACACGGGCCATCAATAACGTCCCATGGATCCATGGATCCAAGGGCGTTTTCCAGCAGTGTCCGTCAGCAGCCGCTGCTCCCTCCTGCCATGGGGACAACGGGCATTGTGGCAGGGCCTGCAGCCCCCTCGCTGCTTGAGCAGCTCTTCCAGCAAGGAAAGCCCTCCTCCAGCTGCAGCCTGCTCCTTCATAAGCAGCTTTTTCCTGCCGAGTTAAATATACTCCTTACAGGAGGAGAGGCAGGGAGTCCCACCAGCCCCATGAGATGCAGCTCTGAAGTGGCATTGCAAGGAGCCCCTTGGTGCCCATTCCCACTGCATCCTCTTAACTGCTGCAGACCCAGGAACAGTTAAAGCATCGGCGGGGATTTCAAGCAGAGCAGGTTAGTGCAAAGAGTGCAGAGAGGGCTGAGGTCCTTCGGGGATCTCTACATTAACACACCTACCTGTGCGTTTATCCGCAACAGCACCAGACGCGATCCTGCTGCCCTCGGCTTCCTCCTGCTCGCGACTGCTCCTGGCTGCTCCTCAAGCCGGGCTCCCACCCGCGCAGCCCGGCCCACCCCAAGGCTTAATTAGGGGGTCAAGGTCTCTAATTAGCCAGAAGTAATGTGACATTTTCATGAGAAAAGGAACACGTTTCTGCTCTGCTGGAGCATTAGGAAAAGTGTACAGGACTGCTCGATTGCTTCACGCCTTAGAATTCATCGCTGAAGCCCTCTGGGTGCCGTGGCAGTTTTCGCTGTGTTTATCTCTGACAGGCAGCATTTTTTACTCACAGAAAATGACACATAACCACTACAGAGACATAAACCAGCTGCCATCCGCAGGGATGGCCGGGGTGCCGCATCAGCTTCCCCGCAGCAAGATCATTCTGCAGACTTTGCTGCGAGTCGGCGTTTCCAGCCGCGATTTCAGTTCTCTGCTGCGCTGCATTATCCCCCTCAGGTACTTAGTTCTCATTAGGTGTTGTCAGAATGACACTACATCCCTTCCAACTCCCTATAATTTTAGTAATAACCGAGCAAAATCTTATCAGGGCTGCTATTTGGACATACTGCGTTTGCATCACTCGGCAGACAGGGCCTGTCTGGCTGCTGTCCCGCTGGGAAAGGCTCCTTGTCCCGGCTGTGCTCCAGTACAACCTGCACTGTGCGGGCTCCTTGGTTGTTGTTCCCACGCTGGAATTGTTCTTTCACCTCGGAGCTGGAACCGCAGAGCAGCTCATTATCCTCGGGCAGTGGAGGAAGCTGGAGACAAGAATCTGGTTCGTAAATAGGTCAAGCCCATTTGGGGAAAGGTGGGTGCCAGCCCGGCAGGGTGTGGGCACCGCTCTGCAGGCAGTTTTGCAACGCTTGGTGCTGGCTGCTCTGACGAACACCACTGAAATGTGAAGGAACCAGCTTTCCTAAGCGTGCAGCGCTCCGAATGCTTGACGCTTCCTTCCTCTTACCTGGAGAGTTTCAGTTCTGCCAGGAGATGGAAAAAAACATCAAAACTGCTGGTTCCCTCCGTGCTTTCCACTGCCCCAGGCCCCTGCTGCTCCACATCGGCTGAAGCGCATGTGTGTGCACCCGTAGGAAGGGATGAATGCAGAACCTGGCACTGTGCTCTGCTCTAGCCCTACCAGGAGCCCTTCGGGGCCCTGGCAAACGAGAGTTTGAGGCAGGAGCGCCCACCTGAGAGCGAGCAGCAACCTGGAAAGCACCGGGCAGCTCCCAGGGCGCCTGGCCCTGTCACTGCTCCGCTCCTCCGGAGCAGCTGCCGCCTCTCTCCTGCTCTGGCTGCTTCTGCTGATGTTGCAGGGAAGCGGGCGACCCCCCCCGCATGGCAGCCCTTGGCTGGCAGCAAGACGCAAGCAGCAAGCGAATCGCTCATGTTCTCCATGCAACTGCTCACTCTGACCCCAGCCCTTTCCTAGGACTGTCCCCTAGTTGATCGCGTTATTTCATTTAATCAATCCGTCTACTGCAGTTAATTAAAACGCAGGCATGCAGGAGAGCAAGCGGCTCCCTGCAAAGGGCGCTCTGCAAAGCTCCTGGCGCCCGCACCAGCGGGTAAATACCAGCGCGCTGAGCGCACGGGCTGCATGTCAATGCGGGGAATTAGACGTGTTTGCGCCGGTGGGCGGCAGCGCGCGGCCCCGCTGCAGGGCAGGCTGCACCGGCAGCCCGAGCGCGCGCAGAGCCGCGGAGCCGCTGCCCAGCCTGACGGAGGCGTTGGGAGCGGGGGGATATAGGGGGACATGGGGGGACAGGGGAACAAAGAACCCCTCCCAGGTGCCGCCGAGCCCGGCTGGGCACTCACCGCCTCCGGGAGCCGGAACAGGGGCCGGTGGCTCCGGCCGGGAGCGACGCAGAGCGGCGCGGAGCCATGGGCGGCCAGTGGCGCTCACATGGAGACCCCGGCTTGCGACACCTCATCGGGTGCCTCGATCCTTCAGGACGGCCACCCTGTGCACCGAGGTAGAGCCACAGGTTTGTGCAGCTGACCGGTTTTGTTATAGCACTTAAAGTTATAGTTCTACATCTTTATTTAAGTCTATCTACGCACCAAGTGAATCTGGGGGTCTTTACTGATGAGTTTGTGCCGAAGGAGCACGTGGCGAGCTCCATCAGAGCCCTCCAGCCAGGAAGGAGAAATGAGCGAGTGCAAGTGCAGGGGGAAGCTGCCACCCACCTCCAAGGAAAGTTCCTGAAGAGGTTCTCATGAATGGCAGAAAATCAACAAAGAATTAAGAGCTCGTGGGAAATGGTTGACCCAGCATGCCTGCAGGAGACATAAAGAGCTGTCCCGATTCACTGCATTCACATGGGCTCAGCCTGCCCTTTGTCCCATCCTACCAGCAAATGCCTGCAAAGTATCTGGGCAGCAGCTGTGCCAGCTTCCCAGGCAGGGGCTCCCTGCAGCGTTTCCCACCGCTCCGCACCCCTGCGGCCAAGGGGCTTCCGCGGGGCTGGGGGGCCCAGCCGGGCTGCACCGCGCGCAGCTCTGCCCCC
>JAUBOD010000167.1:333016-348664 GCA_032353885.1 Nothura maculosa
GTGCTGGCTGCCGGCAGCGAGGCCCTGCAGGAGCCCCTGTAACACAAACACCCTGCATGTCATCCCCTGCATTTTACAATCCTCTCCCCATTGCTGCAGCCTGCAGTCCCCGCAGTAGCTGTGAAGCAAACAGCATATTAGATTGCGGTTGCTGGGATTGAAGCTTTCTGATATTTCCCTATTCCAGCAGTATTAATGTAACCCAGGGGGACTTTGTGCACGGCTGCACGGCGCCTAGCAGCAAACACGAGGCTGAAGTGGCAAGAGGCTCCCCACACCAGCACGGCTGCTAAGGACACAGCTACACCCAATTAGCACACCTGGATTTTAACCAAAAACCCACTCCTGTCTATGAGAACACAGGCCCTGGGCACCGTGTGCCCCCGTGGCTTGATGACAGTTTCTCTGCTGAGAGGAGGAGATACCCAAATACATCAACTCACTTGTGCTGGCAGAAAGGCAGGACAGAGCTGCAGGGCACCCCTGTGGGGCCTGAGCCCCTGGGCTTGGCTCCACCTCATGCGTTTTGTTAGGCAAGACCCAAGGTAAATATTTTTGACCAACCTGCTTGGTCTTACAGCTCTACACAGCCACACGCCTAGTGAAAAAAATATACTCTTGTTTTAGACATTAAAGAGTATTAATGCTTTAAGGATTCAAAGATTTTTTCCATCTATTGTACACAGAGGAAAGAAAAAATACAGAATGAACTAACATTAAGGCTCACTAACTCATTACAGAATGAACTTGACAAGAATAAATCTCAGCCTGCCTTAATTACGAGCAATTCACACTTTTACTACAGACTTCTGCCTTACTGGTAGGCTAGCAAGTTTTATTGATAAGAAGCTTTGTTTCACATATGGTGCATCTAAAATTAATTGCCTGGGATTGAAGCTTTCTAATTGATGGAAGGAAAATGTTTTAAGGCTAAGCTAAGGAGTTAAAGAAATGTGGATGTGCATTTCCTGTAGAGTTGCCCTTTGGAAGCTGAAATCTAAGCAATCCTCAACTGGATTCTCAAAATAATTGAGCTTTTCATTCAAAGCTTAAACTCACATGCAGATAAAGCTCACACAGAGCACTTCATTACAAACTTACTAGAGACACAATCATCCCCAAGAGAGAATCACAGCATCTCTCAAGTGTGTTATGTTTGCTGATAACTATCTAACAGGAGCTAGGAACTTACCTGCTAGAGAAGACAACCCTTGAGTCCAAATCAGAGGGACAATTTCACAGCGGCAGCTGCAAGACAGTCACGTTTGGCTTTTGCCTTTCATCTAAGATGCACCACTTACCCCTCATTACTGTAATCTTCTGAAACACAGATTTAAAAACGACGTGGGCTCCGGAGATAAGAGGAACGTCAGGCTGAAGAGGAGCTTGTGCTGAGCAACCTTGACAGCTACGATGCAAAACACAGTTACGTGCAGAGGAAAACAGTGACGTTTGTCAAACAGAGTGTGTTACCTGCAGCAAGCTCTAGCTGGAGCACGTTTGTGTCCATCCGGCAGCTGCAAGACACTTGATAACACATCTGCTTCTCATGCTGACAGGAATCACAGCTGTGCCCCCAGCTCTGAAGTTCTAACCTACATTTATGGAATCCCCTCCATGGCAGGTGGCTATTCCCTGGGAATATTGTCCTAAATGTCTCAATACAGAGACTGAATGACCCATTCACACAAGAGCTGGACAATTAAGTAAAATACTTGCCAATCTCATTTTATTTGGGTGTTCCAGTATTTATAAACATACTTTATATTACTAAGACAGCTCAGCAGCCCCAAACAATTCACTGAAATATGCTTTGTTTTTAAATCAGCTCTATGAAAATAGTTTCTTTTCTGCCCTGGAAATACAAAATTATTTACGAAGCTGAATTGCTTGGCAACAGAAAGTAGCAATATATTTTATTCATTAAAAAGCAATATAATATTTTCTATGCGGTCTCATCTTGCAGGCAGGGATTATTAGAATCAATTCTTTTAGGGCTTATTATAGGTCCCTGTGATACTAAATTGCATCTGTTTAGAATCCTCTCATAGGTTCCACATATACTTCAGAATTAAGACTGACACAATATTTGTTTAGACTTGTGGTTTTGAGGACTGGATTATACAAAAAAAATCAAGTATTGGCTGGGATGGCAAGGTGGGATGGCAAGTAAACAGCAACATGCCACTGAGGAAGCCCCAGGCCAACTGTTCTAGTTAATCTCTAACTGCTTTGATGTGTATCAAGTGAGTTTAAGGATTATTTGAAATTGGAAATACTCTTAAGAAGAGTAAGCAACTCCATCTTTGTCTAGTGATGCCACTTAAATAATTTTATTGTTTACAAAAATTTAGTTTTACTCCAAAACAAGAACATGAATCAAAGATAAACTCTACAAATGCTCCTTTATCCATAAAATCAGTATCAAAGTATCAGCAGTGATGAAAATTTCCAAACAACAGCAAATGAACTGTAGATCACCCTTGAGACACAAGGTAAGCATCTAACTCCTGGCACTCATAGCAAGCAACGCTGTCCAATACCCACTCTCGAGTCACCACAGCAACGTTGCTCTTTTGCTGGATTGCTGCAAGACAAAGACACACAGTAAAACCAGTATCCGTGAGCACAGCCATGTCTTCCAGATTAAACTATTTGCTTTATCTTTCACATTTTCAAAGCTTGATAAAAAGCAAGATTCTAAAACCCCTATATTTCATAACAATGCAGGCAATACAGCTGCTCCACTGAAAACAGTTTTGAGCAAGCAGTCAGGCAGGAAGGTTGAAGGCTACAGGATAAGCTCGAAGAGTGCAAGCTCTGAAACATTTTAATTCAGGATCTTGGTGTCAGAGTCGCAGTTTCTGCCTGCTCAGGCATACCAAATATATGACAAGAAATGAGTGTCACAGCGAGAAGCAACACAACCTCACTGAAGTCTTTCTGCCAGAAAATTTCCTGTTAAGCTGAGTATATGCAGGACACCTGAAGCAACATCATATGGACAACAGAATCGTATTTATGTCTCATCATAACAAGCTGTGACACTGCCTGACACCACCTTTCAGCACTCTTCACTGCCTCTTGAGATAAAAATAGTTTGTCTTCTCAGACTTTTCTTCCAAGACATTCCTCCACCCTCAGATTTAGTGGGATTTTATTCCAGTTCCCCTGCAGAATCTCTCTGACATTTAAGTACTAAGAACACAGAAGTGCTAAATCATTCAACACGTGTATCATAAAACAGCACAAGAGTATGTTGTTTTACCTTCATAGCCTGTGTTTTCCACCCAAGCATCTGGTTGCACAACCACAACAGCGGTAGAATTCTAGGATTTTAAGAAAATAAAAAAATGCTACCGTTACTTTTTTCCCACATTCAATAACGCTCCTACCTATCTGCAGAGTGGTAACTAGATTAACTTTACTGTGCTCTTCACTCTACTCCTTCGAAAAGGATTTTAATGTCATAGGGGGAGGAGGACATCAGTTTAAGAATGCTTTTCCATGAAGATGGTGCAGGAATGCTGTGTTAAGGCACTAAAAGCTTTTTGCCCTGGAGAGGGCAGCTCAGTGCCCATTTCAAATAAATGAGTTATGTGTCTGTCCACAGAGTAGTCTGAGCAAAAAAGCAAGCCTGCCTCTTCATACAGAGTCACCAGGGCCTAGAATGTAAGATTTGCTGCCAGGCAATCCGACATCACTGCTGTGCAAACAGCTCTCACACAACATACCTGTATGCAGTGGTCTTGGTGAGCCATGAAAGACATGGAATCTTTCAACACGTTGGGTATTAAAGACAGAGAATGGTTTGCAGTTAAGTGTAACGTTCACTAACACTTACTGTTTTGTGTGTGAAGAGATGAAGTTCCTTCACCACAGAGGCACCACAGAGCTCCACCATCCATTCCAGATGTTCTAACAAATCAGGTAAACAGTCAGTACAATGATTCAGGTTATTTTCAAACTAATAATGTTCCCCCTGAGCCCTAATCAACTGAAAGCATCAGTTGGCTTTAAAAAGAAAAGGAAAAAAAAAGTGCACTAGGCAAGGACATCCAAACACAAGAGAATGCCATTGCTGCTTAAGAGAGACAGGACTGGATACAGAGCAGTACCTCATGTAGGTATTTTGAAAGTTTTGGTGTTAAAGAGATACATGAGTGCCAAGAAAAGGCGAAATGCAAAACTCTGGAGAACGCACACAATTCCCTTCTGAACACTTGTTTTGCTGAGTTCATTCAAATTCCTGCAAAAATTACACACCTGTAGTCATATCAGTGAAAGGTCCATAGCAGCAGATCTCAAAACCTTTAAAGATCTGAAAAATAAAGAACATGCTAACAGAGTAAGTGTGTTCCTTTCTAGGACAACATTTAACATGTTGACTCTCTGCTTCTAGGCCTAGTTATCAAGCTATCACTTGATTCACAAAGCATATCTGAAACTTTCTGTAACCTACAACACAGAAGAATCTTACTGCCTGCCCCTTGCCCTGGTGGTGTCCTATAAGGATGTTAACAAAAAAAAGTATAAAAAGTATCATTCACTTTAAACATAGGGAGTAACTTAAGCATTTTTATCCATGGAAGATGGCCTCGGTATAGATGGTACAGCAGATGGATTGTTAGTTCCTGAAATTCAGCTACCATAGCCTCATATCTGGCATAGCTAGGGCAGAACGAGGCTTTTGTCCCTGTTACACTCCTACCTTTTCAGTCAGAGCCTGCCTAGCCCTCCTCGGGCCTTGGTGGTTTCTCCCATTGATCACATCTCCTCTAACTTCAAAGTTATCCTGCAACAAAACAGAAACAAGCAATCAGAAGCCAGAGATTGAGAACACTGTCCTGATCAGCCCTGGAAGTTGGCAGCGTTCAGAACTGCAGACATAGCTTTTGGTCCTATGGAAACACAGCTTTTGGTCCTAGCATTTGGTAAAGCCGGGATCTCAGTTTTCAGAGGTTCGTTTCTAACTGGCACAAACCCAGTTGCCAGGTTATTAAACACTTCGACAATGTTTGAGACTACTAATAGGTCCATCACTGTAACAACACCTCTTAAACATTTGACAATTCACTCTTAAGAGAAAAGACCTACCTCATCAAGTATCCTTCCTTCTTTAAAAGACTGAATTACCCCTAAAGAGATCAGAACAGGACAAGTCATTTTATCCAGCAAAACTGTTCTTTGACTGCCAATAGTCTAGCTTCACTGCTATATTAAATACAAGGCATTTTGTATTAAATGAGACTTTATTTAACTGAATACTCTATGGTGCTTGTAAGCACCTTTTAAAAACATCTTTCATAAATAATATTAATTTTGCATTAACCAATGTCATGCAACTGACAAGTTTGCATTAGCAGGATGAGAAGAACAACCAAATAGAGTTATTTTAAAGCTGAAGAAGTATTCAGAGGAGAAATAAGCTTGTGTTGCTGTTAAAAATTTAAGTATTTAGATGAAAGTGCAAAACATCACATGCCAGCATATTCAAGACATGAAAAGATACTTAAGTTATACTTACATTGATAACTAACGACCCATTTTCTTCCTGCAATACCCAGAAAATACTTCAAGGTCCGTTCACACACCAGCTCCATATCTGCAGAGCAAACAAGCATACGGAGATCTCTCTGTTTTGCCAGTTATGAGAAACTGCAGATGGTTTCTACTGAAATACAAAAGGCTTGAAGTGCAGAAGCCAAATATCCCAGGTCATCCATGGAAAGGGCTGGGAAATTCAAGGGCCCTCCCATTCTCCCCCTGAGTTTGCAAAATGGCATTTGTACAAAGAGCACAGTCCACCTCTCCAAAATATGATGCTTATGATGGGCTTCTTGAAGACAAAATTGAGTCCATCCAGGCATTTGGAGCAAGAAAACTTTCTGGCTCCCTTCCTACTTTAGTTCCCAGAGCAAGCAAGGCTCGTGCAATAGATCATACCCAAACACACACCGTCCACAGGTGCTTCTATGAGCAAGAAGTAAGCAAAGTTACACAGCACATCCACTCCCACACTTGCCTCTCTCTCTCTTAAAGCTTCTGTACAAAAGCTAATGATATAATCAATAATGAACTTAAATATAAGCTAGCATTAGACATATCAACTCAGTAATTTAATGTTACTGAGAAATATTATGCTTTTTAAAAGCCTAGGCAGTATTAGAGCGTTCATTTAGGAACACAATACATTTGTCAAATCCAGAACAGTGGTATCGTATTTTAGTTTAATAAAGTTTCTTCTTTTAATAACAGGATTCATAAGTTCTAAAAAGAGCATAATTTAAGTATTTTAAGCATGCAAATAATTGTTACAGTGAAATTATAACGCTGCACTGTTTTTATGGAAGCAAGCCTTCCCTATCAGCTACCATGAGAAGTATACATATAATTAAGTACCATTTTTATCTTCTATTACAGACCACTGTTTCTTTTCAAAATTTAGAATAAAATAGGAAACTAAGGCAGCACTCAAACCTGTTTTCATTATGACATGGGTTGTTCCTTCTGTCATGTGATTAGATAAAGTGCTCTGAGTTTTTCTGGCAAACTTCTGGACCACCAACTGAAAAATAGTTTCAAAAAAGAAAAAAAATCAAAACACATAATTGTTTTATTCTTGTGTTGCTTTATGCAGAAGAACAAATGATTCAAGAAATAATAAGCTACAGCAACTAATGACACTACTCTTACCTGCATCATTAGCAATTTGGAAATGAATAGTTACTGAAGTCTTTACTACGGAGCAGAGTTTAGATAAAGCAGCAGCAGCAGCTGAGATCAACCTAATGTAAGTTTCAGAGTTAATTATGTATTTGTTTATGTACATTTGTCAGCTGCTTTCATAATAAATTTAATGCATTTCAACACATTTTAAAACATTAAAAGGTTTTCAATGTTAGTTCCTTCTTAGTTAAATCTGTTGTGCATACACTTAAGCGCAGTTAAAGCTAAACATCTAACCTGAGTTGCTGTATTACTAATCTATAATTCCCATAAGATTAGTTTCTCCTTAAACCTCTATGCTGAACCTAAACCTTTCTTCAGGACTACAGTAGTCATCAAGCAATGACTAACAGGGGCTCTCAAAAAATTCTGAAGTTTACTCACATGTTCACTTTGATTCAGACCTGATGCCACAATTGACATTTCTCTCCGGTTGCTCCCAGCTGGACTTGTAGCACTTTCTTTCCCAGATGAATTGTGCAGGACAGAGGGAGGAAAACAACCCCCTCTGTCCCGTTTGCATCCTGGAGCGCGGCTTCTATTCGCCCTCGGAGCCAGAACAGAGCTGCTTGCTGCTTCTGGAGCTTGCGAGCGGAGAAGCCTTTTGGAGGAGGAAGAGCTGTTTGGACTTGTGCTCACACTTCCACAGGGATTTGATAAGACAAATGGGCTGGTTTGCTTGGTCCCACATTTCCTGTCAGTTGCTTTTTCTAAAGGGAAAGAGAAGAACGACTCCTTGAACCATGTTCACATTACTTGTCGTCATTCTGGAAGGCGCTTGTTATTAAGTTTATAGGCTGCAGTCTTTTCCTCTGCTTATTTGTTTACAGCTCCACCTTTGCTTCTATCATTTCTTCTTCTCCTAAATTACAGCTGAGGTACTAGAATGCCATGAAACTGTTAGCAGCATAACCTGCAAGAAGTACTGATTTATATGAGACAGACATCCAAGTACTACGAGTCAAGTAGCAACTTCCTGTGCAAATACTGTTGTTCAGCCCCATCCTATTGGCAGCTGCACATCTAAACGGATAGAAAATCCAACAAAACCAAATAAAATTCACAAGAAAACAAACAAACATAGCACGTGAAACATGCCAAAAACGTGAGGAAAAAGGGGGAGAACGAGAAAGACAAACAAACCACAGCAAAATTTGTATTAAATTCCTTTTCAATGTTACCTGGTTCAGTCTGACGTGGGTCACACTCCTCCACTGCTCCTGGCAGGGTTTTCTTCTCCTGAGAAGGAACGTTGCTCTGAACAACAGTGTCACAGTGAAAGCCTTCCTCGAGATCCCGTCTCCTTGAAGAAGATTCAGGAGAAGGAAGCAATAGTTTTGGACACCTCGAGAGAAGGACATTCCTTTTTTCTTTTTTTAAATACTGTTCTAAGCATCAGAAGACTATTAACAGGTAAATTCATGCAGACTTTCAAAAATCAGAGAGAATTTGTTTTCAAAGTTTTTCTAATACAAGACCATAGATAACAAATAAGAAAAAAGCATTTACCTTTCTTCTAGCTCTTTGTTTTTACTGTTGGAAGAATGACTTGACTTCATATGAAGATCAGTCGAAAATCCCTTTGAACTGCTGCAATTCTTATTTGCCAAATTTACTTCTGAAGCCGACTCTATCCCTTTAAAAAAGAAGAGGAGTTCTTAAGCAAAATAAAAGCAATTGCTCTTATTTCTTCATTGTTTAAACAGGAAGAAAAAAAAAACCCAAACAACATCTATAGATGGGGTTGACCTTATCTAACAGCACAAAACCAGTAAGAACCAAACCACACGAATTCTGAAGTGAAGCTTTCTAAGCCTCAATGAAACTATATGGTAGAACCAAACCAGGAATTAGCTGAAACTTTAAAGAAAAATCTTGTGCTGACCAGGAACGCCAAGCTGCTGCATACTGAGGAAAGGACTTCAGCCCTCACTGTCTAGTAAATGATCTCACCAGATATATAGAACAAATACACCGATGGAAAGGTATTTTAAACCACTACCATAGCAACAGAGTCTATTGTTTTTCAAACACAAGCTTCTCAGTGATAACAAAATCAAACTCACCAGCATACAAACAGCAGGGCCATTTGTATTGGAAAAATACAAATTGAAATTGAAAAACAGAGATATGTTTTGCTTAGCAGTAGTGCAGACAGGAAAGCACTGGTGCAATCGTAGAGTTCCATGAGCATGACATCCTGCACCAGCACCGGGGGCTTCCTGGAACACTGATTCCAGTTCAGCACTGAACTTCTAGGCTTATGTTGGCTTTGCTTGAAGAATGCTCCATGCTCTATCACATAAAAGCTGCCAGACCAGTAATCTCAGTATTTTTCTTGCCTTAACAAACCTTAAATAAAGCCCTCTCGCTTCTGCTTACACAGCAAGCAGCAACTCGCTGTCCTCAGTCTGCAGCTTGGTGGTTCCTGAGCATTCTTCTGTCTTTTATCCCGCCCCAGGCACTTGCCAAGCAGCAACCGTGTGCTCATGTCCCGCTCGGACCATTTATACGCCTCCATAACCGTTTGCTTCCCTGCCTGTCAGGAGCTTGACCTGTATTAAATTCCTTCTGATAGCCAACACATACCTCAATTAATTTCTGTCTGTTCTTTGACATGCTAAAGGACAATTCCTACCACAGCAATGGGAGTTCTGCTACTCTCCCAGCCCCTTACCCTTTCCAAGGGAGAAGGAAGAGACCGTGGAACTGGAAATGACAAAACAGCAACATGCATTAGGACTGACAAGCCGCAATGTCTGCTCAAGCCACTTAAAAATTAATAGCCAAAATCTTACAGACCTGGAACAGGAGGGGTTTTAGGCTGCGTAGTACTCAAGTAAATGAATTAAAAATAGGTTTGTCTTGCTGCAGGGCTGAATTTAGGTAAAATTCTGCTAACGTGTGACTTTTAAATCAACATTAAAATTTGTGGTAAAAAAAAACAGAAAAAAACAGAAAAAAAACAGGAAAACAGAAATAGTGGGATGTTTTTTAGTTAGAAAGCTAGAAGAACTTTCCATTATTATTTACCTCTTCCTTGTCTCATCTGCTCAGTACTGAGCGCTCCTTCCCTACTGGAATGAGGCAGTTCCTTATGGACAGGTAGAAATTCTGCATCCCGACTTTCGTGCTGCTTCAGCACTGCTTCAAGAACAGCCATTTCTTGTTGAAGTTTTTTGAGGTTGTTTTGCATAGCATTCTTCTGCTGCAAAAATACAAGATTGTCAACATTAGCCAGCTCATTTTTGATCTATAGAATATTTTTTTGTAACAAATACTTTGAAAATATATACAGCAAAAGGATTTCTAATGAATTCTTTAACAAGTGTTTAGAAGTAATTTTTACTGCAATGAACACATGACATATCAAAAGAAAAAAAGAAATACACAGTCATTTTGCTGTTCAGATTATTTCAGTTCAGAAGATTTATCCTAGTTGCACTTTTCCATAATTAGTGATTGTCACAAAGACTGCTTGAAGTATTTCATCATACTCTCCTTAATTTTAACCCTGATCTCTGAAAAATACAGTATTATCTACTAAAAAATATACCTGTAGCTCCTCATATGTACACAGCAGTTCAAGGCATCTTTTTTAAAACCTGAAGTGCCCACTTTACTAAATAAAGCAGTTTCTACAGCATGGAACATCTTCTAGCACCAGCACTGACACCATGTGGAACTTGGTTGTTACTGAATCAATGCAAAACCAACCCAAACAGACAGAAATGCATATTGACATCATTTCATTTCAGCCAGACAAATCCCAGTTTCTCTATAGCGAAGCTACTGCAGGGAGCAATGCACTCGTGCAGTACAGAAGAACCACCCCTAAAAGAGAAAATCTTCTCTGAAATGCACAAGATTTCATCACAGTGCTAAGCAGATCTTCCATTGGACACCACCTATTGGATCTTATATCCATAACATTCTAAAACAGAATGGTTTGATTTCCTCACTTAAAAGGCAAGACTTCATCCTTCTAAAAACAGTAACACTGGAAATCCAGTCCTTCACACAAATAGTTATAAATTCTCATCAGTTAAGCCTATGACTATCAGAAGCACAGGTTTTCAGCATCAATTAAACATGATAATTAAGTTCAGTAATAATGAAATCAATAAAACATCATGAACAGAACCACAGAACAAGTTATAGCCATGAGAAGGTGATATTAGCCTGGAGGACAAAGTTGGACAGATAATCAAGAACTGCAGAACTACTTCTGTGTTAGTAACAGCCTTGGAAGTAACCCAGGCACAGGAAGAATGGTGCTGAAAGCTCTTTCCTACTGTGCTGACTTGACAGCTTTTGTGCACTTGCCCATATCCAAGAATCCAAACTGGCAAATCCCACCAAAAACGTACATTCAGTACAGAACTTAGTGCATGAACTCGTTCACCTGTGTCGTGAGGATTTCACCCTGAGAGAACGGGCCGGTTGAATCCTCTATGTGACTTGTTTCACTGTCATATCCAGATGCTTCACCTTGAAGGAGGCAGAAAAAAAACTGAAAGTTAGATAAAAAAAAAACAAAACCGCCCAAAAAAACAAGCATTAGCAGGAATTCCTTTTACCGTGCAGCTGATTTAATCAACCATTAGTTATATATAGCTATATGTAACTATAAATATAACATTTCAAAAGTTTCAATAATGTGACCTCCTCTGGTCACCAGAACCTCTGGTGCTCCATTTTTTTATTTATTTTTTTCCCCTCTAAACAAATAATACTAGGGAAATGTGACTTTTAGGAGATAAACCACTGAGGGGGTTGTTTAGAGCTGATAATTTTCTTCACAAGGGCAAGCTCCATTTAAAAGCAGAACAAAGCAGAGAAATAAATTAAATCTTGTTTTGTACCTAGGTTTGCTCCCATGTTTGGATCTTCTTGATATTCATCACTCAGGTTATTTTTCTTTAGCCCTCCATTACAACTTTGAGGAGTTTCTTTACTGTCATTCCAATTATTCATTTGTTTGGATCCAGGAACTAGTGTCAAAGGTTTCTTCAGCTCTTGGGCCCCATCACCTGACTCTTCAGACACGTTGGACTGGGAAGAAAATAAATTAACGGAACAGTCGGACCCCTGGCTTGGAGAAACACACGCAGCACTTGGGGCAGCTTCGGGCATCTTCTGCACACCAGGGTCATGGTGAGTTTCGATGGGAGGCAGCAGGCTGGGACTTACTGAGGACTCGACCACAGGTGTCACCCGTTTATGGGGCTGCAAAGGTGTGCTTGCTGATTTGCCAAATATTAATTCCTGAAAACACGGCAAATTTTCATCCTCACTAGATTCTTCCTCTGAAGACTGCAGCTTCCGCACTCTTCTTCGAGATCTCCGCACACCTTGAGACAGAAGTGCAGAACCACCACTTCTTTCCTCCAGTTGTTTTGCCAGGTTGCTGTCGCTTCTTTTGGCAAACACAGCAGATCTCTCTTTCCTCTCAGTTTCACAAAAGCTGATGCTCTCCTGCATATCATCATCAGAGCACAGTAATCCATCAGGGGTTTCAGACAGGCCTGGAAAGTCTGTACTACCTTTAAGAGGCTCTTCTAGAGCATCTGAAATTAAACATGCAGGCATCCCTGCGCTGGTAGTTGGGGATGCTCGTTCTTCACTGCTCTTTGATAGTTTTCTTTCTCTTTGGCTATCTTCCTTTTCCATCTCTCTGAGGTTAAATTCAGCAGGACAAACCACTGATGTGGGCTCAAAGTGTAATACTGGTCCGTGGCTTTCAGCAACTTCAGTGTTTTCTGCCTGATTACTTTCTGGACTGGAGCCTATTTCATTAACTGGGCTTATTCTCTGGAAAGCATCTTCTATATTACTCTGATCACTCTGGCTTCTATTACTCTTGAACGGATTCTGACTTAACTCGCTTTCTACCACTGTATCTGCTGACACTGTCTTATTACCTGCCTGTTCTCTTTTTTGCTGTTGGTTTTTATTCTCACCCCTGGTGGCACCTTCCCTTACTGGTGGGGTCGGATTCCTTTGATCCGCACCCTGTACAGCACTTTCGGCATGTTCCCCAGTGCGCACGCATTCAGTAGTACTGCCAAAGCAAGACAGAGGACCAACACCAACAGATTCACAGGTCTTAAGCTTTTCTTTCTCACAAACCATACTCAAATTTTCGGAAGTTATTTTCTCTACTTGAAAATTATCAGTTTTAAAATATTTGCTGTGCTTATTTTCTACCTGATCAGCACGTGACATCTTTAAAGTTTCGGAAGCAGCGTCTACTGCGGGTGCCTTCAGGGGACTAGGATGAAGGGTAAATGATAGTCGTTTGGAATGCCTGAATATATTGCGCAGATACTGCGTATCTAATTCACTATCTTCAGCTTCCTTGGTCACTTCCAAAACGTTTTCATTTCTCACGACCTCTGGGACGTTATCTGTACACTGTCTGTTTTTCTGGGGAAAAGCAGCACTTACTGCAGCTGTCTTTTCTTGGGTCACCTGGGAAGCAGCTTGCACAGCACTCACTGCAGGAGGCTGAAAGGGGAAAGGGCTACTTAGCATTTCTCCTTCCTGAGAGTCGGGTACCACAGAACCCAACTCTGAATGCTGACATGAAGATGTAGGATTGAAGAGAGTTTTTCCAGTGTCTGCAGTATCAGATGTATTCTTTAGACCAGTCTCTATTTCATCAGCTTCCAGATCAGCAGCTGGTCTATAGCCCGCTGCATCCTGCTGCTCATCTGAGTCTTTGCATTCAGAAGCGTGAACCAGCACATTCCTTTGCACCCTGGAGAAAGGCTCCCCACTTCCACCATCAGGTCTCCTTGCTCCCTCAGTTAGACCACTCCTTCTCCCTGTATCTTTTGTCATTTCTTCAGCAAGTAACTGAAGCCTCCTGCTGCGCCTGACCTGTCTGTGCTCGGAATCGCCTTTGCTTGGCTCGTTGCTGCTTGGATAGCTATCGATCTGGGGCTCTGCTGGATCCGGGGAGCCTGAGCTCCTACCAACTACTAACTGTAAAGCGGGCATAGTTCTAGTCGAATGCCTGCATTTTTTTGCTGAAGAACTTGTTTTTCTGGAGCTCTTTTGATCATAGGCATTCAGTTCTAGCACTCCATTAGATTCACTAGTCACTTCTTCAGTAGCCCTTTTCTGTATGGGTTCTCCTTCTCCAGGCCCTGCTAATGTATTATCTTCTCTTTTCTCAGTCACAGAACTCTCATTAACAGCAGAACCTTCATCATGTTTTTCCTGTTCAGCCTTGTCAAGGCTCCAGTTAACATTTTGAGGGCACTCATCTGCCCCTTTCACATCTTTTCTCTTGATGAAGTCCTCAGGTTGCAGGACACGGGCAGTCTTCCTTTTACATTTGAGCTTGTCCGTTCTAGAATTATTCAAGCATTTTTTATCAGCAGCCACATCTTCATTGATGGCAATAGGTAAAATCTCGCTGAAAACAATAGAGTGATTTGACTTCCTCTCTCTCTTGTATGTTTTTCCAAATATTTTGTCTTTCAGGAGGTCTGCTGTTGGTTTTGACATTTTCTTGTTTTGTTCAGTGAATGCAATTTCTACACAATTTACCATAGGGTTAGTCTTCTCTGAAAGAGAGGAATCTTTATCTGATAAACAAGCATCTCCTTCAGCTGAAGCGTCAGTTGCTTCAGCAGGATCATCCTGGGAAGAACCGGAAGACAGGATCTCATTGCTTTTGGAAAACCACTCATTGACTTTCTGAATGCTTCGCTTTAGTCTCTTCCTAGAAACCTGATTCAGGGTATCACTGTGAGGCATCTCTGGCTTCTCCAGAGGAGGTTCTTCAGGAAGAGAATCATTCTCAGATTCACACATTTCCACATCTTCCACACATTGCTCAACAATATCTATTTTCTTGCTTTTACCCAGCTTGATTTCTGAGCTATCTTCTAAGTCAGACTCTTTGCTTTTACTATTGCATTGAGTTTGTTCTGCAGCCGTTTCTTCTGTGTTTTTAAAGAAAGACTCATCCCCTTTCCTCAGTGGACTACCAACTTTCTCACACTGCTCTGCAAATAAATCTTCAGCAAGAACATTTAAAGGAGAACTCTGGCTTTCAGCCACATTCACTTGGCCAGGTTTAGCATGTTCAGCAATGTTCTGAGCGCTTTTCTTGCTCAAACCTTCCTTTAAGAAACCACTTTCACCTAAAGAGGTAAAAGTATTGAAAATTATTAAACCCTATTCTAAAGTACACAAGAATAACAACAACTTCAATGGCTTCTATTGAGATCTACAGTAGTTCTTGTTTTAAAGAACTGCTTTGTCCTTCTACCCCCAAAACACAAAACACTGCACTGCACATAACCCTCCCTCTAGAGGAGGGAAGAGCAAATTACATACAACACATGTTCCTCCAACTCCTTGCATGAACTGCCATGTGTTGGTCACAAACATGAATTATGAAGAGTAATATAGATAGGATAGAATTAGTCTTGCCCTTCAGGCAGATTTTTTTTCCACTCCATTTCTGTGCACAAAATGCCTACATTTTAACTGCCTCATCTACAGGCCCAGTCTCATATTACAGTCACTAGCTGTAGGCAGCAATACACAGCAAATAAGACTGCAATATAACAGCACAGGCAATAAAACTGCAAAATAATGTAAGCAGTAAGATACTAGCTTGGGATTTTTCCTCCAAGTCTTTCTTTTGATCATTTTGTCATAGAAACAATGAACACACCTATGACATCTGACAGAATGACTTCTTTGGCATGCAGCTTGACAGGCTGTACTTTGCAGGAATATTCATTCGTCTTCTCAGAACTCTTAAGTTCTTCTCGCTTTTCTTGAGCGGATATCGGAGGCGCTTTGTCTCCTAACCTGCTGGGAAGGATTGTGAACAAAGATCTAATTGCATTAGCAGGCCAACCACAGTTTGCCATACTAGTAGGTAACACTTCC
>JAUBOD010000167.1:378561-393715 GCA_032353885.1 Nothura maculosa
CGGGCGCCTGGCAACGGGCGCCTGGCAACGGGCGCCTGGCAACGGGCGCCTGGCAACGGGCGCCTGGCAACGGGCGCCTGGCAACGGGCGCGTGACGCTGGCCCTGCGTCACCAACGACCCCAGCCCCTGCGGATTGGCCCCGACCGCGTGACGTAAGGGGAGGGCGGGGCCTGAGGGGGCGCGCGCCGGATCCCGGATCGCGCAGTGCCGCGATGGGGATTGGATGATTTAATGATTATTATTGCACTTAATGATCGTGATAGCGGTGCCATTAACGATAAAAGAGCTGGGATTTAGCCTGGCTGCTAAGCAGCTCGTGGCAGGGCTGGACGTGGTGAAAGGCGGTCCCTGTAGGGAGGTGTTTCCTCCCGAGCAGCTGACGTAACGCGCGCGTTCCCGCCTGCGCCCACTTTGGGCTCCCTGGTCCGCCACAACCACAGAGTTACAGCCCGCCCCCCGCTCCGGCGCGGCTGCGCCTCTCTATGGTCAGCGCGCGTGACCAGCCGCCGCTTCCGCCGGATGCGGAAGCGGTGGCGCGAGGGGGAGGCGGCGCCATGGCGGACGCGGGGGCGCTGGAGGAGCTGGCCAAGCTCGAGTACCTGTCGCTGGTGTCCAAGGTGTGCACGGAGCTGGACAACCACCTGGGCATCAACGACAAGGACCTGGGTGAGCCCCGGCAACCGACGCGGCTCCGCGGGGCGCCCCAGCAGCGCCGTGGCCCTGCGGCCCGCCCGGCCCGGCCGCCCCCCGGCCCTTCGTTAACCACCCCTCCCTGCTTCTCTTCGCAGCCGAGTTTGTGATAAGCCTTGCTGAGAAGAACACTACGTTTGACACGTTTAAAGCTGTGCTTGTGAAGAATGGCGCCGAGTTCACTGTAAGTGCTATCTTAACATCGTCGGTGTGTTTTGGGCCAGGATTGTTTTAGAGAGCCTGTTTTCAAAGAAACGGGCGAGGTCCCGTTCTGTATCGAATCAGGAGAGACTGAGGAAGTTGGATCTGTTCAGCCTGGAGAAGAGAAGGCTGAGAGGAGATCCCATTAACATGGATAAGTTCATGAAGGGGGAATGCAGGGGCGAAGGGGCCAAGCTCTTCTCAGTGGTACCAGTGCCAGGACCAGGGGCAATGGGTGCAGGCTGCGACCCAGGCAGCTCCATGTCCGTGTGAGCAGGAACTTGTGCCCTGTGAGGGTGCCCAGCCCTGGCACAGGCTGCACAGGGAGGCTCCTGCTCTGGAGGTCTCCAAACCCGCCCGGGTGCCGCCCTGTGCTCTGGGTGTCCCTGCTGGAGCAGGGGGTTGGACTGGATGATCCCTAGAGGTCCCAGCCTTGAACATTCTGTCTGGTTCTGTGTGTGATATCGGCCCCGGGCTTGGGAGTTCCTCAGCAGTTACTACAGTTGGGCCAAGTAACTGATTACCAATGTGAATGGGTGGAAAAATCAGTTCAATGGGATTATCAGCACTTTTGGGTTCAAGCTGTTTGTTTTAGGCTTACATAGGAGAAAAGCTTTAATCTCCAGAATATTTTTGCTCTATGAATAAATATTCTCTTGAGTCCTGTATGAATAAATATGTTGAAGTCACCTTTTAGAATAAAATATTTTACTGTTTTTTTTCAGGATTCTCTTGTTAGTAATTTGCTACGTCTCATCCAAACAATGCGGCCTCCGTCAAAGCCATCTACGAGCAAAGGTTTGAATAACCTCCTCCTCATCAGTTCTGTAGGGGAAAAAAAAGCCAGCTTTTTTTCTTCTCCTAATATTTGGTTAGATCAAAATAGCTATGTCCTCGTCCTGTAAGATAGGGCAAAATATCCTGTTGTTTTAATGGATTTCTGGCTGTTATCAGTGATGAGCTTTCAGAGTTATTGAGAAACTGAAAACATGTTGAGTGCAGTAGTTAGAGCATTTGTGATTTTGACAGATTCGCTGTAAATGATAATTTTATTTGTGGGAGGGTACCATTGTAATTTTTAAAGTTAATCTCTGTGACATCTCTCAATTTTTACGTTCAGATCAAAATTAAATTTCATATTCAATTTCAGGAATGTCAAGGGCAAATTATTAGAGCACTTCTAATGGTTTTATTTGTTTGTTCTTTAATCTCTAATTCAGAGGCAGTTGCCAAACCCAAATCGGAGAAAGAAAGGTTGAAGGAATTGTTTCCAGCTCTCTGCAGGCCGGACAATCCCAACGTCAGGGTGAGATGATAATTTCAGATGCCTGTCATATATGTGGAAATACAATCCTTTCTGCCTATTTCGCTTAGTCTCAGGTTGTTTTTACGTTAGCATTTGTTTCTTCTGTATGAATAAAAATGGGCTGTGAGGAGTGAAGCCTGAAGGAGGCAGAAAGATGATATTATTGGATGCCGTTATCAGGAATTGCTGTTGCAGGAATTTCAGCATGGATACTGTTTTGCAGGATATATGAAAAGAAACCCTTCTAATATGTATTTTATAGCCTGACCTTTATCAGCTGGTCCTTAACTCTAGATGAAAATTGTGAATGTTGAAATGCTATTAGGAAGTTGTTTTATCTTCCTTTATTAGTTCTAAACAGAAATACCCTTGATTAATCTCTGCATAGGTTAGTGCTTTGTGATTGACTTCTCTCAGTCTTGCTCTACTGCGTTTCCTGTCCTTGCAGCATATGCTGGATGAAGATGATGTGAAAGTAGCAGCTGATGCACTTAAAGAGCTTGAAGCTCTGATGCCTAGTGCTGACAGACAGGGCAGGCAAAGGAGCAGTGACCACCGGTAGGTTTCTAGGGAACAGGGCCTGGCTGTTCATATTGGCCATTCATTGTGTCCTTAGGTTTCAGAGTTGATTTCTAATGTCGGTTTCATAGGGCAAAGAAAAGGAGGAAGAGCCGAAGCCGCAGCAGGGACAGGAAGCGAAGGCACAGATCTCGCTCAAGGTCTCGTTCCAGGACTTGGGAGAAGAACAGGGGAAAATCCAGATATCGCTCAAGGAGCAGGAGTCAGAGTCCTAGCAGGGACCATAGGGATCGAGAGAAATACATCGAGAAGAGCAGCGATAGATGGAGAGACAAGCACATAGACCGCCCACCACCTGAAGAGCCTTCCATTGGTGACATTTACAATGGCAAAGTGACAAGCATAATGCAGTTTGGATGCTTTGTGCAGCTGGAAGGATTAAGGTACCTCTGATCTTCACAGTAGTTATGGGACTGTTCCATCTCTCTTCTGGTCTCTGATCATATCTTAAAGAGTGTAGGATGCTGTGATAAAGTAAGCTGAGTTTGGATTGCCAAAATGAAGTTCGACTTCACAGAAATAAATTTGATAGCAGCTAATGCTTTCCTCACAAAAAAAACTTTTATAAACCAATACAAAAGTTAGTTGAGATAATTTAAAACAGCCTCTGAATGATGCTGAAGACTGAGTAATAATGTGTGTCATCTCTTGGGCCTGTTTCCCTCGTAGGAAGCGCTGGGAGGGCTTGGTCCACATCTCTGAGCTTCGAAGAGAAGGACGGGTTGCCAATGTTGCTGATGTTGTGAGCAAAGGACAAAGAGTAAAGGTCAAAGTGTTGTCTTTTACTGGATCCAAAACCAGCCTGAGCATGAAGGTATGAAAGATCTTCTGTATTAGAATAGAGTTGAAGTGATTGGGGAAAAAAATATATGCACACATTTATAGAAGCAAAATGTGTGTGTATATACATTATTTTCTAATATTTCCTGTATGTGCATCGTGTAGCCTCTTGGAAAAGTGGACTCTGCTTTTACTCTTGTGTTAGAGGAAGTGCCAGCCATGGTTATTAGATAAAGGTGTAAGTACAATATAGGTAGAAATGACTGATTAATCACTCTAATGTAGGATGTTGATCAAGACACTGGGGAAGACTTGAATCCAAACCGGAGGAGAAACCTCATTGGAGAAACCAATGAAGAAACCTCTATGAGGAACCCGGACAGACCCAGTCACCTTTCCCTGGTAAATGCTCCAGAAGTGGAGGACGATACCCTTGAAAGGAAACGCCTCACTCGAATTTCAGACCCAGAGAAATGGGAAATAAAACAGGTATGTTTGTACTGAGTAATACGGAGTGCCAGTAAGTATAATTGCCATGCCATGGAGTTTCATAAACCAAGCTACAACTGTTTGTTTATTTTTTTAAACTAATTAATAAATTCCTGTTCTTTCATTCCTTCCCCAGATGATTGCAGCTAATGTGCTTTCCAAAGAAGAGTTTCCTGACTTTGATGAGGAAACTGGGATCCTTCCTAAAGTTGATGATGAAGAAGGTAGTATTTCCAAGTAGTGTTACTCTTGTGTAAATTTCTTCTGTTTCTGGATACGTTTTGGTTCAGAATCAGGTGATACAAGTGGATGTGAGGCATTAAATATTTGTAACAAGAGTTGCTGCAGCTGCTGCATTATTAGTGACACTTGGATGTGTGTTTGGCTGTGCATTCTTTCTCTTTGTGGTGTTTAAACTTTACAAAGTTGTCTAATTACATCATAATCCAGAATGCACAGTAGGTACCAATTTAATAGGTACTCTTACTGTCAGTTAGCTGAAATATTTTCAACTTTTCAGTAAAACTGTAATTTGTGGAATTTAGATGAGGACCTTGAGATTGAGCTGGTTGAAGAAGAGCCACCATTCCTTCGAGGTCATACCAAACAAAGCATGGATATGAGTCCCATCAAAATAGTAAAGGTAAGAGATGTTAAAGATCAAAAACAGTGTACGTAATTTAATTAAATACTTAGGAATTGCACAGCCAAAATTTAGAATGTCTTAGAGCCCTGACAAACATTACCACTAAACTGGAAATACTTTCTTTACTTAGGGTTGGACAATGCCTGAAAGCCTAACTCTTTTCTTGTTCTTCAGAATCCAGATGGATCCTTGTCCCAGGCTGCAATGATGCAGAGTGCATTAGCTAAAGAAAGGCGGGAACTTAAACAAGCCCAAAGAGAGGCAGAGATGGATTCCATCCCTATGGGACTCAACACGCACTGGGTGGATCCTCTTCCTGATGGTACGTCTGGACATCTTCGGGTGTGAAATGTGCCTTTTTTTGTGAAAGTTGAGCTAAATATCAAGACACTTCTCCTGTTTTGCTCATAATAGTATCTTCTTTCCACACTCCTTTTTAAAAAGAAGGATAAGGAGAAATCCTTTTCGATTTAAGTGGAATGATAATGTCAGTGGAAAGTACATGTATATCTAACTATCCATCAAGGAAGGTTTACTGAGAAGTGTGATGGGTAGTAAAGCATTTTTTCATGGAGAAATTGTTTTAACTGAAGGCAGGAGAGGGTGCATGCAGGAATATACAAAATACAGAAATATAAATGTCTGAGGAGAGTATGGAAGGCGTGAATGAGGGAGCAATAAGAGATAGATCATAGGACCTGCATTGTGTGAACCTAAATATGATGGTGAAATTTTATCTTTTTTAGTGGATGGAAGACAAATAGCTGCAAACATGCGAGGTATTGGGATGATGCCTAATGATATTCCCGAATGGAAGAAACATGCATTTGGTGGCAACAAAGCTTCTTATGGTAAAAAGACCCAACTTTCCATCATTGAGCAAAGAGAGAGTCTGCCAATCTTCAGACTAAAGGAGCAGCTGATACAAGTAGGACCCTTGAAATGGCACTGTGTTTTGAGCAAGGAGTAATTATAGATAACTATGTTTGTTTTAGCCTGTTGACAGATGAATAGCTACTTAAAATTATGTATGAAACAGAGTGTTTTTAAAGGCTTTATATGTATATATATATATATTTGAATAACATTCTGATTATTTACTGATATAAGTCAAAATTGAAAATAGGAAAATAGGATCACAATGGAATGTCAGCTGCGTGGGTAAGCAATTTGCAGCTGACAAATAGTAAGAATAGCAATTATTAATTATTAGTGAGCAATTACCTCATTTTTCATCTGGGTCAACTAAAACAAAAATACCTGCTCAGTGTAGTCACAGAAATGCACTGGTTAGAGACTTCTGTTTGTTGGCTTATGATTTTTAACAAGTTATATCTGATGTGCTCTTTTTTTAGGCGGTGCATGACAACCAGATTCTGATTGTTATTGGAGAGACCGGGTCTGGAAAAACAACACAGATTACCCAGTACTTGGCTGAGGCAGGCTATACATCAAGAGGAAAGATTGGATGCACTCAGCCTCGCAGAGTTGCTGCAATGTCTGTTGCAAAACGAGTCTCGGAGGAATTTGGCTGCTGTCTGGGACAAGAGGTGAATTTCCATGTAGAAGGATGTGCTAGGAAAAAAAACACAATGAAAAGCAGAAAAAAATCAGTAGCAGAGTTACATTGTGTGTCCATATGCCTCTTTTCTGCTAGGCTGGAAATGAGCTGATAGAGCAATCAAATTGGGAATTAGTAGTCTGCAGCTTCAATTTTAATGTAGAACAAATACAATTTTAATGTATTGTTCTGTATTCAACTCTGTTTTCCAGGTTGGCTACACTATTCGATTTGAAGACTGTACTAGCCCTGAAACAGTCATCAAATACATGACAGATGGTATGTTACTGAGGGAATGCCTCATAGATCCTGATCTGACCCAGTATGCCATTATCATGCTGGATGAAGCCCATGAGAGGACCATTCATACAGATGTTCTCTTTGGACTCCTGAAGAAGGTAATAGCCTTGATTCTTATTGTCTTGTGTTTCTCTGTATGTTATATATATGTAGGGGCCCAAAGGGGAAGGCGAAATCACCCAAACCAAGATTGTTCATGTTCCTTAAGAGTCTCTTTCAAGGCAAAACTGATGTCACTAGTCTGAATGCTCTGAAGGCAAGGAAAGGAAAATTCAAAAGAAACAATGAACCTTAGTATTCTAGGATGCTCCTAATGATGGTTGAGGTTTGCTTTGCCCCTTCTGTTCTGACAAAGATATTCTGTGGTAGATATATTGCTAAGAAAGATTTGAAATACCACCTCAATAGGTTGTTTAGAATTCTGAATTTTAGAATTGGCTGCTCTTTTTCTATAGCAGTTCTAAAGTCTGTCAGAACTCCTAATTTGACTGACTGTTTTTCCTTCTGCACTATAGGATACTTAAACTTTGATTTAATTCAAAACCTGTGTGTTGAAAATGCTAAAGGCAGTAAATGACCTGAGAACTTTCTTTCCTGCAGACAGTGCAGAAGCGGCAGGATATGAAGTTGATAGTGACGTCAGCAACGCTGGATGCTGTGAAATTCTCTCAGTATTTCTATGAAGCTCCAATCTTCACAATTCCAGGAAGAACATATCCAGTAGAAATTCTGTATACCAAGGAGCCAGAAACAGATTATTTGGATGCCAGTTTAATAACAGTAATGCAGATCCACTTAACAGAGCCACCAGGTGAGTGGAGAGTGCTGCAGGATGACTGGTGATTCAGGGATTCTTTATGCCTAGGAGCAGAGTTTCTCTGAGTCACATGTCAGGCATCAGTCACACGAGCAGAATATTGTTCTCTGCACTACCTTGTGTTGTTTGCAACAACAGTGGGTAAAATGCTCAAAATTGAAGCTGAGTGAAGAGTAAAATATGCTAGTAAAATATGGCTAAGAGTTGGGGACCTTTGCTTTAAATGGAAGAGATGAGCAATAGTAATGTAGGAGCTGTGCTGAGCAGAACTGATTTTGTGGATGTGTTACTCCTTGTGTAGGTGACATATTGGTGTTTCTGACTGGTCAAGAAGAGATTGACACTGCGTGTGAAATCCTCTATGAGAGGATGAAATCTCTAGGACCCGATGTTCCGGAGTTAATCATCTTGCCGGTGTATTCAGCTTTGCCAAGTGAAATGCAGACCAGGATCTTTGACCCAGCCCCACCAGGAAGCAGAAAGGTAATTTCAACAAAATGTGGCATCATCTTCAGGGCATACTTTTTAGTAGTATAGAATATAATATTTTTTTTTATAGTATAGCAGAAATTCTCCCTGAAAATACTGCAATCTGCTTACAAAATATTGACCTTATTCTTGTTTGTTAATTTCATTATTCTCGTATTTGCTAATGTAGCAGAGTCAGTTTAAAATCTAACAGTTTTTAGCTATAGTTAGTACTGTTTTCTACAGTTTCTCCTTTCAGTAGTATTTGCCTCTGTAACAAACTGGTCATACCATGTAGAGTGGTTGATTTAAGTTGAGCAGCGTGTTTGGCTTGCCACCCTGACGTGAAGCTCATTATTTGATTACACTGCTGTTTGCAGGTTGTCATTGCCACTAACATTGCTGAGACCTCTCTGACTATTGATGGAATATATTATGTAGTTGATCCGGGCTTTGTGAAGCAGAAAGTTTATAATTCCAAAACTGGAATCGACCAGCTGGTTGTTACACCAATTTCACAGGTAGGTATTTTGGGTTTGACATCCTCCCACCCCCACTCTCCTTTTTTTTCCATCTTGTTGCTGTTGTGTAATGTGATTATATGGGGTCCAAGCATATGGAAGCAAAGTGAGACAATGATTTTGTGATCTCCCTAAATCATGCCTGAGACTGTGGCTGGGGAATATATATTTCCATGGATTGTTCTGGATATCTTTTAGAAAGAAAGAAAAAAACAACCATTTTCTTTCCCTTGTTTTCATATATACCTGTTTGCACTGCTGAGATGCCTTGTTACTTCTAGGCTCAAGCAAAGCAGCGAGCGGGAAGAGCTGGGAGAACAGGACCAGGAAAATGCTACAGGCTGTACACAGAGCGTGCTTATCGAGATGAAATGCTAACCACCAATGTGCCTGAAATCCAGAGAACAAATCTGGCCAGTACAGTGCTCTCCCTGAAGGTAGGTATTTCACTGACTTCCAGCAAGACTTTCCCTAAATTATTCTCTAACTTTATAAGCCTCGCAGTAGAGTGTAGCCTAATATTCACAATGCAGGTTGTGGCTGAGATAAGGGCCTGCACATGGGTGGGCTGAAGCTCCTTGATGCCACTTTGATGCTTATGTATCTTCACCTGGATTTTGCTTTCCTCTGTCTTTCCAGTGTTTTTAACTTTTCTCCGCTTTCTCTCTTCAGGCTATGGGGATCAATGATTTGCTTTCCTTTGACTTTATGGATGCTCCCCCTATGGAAACTCTCATAACTGCCATGGAACAACTCTACACCTTGGGAGCCCTGGATGATGAAGGGCTGCTCACTCGACTTGGGCGCAGGGTAGGTGGTATAGGGTATTTCTTGGTCCCATTTGGTTTGCATGTTTAGAGGATGACATGGGAATAATTTTAGGGACTTGTCTGACTCTGTTTTCCCTTGTCCTTATGTTTTGTTGGTATTTCTACCCTTACCATAGCTATATAACTTCTGCCTTTTTAAAGTAGCAGATGACTTTTTCTTGTTATTTATAAGGTTGCTTTTATGAGTTTCTGAAAATCTCCTGTAATACTGGGATAGTTTTTGTGGTTGTGTATGTAGTTAGGGTAATTTGTTTTATGTTCAATAAAGTTATTTTGGGTAGAGCACATTGCTTTGTTGGGGAAATGCTAAAGAAACATAAGTGGTATTTTTGGCACTGAGATATCTCAAGAGTTTTCCAAGGCTTTGCATTGGAATCCTGAAACAAGTGTCTTGCAGATGGCAGAATTCCCCTTGGAGCCCATGTTGTGCAAGATGCTGATCATGTCCGTACATCTGGGATGCAGTGAGGAAATGCTGACAATAGTTTCCATGCTCTCTGTTCAGAACGTGTTCTACAGGCCAAAGGTGAGGAATGCAGCCAAGAGGCTGCGCTGTTGGAATGGTATTTTGTGTTGCCTGCCTTGGTTAGTGAGTGGGCATGCTTGTCAAAACAAGCCTGTGTCTTGATTTGAGCTGTTGATTCATGCATTGCAAATCTGCCATACTTTCTGGTTATAAACCCTGTAGCTGTGGAGATTGGCTGTCTCTTTGTGGGTGGAAGATGAAAGTTAAAAACTTCTCATTCTCTTTTTCCTTCCCTCCCCATACAACTCTAAACCCAACCTGTCTCTGCCTCTGAGTTCAGACTGGCTTTGCCAGAGCAGATCCATCTCCAGATAAACTATGTATTTTTTCATCATTTTTCTCAACACAATCCTGTCCTATGCTCACTCTTTTCATCTCAGCAAGAAGCAAACTGCTGTGTGGCATAATTCCTCCACAACAGAGTCTCCTAAAATCTATTATTTCTTTGTTTTGTTACTTGGTTGTAGTTTAGTGCATTAACTTCAATTTTGATGTATGTAATCACAAAATTTGATTCATATTGTGCGCGTAGACTGGAGAAGTGAGAAGAGGCAGGTAGGTCGGTAAAGTTAAAACTGCTTCTGACAAGGAACCAATGTTGTTTTTCTGTTACCCGAGAATGGTCTCTAAGACATAGATTTCTCATATGTATATATTTTTGTTTATTAGGATAAACAAGCTCTTGCTGATCAAAAGAAAGCCAAGTTCCATCAGACAGAAGGTGACCACCTCACTCTGCTGGCTGTGTACAATTCCTGGAAAAATAATAAGTTTTCAAATCCCTGGTGCTATGAAAATTTTATTCAGGCTCGGTCCCTGCGCAGGGCACAGGACATCCGCAAGCAGATGTTGGGCATTATGGACAGGTGAGCACACCCAGAAGGAGAAGAATTGGCGTTTTTTAGTGTTATTATGATGTAGCCACTAAACAAAACCTGCAGGTCTGGTGGTAGCAGCACCCACATCTGAGGATCTCTCTTTTTTCTTTTTTGTTCCCTGTTTGACAGACACAAGCTGGATGTTGTGTCCTGTGGGAAGGCAACAGTTCGAGTCCAGAAGGCCATTTGTAGCGGCTTCTTCCGGAACGCAGCGAAGAAGGACCCGCAGGAGGGTTATCGGACGCTCATTGATCAACAAGTAGTCTATATTCACCCATCCAGTGCCCTTTTCAACCGGCAGCCAGAATGGTAAAGAAGGAGATGCCACTTGCATTTTCCATTTCAATTCAGATTTTATCATTGAAAAGCTTGTAGTAGATTTTTAGGGGAAAAAAATCAAGCTCTAGGCTTCTGCTTTGTCAGCAGCAAGCAGAATAAGAATAGTTTCAAGTCCTTGTCTCTTTCTACTGCCAAATGTTGTCTGTGCAGAAGAGGGGCTTTTAGAAGCAAGGTCGGGACCAGAGCCTGCAGTTCTGTGTGCCTGTCTTGTGAAAGGGAATTAAAAACACTGAGTTCTGAGAGGATAGGAATTGTTTATGTGGAACAAAGCAGTTCTGTGATGAAGAGCAGATGTGAAGAGGGAGAGGGGGAAGAAGACAGCTTTTCTGCAGTTTTATTTTGGAGCCCACACTAGATCTTGTAAGGAGCCCAGTTTCAGGGAAGGGAAGAGCATCAAGGATGAGCTTAGATGCTGCAGTGCTTGCCCCGCTGCTCCTGTTTGGAAGCAGTGGTTTCCCAAGTGCTCTCTCCTCTCTTCGCAGGGTGGTGTATCACGAACTGGTGCTAACCACTAAGGAGTATATGCGGGAAGTGACCACGATCGATCCCCGCTGGCTCGTTGAGTTTGCGCCCGCGTTCTTCAAGGTTTCCGACCCAACCAAGCTGAGCAAACAGAAGAAGCAGCAGCGGCTGGAGCCTCTGTACAATCGCTACGAGGAGCCCAATGCTTGGAGGATCTCGCGTGCGTTCAGACGCCGATGAGCCTAGTTCTGACACGGACTGTTATTGGTTGTATATTTGTGGGACTGCAATTTTTGCATTGTTGAAGATCTTTTCCGAAGCCTGCAGTTAGCCGTTACTTGCAAAATGAGTAGAAAATAAACGTTTTTAGAGCAAAAGCACAAGGGGGCGTTACTTGCTCACGCCAGCTGCCTCAAATCTGCAGCTGCCTGACAAATGTTCCGGGTCTCCTTGGTGTATTGCATCATCTAACAAACAATTCTCAGAACACTTCTTAGTCATTCCCCTATAAGAGAGATTTCTTTTACACAGTGAGCACAACAGCAACAAAAAATGACGATGAAAAAATGTTTGTTCACCAAACCAATCATGTTCTGAATTACCAGATTATTAAATAGAGTCTGGAGTGGGTTTGATTTGTTACCTTGCTAAAAGGTAACAAATTTACATTCTTGCTAAAAAGAATTAATTTCAGTTTGTGCTCTTGGACAGTGGTTCTTTTTACACTCTTAAACATTTTCATATCCATTTGTGCTTTTTTTTTAAATTATTTATTTTTATGCAAGCCAAGATAGAAAAGACCTCAGCTCCTTAACTGGAGCGTGTGTTATACTTGGACAGACTGCGAGGCTTATCCCTCATCGCCATCTCCCGTGTGCTGAAGGATAGTATATCACATGGTAATGAACCACATCCACTGCGTGGCACGGCTCTGTCTGTAAACCTAAGTGGTTACAGATGGTTAGACTTTCTCCTCAATATGTCGTGTTTTATTTCCACTGGCAATGATCAGTGACATCACAACTGTTGAGGTTTCTGTTTGTTTCCTTCCTTATACAAAACTTTCTCTTACAGCTAACACTTCAGTAAAACACAGTGAAACAGCTCAGTATTAAAAACAGACTGAGTGCGCCCGTGTGCACTGTGTCATGTGGAAGCTATCTGTAAATTCCCCCTCCTTTTTTTTTTGATTTTGTTACAAGGAGAACTGAAATTCCTTATTTGACTCCATAGCTGGAGATGCACTTTTTTGTTTTCTTAAGGCTGGGATATTTGCTAGTTACTGTTCACAAGAGTAGAATGAAATCGGCTGGTTTCATTTTGCATGTGATTGTTTTGAAGAAAAGTGAAAAGTGAAAAGTGATCCACAGTGAAAAGTGGATAGATTTGAACGCTGTAACTATGTACACAGGGCAGGGATGTTGTATATACTGTTTTATTATGTTGTTATAAATACCAGGGGCAAGCTGGTACCACCGCATCTTTATAAAGTTTAATAAAATTATTGTTATTTTTAAGTTCAGAGGCTTTTTCATAATGGCATGATGCAAAGTCGCTTGTCATACTGACTGTTCTTCAAAGCATTTTTTTTCAAAAACTGCAGCTGCACCTGTTACTTTTTCCATGTCCCTTTTCCATGGAAATTTACACTTGACATTCAAAAGGCATATGGAAGATGTCAAATACAAAAGGCAAAGAAAGAGGTAAAAGGAAAAATACACATCCTGGAAGTACCAGCTGGACAACATTGACACTTTGAGGTACCTGTTCTCCTTTTGTTCTTTTTCTTTCCTCACCTCTGTATTTGCTTTTCTGGCTTAGCTTATTTTTGACTTTTGGTGGAGATAATGCATGAAGAAGAAAGATTTTTCTTAGGCCAAATCTTGTTTTCTTTCTTTGTGTGAACTATTTTTTGGTATAATTTGCCACTAATATCTCCTAATGTATTCATGGAAACCTTTCCTGTTGGATGTCAGCTAATTTTTGGGAACACCCAACTTCCAAAATGAGATTGGTGGAAAAAGAATGCTGCCTTACAGCCTCGCAGTATTTGCATATTATTTTAAGACTGGTTTTTCTACTGTTTTAAGTATGGTTTGTTTACTTGATAGGCTCAGTAGCCTCGGAGCAGTAACGTTCCTGTGTCTTTTGCCTTTTTTTCCTAGTTTATCTCGTCAGACCAAAAAGAGAAAAGCAGCAGCCTGATGCTCTTTGTTCTGGCAAGACTTATGTCACCTCAATAGGTGTTTTGGCCCTTTGCTTCTTTGCTGGAGGAAAACGTTCTCCTTTGCGCGGGCAATGCTTATGTGAACATGTGTCCCAACTTATCGGTCTGAATTAACTGGATTATTTTAACTGTTTAAAGAGAAGGTTCTTCTTTTGGTTCACCTCGAGTTAAAACTGCACACAGTTTTATTCCAATCCAGTTTACTACTGCTTGCACACACCTCCCAAACGTAGGAGTTCAGCCAGTTGAGGCCACGGGTCGAATCCGGAGTGAGGCGCTGCTGTTCACGTGGTCCTTGCTGGCACAGAACAACCCAGGGAAACCAGGTAAAGGGATGTCCTTCCTGGGGAGGCTGCTGTGGGCAGGGGCTCCGCTGAGGGGCTCCAGCAGCTCGTGCCCCAGCCTGGTTTCCATGTGTTGTCACAACCGGTTTGCAGAAGGAGAAAGCCCTCCCTTGCATGTGCATGCGCACGCTCCCTCTCACACGCCCAAAGTCAACCTTTTGCCCTTAATTCAGGAAAGATAAATATGATTTTTACAGCCAGCACCGCAGATGTTCCATCTGTTAGAGTAACTACCTTAACCTCATTAATGGGCTTGTTACCAGACCTGGAGTGACAGCAACGTGCTGCTTCCACAAAGAGGGTCTTGTTATTTAGTAATGTGGTTTTCATGAGCTTTCTGTGACAACTGCAGGAGGTGGCAACACTGGCGCGTTAGCAGCTTCTTGCAATTTCTCATTTATGAATGCAATGTTCTTGTAGGCCAGCTGGGAATACGGTGAGCATGTGATTCTAGCGAGGATGTTTGATATGTGTCTGTTTCGTAACCTGCATCAGTGTTCTGGCCGGCCTGGCCCTGCCCTGGGCGCCGAGGTGCGAGGCTGGGTGACAGGGTTTGTTACCGTTGAGGATGGTCGTGGAGCTGCTCGGCCACGGGGCTGTCCCACCCCGGCTCTGCTCTACGGGCTGCCTGGCAATAGTGCAGGGGTTGTATATGGCCTCAAAAAGACAGGACACTTCTCTTAACTCCCTATTCCCTTTCCATGCACTGCTCAGCCCGTAAAGGAAGCTTTGCCACTGCCTTTGCTTTTCCTTCTCCCTACGGAGAGCTATTTCAGGGCACAAAATATGTTGATACCAACATTATCTTGTTTATTCGCAGCAAGTTGCAATCAGGAACTCTTGGAGCTCTTGAGGACCTTTGGCTGTGCTTGGCAGCCTGCGAGCGCTGGGGTTAATTCCATCATCCTAACCTAATGCTCTAAGGGCACAGCCCGGACCTGCTGCACTGTTACACATTAATTATTCAGTATGACCAGAAAGGAATCGCGTTCCGGGTAATAGATTTACGGTGCTTCCTGCTGTGTTTTGTACTGTTGCCACAGCAGAAGTAGCAGCAGCAAAAGCAACTACTCCAGGGGGGAGGGAAGAAACCAAACCAACAAATCAAAGCGAGCTCTTGGCTGTGTTGGTTAGGAACGAAATCCTGCAGCAAGTTTGCTCTGTGCCCACATTTTGCCCCTTCGGAAGA
>JAUBOD010000167.1:395651-405839 GCA_032353885.1 Nothura maculosa
GACCAGACAAGAGGCAAACTGGACGCTGGGATGAACTGGCAGCTCTGGCCTAGCTGCTTCCTGCGCTCCCCCTTCCCAAAGGTGACGTTGGCTCTACGCTGTGTCCCAAGCAGGCAGTGCAGCAGCTCTGCTGTTCCTCTAAACACAAGTGGAGCCGCGAGCTCCGGGACTCTGTTAATCCTGGCTAGTCCCTCCTGCCACCCTGCTCTGAGCGAGCCCGCAATGCCAGGCAGCGCTGGCTTGGTGCAGGTAAAGCTCACGCACGTATTCCCCGTTCCCACCGAGTGGTTATTAGCGGCTGGGGACTGCGGCACTGCAGCCCTTGCAGGGAGGAGGCACCTCTGCCCTGGCAGCAGTGTGACCGCGGGCTCAGCTCCGTCCCTGGCCGCCGGGAGCTCGCACAGGTTCTGGCCTGGCTCTGGACAGGGGCTGGAGCAGGGCGCTCAGCAGCGGGGTCGCAGCATCCCCCAAGGAGAGGCACATGTGGCAGGACCCCATCCCCGTCCTGGCTGAAGAGAAGCACTCGGGGGACAGGGGGGGGACCGCCCCGCCAGCTCCCGCTCCCACCGCGTGCACACGGGATGACGGCCGGCCGAGCATCCACGGATGGAGCAAACCCCGTCCCGCCTGCACCCGCCGTGCAGCAGCCCCGGGCCGACCTGGGCACATGCCCACGCTGCCCAGCACCAACCCAGCACCTCCCTATATACACACGTGCGGCGGCCCGGAGGGCTCCCTGCTGCGCTAGTAGGCGTAGCCCTTGCTGTAGAGCGGCGGGGCAAGGCTCCCGAGGTCCGGCAGGAAAGGCACGTTGTCGTCCAGGTGCGAAAGAGGCACCGTGTCCTCCTCGCTGACCTGCCGCTCCAAATCCGCCTTCAGGGCCGGCCGCTGATTGTCGGGGAAGGCCAGGGAGAAGAGGGCCTCAGGCTCGCACACGAACTTGTACACGTAGCGCTCGCCGGCCACCTGCGGGACAGACGGGCTGGCAGCGGCACCCGCGGGAGGCTCCTCGGCCGCAGCTCCGACGCCGGCGGCTCCGGCCCTTTCCCCCCAACCCAAGACCTGGCAGGATCACAAACTTCTCATGGCAAAGGCACAGAACCGATGGCAGCTTCGCAAACTGACCTTCTGCATGATGCCCTTCTCGTAATAGTAGCGAAGAGAGCGGCTCAGCTTGTCGTAGTTCATGGCCGGACGGTTCTTCTGGATGCCCCACAGCCTGGCTACCTGCAGAAGAAAAGCACTAGAGTCAGTGAACATCTCTGAATCCAGCCGGGGCAGGAAAGGATCAGCTGGATCCAGTTCAAGGGAACACCACCGCAGCAAAGCCCATACAGATGTTCAGAGTGGTTTTATAACAGAATCCAACAAATTATTTAGCCAGGATGCATCTCTAACGGGGGCAAGATGTGAACAGATACCCCAGGCACATGTCCCAGCTGCTGCTGGATAGTTACTGCAGCCTTGGGAGGGCGGCAGCTCCCCCATGAACCTGGAGAGAAGCGAAATGGTGTCACCTCCTCTGGCTCAATGAGCTTGAACTCCATCCCCCTGCCAGTCCAGGCAATGAAGTGGGAATTCGTTGGATCATCCAATAAAGCCACAAGGAATTGCCAGAGCTGCAGCGATCCCCGTCGGTGGTAGGGTGGTCCTTCACGGTACCCTCCAGCTTCCTGCTTGATGTCTCCTGCTGACAGCAAACCAGATATTTGTAACGATGACAGCCCTGCACCTTGTTTGTAGGAACGGTGAAGGTGGCTGCAAGCCGTGCCAGGAGAAGCTGCAGGTCTCTCCCATTTCCCTTTACGTTTACCCTGGTCTGAGACTCCGGCTGCAAACCCACCATCCAAACTGAAGCCGTTCCTTCTCTTACCTTCAAATTTTTCTGGAACAACACAGACATCATCAGCAAAGGACCTCATCTGCTTGTCATAGCTGTAGCCTGGAAGAGAGGGCAGCACAAGCAGTTGGAGACGCAGAAAGGCTGGTGCTGCAGGGCAGGGCAACACAGGTGCGGGGGGAAGGCAGGCAGCCAGCAAGTTCCTCACCTAAGGAGCCTTCTGTATTTGAGTGGCTCGGATAACCCTCAGCATTCACGTATATGGAAGCACAGCCAGGAACATCTACGGAACAATTAACAAGCTGTTTTCACTGCAAACCACATGCAGGGGCAGAAGCATCTTCCCCCCCAGGCATGGTCAGGTAAGTGCAGTTCCAGGACCAACATCCAAGCTGTGTAACCCTAAGGGGCTGGTGCCACCCCAGGCATCTTCCCGGCTCTCGGCCATCCCACCACAACCTCAGCTGCATTTCTTCCCTGCTGGGATTGCCCTGCTGCCCCCCGGGACCCTCCCGCATGTTGTGTCCCTCAGAGCAGCAGGAGGTTCTCAACCCAAAAGCTCAGCGGGCAGGTAAAAACCCTCCCTCAAAGCTTCATTTGACATAACTCAACTCTGCTCCAGCTCCCACAGGTGAAGGAGGCTCTGCAGTTCCCTGACAGCAAGGACAGCAGCAACAGCTGAACGGTTAGAGCATCTCAGAAATCACTGCAGGTATTTAAGCCCCTCTGTTTTTTCACAGCAAAGTAGGGAATTCTTATGAACAATGGTGAAAGCATAAGAGTTAAAGCAGTCTCAGTCTAAAGAGGATCTTCTGCTTCTTTTCAAGTCCTCTGTACAGTGTATTTTGTTGCTGGGCACTGTCATTTTTAACCTCTGTGTCCTGTTTTTTTTTTCCCCGAATCAAACCCATTTTCCACCTGTAACTGAAACGGAAATGGTAACTGGGAGCTTTGGGAAGTTTTTCCTCACACTCCCCTTGTCTGCCTGCGTTTACCTTAGGCAGACGCTTTGCTGCCACTAAGAGCAGAAGGGGACGGAGCTGATGGGCTGTGTGTTATTACAGTCGTAAACCAGGCTCACGGGAGCTCTGCTGCAGCTTGTGCCTTTTCTTCCCGTCTAAGCAGAAAGACCCAGTGAAATTGCGCTGTAAGCAGGGCCACAGAAATGCATCCTCTACCCTCATGAGAGCTTCCTACTTGTGCATTTATTATTTGTGAGGAAACAAATTCAAAATGACCATTAAAACACCAGGAAAGCAGAAGCTACGTGCCTACTAGAACAGAATAGTGCACAAGCTCTATTAGAATAGCAAGAGTCTTGCATGCAGCCGCTTGGATGCAGCCTGTGCCCTGTGCTCTGGGTGACCCTGCGTGAGCTAGATGACGAGATGACCTCTGAGCTCCCTTCCAACCTGAAGCATTCTATGATTCTATGGTCCTAGGATTGCGCCTACCCGAGTCGTACGCGTAGTCCGTCTGCTCCTGCTTGACCACCACGGCTGCCGGGTACTGACGGCCGCCCCGCTCCTGGCCCGCGTGCTCGTACCGCGGGTCGTGGAACTCCTGCTTGAAGCCCTGCGGTGGGTACTGCAGCTCCTGGCGCTGGTAGGCGGCCTCTTGGGCCAGGCCCTGCGAGGCGGGCACGGGGCGGCACAAATCCGCGGCGGGCTGGTAGGCAGAGCTAGGAGGAGGGAGAGGCTCTGGGGCAGCTGTACCTTGGCCGTCCCCGATGCCGGACGGCCGGGGTGACCTCGGGCTGGCGCAGGGAGGCTCTTCCCGGGGCCGCGGGAGCTGGGATTGCTGGAGGCTTTGACCTGGAGGCCACAGCCTCTCCTCCCCAGCCCAGCAGGAGGGCAGCGGTGTCTCCTCCTGGCGTCACTCACCTGTTTTCCATGAGGTATCCGCAGCTGGGGGTGGCGTGCGGTGGCCTTGCAGGGCTCAGGAAGCTCCTGTCCTGTCTAGGGAAGTGCTGGACTGGTGACTGGAGCAGCGTTCCTGGGTTGGGGGACTTGATTCCAGCTTGTCTGGTCTGGTCATAGGCACTGGGACAGGCAAACACATTGGAGCATTATAAGTCTCCAAGAAGGACTTGTGGCAGCAGCTGGGGGAAGGTGTCAGCCCCTCTCCCCTCCCATCCAACCACTTAGGCCAGAGGTATAACAGAATCTCCTTCCTTTCCGAGCATCTGCTTCCCTGTGTGCCAGCAAGAACCCCTCCAGCAGAACACTGGAGAAGGTGCCGATGTGAGGAACCACAGCAGAGCTCGGGCAAAGGAGCCCCTGGGGGGACAGGTTTGGGAAAGAGAGAGGAAATGGGGAGAGAGAAGGGCGTGCGACAAGGGCCAAGGCTGCTCCTGGCATCAGCGGAGGGGCAGCGCAGAGCAAGAGCCAGAGGGTCTCCCAGATCCATCCCGTGAGCTGCCCGCTGCAGCGGACAGCAACCTGAGCAAGGTGCCAGCAGCTGGTCCGTGGTCACTGCGTGTCCCAGCACACCCAGAGCAGGCTGCAGTGCTGGCATCTCCTCCGTGGATGGGGCAGGACTCCCCATTGCCCGGCAGCGCCCGTCGCGCCCCACGTTACCTGGTGTAAAGGCACTGCTCGCCATTGCGGTACTGGAAAGGCTGCTTATGGCTGCAGGACAACGTGGGGTCCAAGGAAGGGCTTTGGGGCTCCTTCTTAACATTAGCAGGAGGACTGTGGAAAGCTACTGGGAGAGAGAAATGAAAGATGAAGTTAAAACCTTTCTTCTTGGGGGAAAACTGTTTGTGTCAGCCAGCAAAAAATGTGTTCAGATGGTACCACGTTGCTTCTTGTTCCCCTGGCTCTGAGACAAACAAAGTACCAAGAGGGGTTCACTGGAGGTTCCTGAGCTCTACCCTCGGTTTAGTGGGGTTCATACGGTACATACATGGTGTGGGAGAAGCAGATTGGAGTGTTAATATACTCTGCAATATTCCAGAGCACTATGAGAAGGATTTAGAGTGAGCAATTTCCTAAACTGTTCAAGGCTGGAGCAGATGTTTTCTGCTGTGTCCCAGGGGGTAGCATGAGCATATTATACTTTTCCATGCACAAAAGCAAAGACTTGATTTGCATCATGTAAAATACTCTCTCATTGATGCACCTGGTAATCATGTCTTGTGAGCATCACTGCTCTAAATTATGATGCACTAATACAATGCCATGCTATAGACTGCATAGTGATACGGATTTTCCTGTAGGATTGGGGATTTAAGGTTTTCCTAGACAGAGCTACACAAACTCCTGAAGGTTGTCTGTAAGAAAATGCTATTATATATATTGCACATGATTATATATATTGTACATTATTATAGACTTTCACCAGATCAGCTTGTACTCAGGTGCCTTAAACAAGTGCTATTTTCAGAAGATCCTAACCAATTCAGATAGCTCAAATCTCCTTTTCAAAGAAAGTGAATTGCAGTAGAGAACAGAAATGAGCCCTTGCTTTCACTGTGAAACACCTCCAAGTTGAATGTGGGGTTGTCAGGTACTTTCAGCAGTCTCCCTTTGAAGGATCTGACCTCACAACTTGTACCAGGTTTGTACTTCAGCATTCAGGAAAGGGGCCAAGCGCCTCTATGGGAAGCTGCAGCTCCTGCATGGGAGGTTGCCAACCTGGTGCTCAGCAGCTGCCAAGGTAATTTCCAAAGACAAATTTCCCAGTGTTGAATCTCTTCCATGCTAATTGTCCAGCATCTCTGGAGGTAGGACTGGGGAAAACCTCCTAACCCCTCTGCTCATCCAAAACTCAGGTGATGGGAAAGAAAAAGGCAAAGGGCTTTGCCCTGTTTTCAGTGCTCTGGTCACTGGTCACGGCCCGATACAGATGAGTAGGAATATCTCTGGGCTGGTTAGGATTTCATAAGTAACACATGCGGGTTGCAGTGTACAGGACCAGGAAGTAGGATGTGGGTATTATTAGTTCTGAGACTTAATTAAATCCAGCAGGGAGTCCAACTTCCTTCACTAGTTGCTCAGAAAAGCTGGCGCTGGCTGAGGAACTCGCCAGGCGTCTATTGCCTTGGCCTCTGAGCAATGAGCTGGGCTGCTGCCATCCAGGGGTCCTGGCACTTAGGAAAGTACCCGGAGAATCAGTCTGTAGGTCTGGGCTTGTTCTCCAAGGGAGGGACTCGCCCTCCATGTCGAACTGCTGGCTCTGAAGGAGACAACGGGCAGGCAAGGACCAGGGCTTCACCCCCAGCACCTCCAAGGGACCCCACGCTGCCACGGCCGGTGCTGCAGCCGCCTTTCCCAGCCGCATCCTGACCTGTGAAGAGCTCCCATTCGCCCGAGTCTCCCGTTGTTTCTGGCTCTTGCTCCTGCCTGGGGAGGCAGCCAAGCCCGAGTAGAGTGGCGTGTTCATAGAGAGCTCTTGGCACCATCCAAACAACGTGGGTCTGAGTCCGCCCCCCGACAGGCCTGGCCCACCCCAGCCATGGATTTGGTATCCAAAGACTGTTAGTTCTGCATCTGTGCAAACAGCCCTGGCCTAGGGCAGAGCAGCAAGATAAAAGTGGCTTTCTATGCCTGGAGCATCAGCTCCCCTTCTGTCTGCAGCAGCTCTTTTCAGTGCGCAGAGCAACCAGATATATCGAACCGCACTAAAACTGCTGATGTGTCAACTGAGCCTAGGAGGGAAAAAAAGAAAAAAATTGCTTTGTCCAGTACACTGATCTCCATTCAAGCCTCAAGAAGCTAAATGTGCTAGGAGCGGCCAACTCTTTCCGGCCCCTAATAGCTGGAACAGGCTATCGCATTACAACTGGCTCATTCATTCAGAGTGAAACATGGGACCAGCCCTCAGCTCCAGGTCAAAGAGAGGAAGAAACAAGTTGTATGACTCAGAGCAAAGCCAGCTGTGCTGCGGAGCCAACTCCAGGCGAGGGAGGTAGACCGGGACAATCAGGAAAAGCGTTTTTGCAAAGAGAAACAAAACAAAACAAGGAGGAAAGGGGCATCACTGTGGTAAGAGCTGACGCAACAACTATAAACGGACCCTTCTGCCCTTGGTGAGCTGCCAGATGTGTGAACAGCCCAGGGAAGGGGCCAACGTCTCCTGCAGCCTTGACATGCCTGCCACGGTCCAGGCTGCAGAGTCCTGAGCTTCTTGCAATGCAGAGCTATTCCAACAAAATATTCCCGTGCGGGATGTGGTGAGGACAGGCCCAGCGTGGGGAGGGCGGGCAGGACTGCATGGCGTTGGTGCCCATGGCTCATGCACAGGCACCTGCCCGCCATGGTCAACGGCTCCGCCACGGAGAATGCTTTGCCCAACGCCCGCAGCAAATGTCCATGGAGTCATTTGTGCACTTCCGTGCAGACACACTCAGTCACTCTGCTACGAAGAGGAAAGCCGGGGCGGCCAGCAGAGCTCTTGGGGCACCCTGGCCTGGCTCTGTGGTTTGCAGCAGCCTCAAGGGACCGTCCCGCAAGGGCTGCTCAGGCAGGGGCGGCAGCGCCGAGCAGAGCCCAGGGCTCCCTCCAGCCCACGGACTATTCACCAAACTGCGCTCAGGGCAGCGGTAACGCCACAGGATTTCACCTTTGACGGTCATAGTGATCCTTTCTTCACGGGGATGTTCAGCAATGCCTCGTTAGTCACAGAAACAGCAGTAATGATGTTCATTCTTTGAGACCCCTCAGCGTACGCACTTGCCCTGCCAATGTGGCCAGGTCCCTTGTTTGCCCTCCTCGGCACAAGAGGGTAGCAATGAAACGAGTACCTGGGCCTCGCTCCCCTCTGTGTCGCGGCCACCTCCTCCCCTGCTCCCCGAGAGCTGCCCTCGCCACGCTGCTACTTACAGTTCTCTGAGTGGAAGTCGGGCACAAATTGCTCATCGCTGTCTGGAACCTGAGCTGCCGGGGGAGCACAGAGGAGAACAATTAGACGGCGCACTTTTTGTGAGGTAATTAACAGCAAGGCAGAAATTAGCCTGTGCAGGGAAGGTCTGAGCTTTCTGCTACGATGCACTTTAGTGAGTGGAGTTGTTTCCTTTTGGGATTAATGAACACAGCTCCGCTGCCTGCAGATCGACGCTTATCAGCCTGCCCGTTTCTTTCCCTTCTGTATTTGCTGCATTTCCTTGGTCTTTCCCCTGCTGGGACCAACCGTGTCCAGACATCCTGGCACCTCCTCTTCCCCAGCCCTTCCTGGGTCCCATGTTTTGAGACTCTACTAAGCAGCCCAGCACAGCACCGGATTTCTTTTTTTAATCTTGTTTGTCACCGCTGACTATCAGCGCTCTACAAAGATGCATCTCCGCACTAAGCAAACAGAAGCTGTTTCCACAACCCTTGCATCAGCCTAGCTAGAAACTGGGCAGGACAGTGTCCCTACTGCTGTCGGATCCCCGAGGTCAAGCCCCAATCCAACCTCAAACCTCCTCACTTCTAAAAGCTTAACCAGGACCAGAACATCGGGACAGCCTGGTTTGAATTGGCGGGTGCAGAACTTCTCACTGTGGGTGCTGGGTATCTGCTCATGCTCAAGCAGTGTCCAAGAGGCACCTCAGCGTGGTGGCAAGAGCTGCTTTGGCTTGGAGCACGCTGATAGCAGCGCCACCAGAATCCAGTTCTGAGGCACCTTTATCTGACTGGCAGCTCAAGGTGTTTGGACATTTAAGAGAAATTAGTCTAAAGCCAGTGTGCACACTCAGCACTCCTATTAGGAGAGTGGCGACTAATACCTGTTTTTGTCCTGTGTTTTAAACCAGATGAATATTTTATTTCTGGAATAGCTTCCAGATGTTGCCTTTGCATCCTTATAACCCTCACACTCCTTAAAACTGCCCCAAAGTATTTCTTTTCAACTTGAAATAAATACAAAACATTTTAAAAGTCTTATTCAGTTGGCAAATACCTTTTTTGAAGATTTTATTTTCAGATGGATCTTTTGGTAGATTGTCCTTCTCTAGCAGTAAAATTAGGGGAAATAACTTTGCTCAAAATACCACCCATAACAACTATAACAATATAGTTGTTAAAAGTCACTACCACGCTAATTTCATACTTATCCAGACTTTATACTGGATAATATATGTTGAATCTTTCAGAAGATGAGCATTTTTCAATGCTGACACTAAAGCAAAGTGATCAGACTGCTTAGGACTCCTAGGATTTTAAATTTTCTCCTCCTTGAAGTCAAAAGGGAAAATAATTTAAGCATCAAAGTCGAATGCTGTGTCAAAAGACAAAGAAAATCCAGAATGATCCCAACAGAGAATTTTCTTTAAAAATGTTAAGGACATTCCTCAGATCTTCAGATCAAAAGAATGGTTTATTATTTAAGGAATCATCCATGCCTTAGCACCTAACAAAGATAAGTGACCAATTAGCACAAAATCCCAGCAGTTGCAAGTTGGGGCTGAAACAAAAATTTTAACTAGGAAAATGGGCTAACAGCCAAGTTCCATTCATAAGCAAATACCCAGCACAATGGTGTGATTCATGATCCTTCATTTACACAAGCCAGAGGTTGGCAAGGATAAAAAAAAATACTTACTGTTTGGAGCTAGTCAAACAAAGCAAAGGAAGAATAGAACAAACATCAAAAGACAAACGACTAAAAGAAAGACGGGCAAAGAAAAACAAGCAAGCAAAGAAAAAAAACCCAACCCGAGCAAAGCGGGGGAAGGAGCCTACCTTCTGTGAGCCAAGTCTCCTGGAACTGGCTCAGATCCTGGAAGAGCTCTGCAGGAGAAGGGAGAGGGCTGCTCAGCGCAGCACGAGGGGCGCCCGCCGGGATGCGCCCGCCCGACGGAGGGGGCCGATCCCAGCCCGGAGCCTTCTCCTCCTTCCCGCTCCCCCCTCCCTTCCCCCAACTCACCTTCCGACTCCTGCGCCGGCGCCAGCCCCGGGGCCGCGGGTCTCCTCCGCGCTCCCGGCTGCGCTCGACGGCCGGTGGCCGCGTGGCCCGGCGGCTGCGGCGGAAAGAGGGATGAGACCGGGAAGTCCCGCCCGGCGCGGGTCCGTCCGCGGCGCCCTTAGGCGCAGAGCCCGCTACTCACCTGCGGGAATGTGAACGGCACCTGCTGGTCCAGGTAGCCCTTCATGGTGCCGGCCGTGCGCTACCTCGCGGCGCGGAGCTGAGGGCACCTGCGGAAGGCACAGGCGGCGGCCGCCGGTGAGAGCGGCCGGGGCAGCCGCGCAGCGGCCGCCACCTGCGGAGGGAGCGGCCGCAGCGGGACAAGGCGCCGCGACCCCCTCGGGGCCGGCGATCGCGCCGTAGCTCCCGCAACTTGGGCCACGGGGCGGGACGGAGCCCCCCGCGCGCGCGCAGGGCGCTGCTGGCGCCCGCAGGCCCGGCCGAGCCCCCGCGCTCAGCGG
>JAUBOD010000167.1:425448-440605 GCA_032353885.1 Nothura maculosa
AGGCATGAGCCCTACGCCGGGCCTAGTGCTCAGCCCAGCACGGGGGCACCTGCGCTGTGCCGGTCTTGGCATGGGATGCGACACCTCCTTCCTGCTCGGTGCGCCCGCCGAGCCGCAAGGCCCGCGCCGAGCCACGGAGCCGGCGCCCATGTCTTTCCTCGTAAGTAGCGCGAGGGCCGGCGCGGCCTCGCGGAGCCGGGGGAGGCGGCGTCTTACGGCGGCGCTCGTTAAATACCCTTTAAATCCCGCGTTTCGCCAGGAAACCGCAAAGAACCAAATGCTTCATGTGCCTTATCTCTGTTATCAGTATCTGAGGGTTCTTTATTCCCACCTCTCGTGTGCCAGCAAAAAACCTGCGTATCCTCAGGGCATGAGGCTTCCTATAGGGCGCTATATGCGTCCATAGGGGTATGGGAAGCCTCGCGCCCCTTGTGCATCCATAGGGGTTGGGTTGATGGAGCCGAACCTGCCTCGCGGTCCTTTGGTCCCCTATGTGCCAGCGTTTAAGCAATAAGAGTAGTTCCCTTCTTATTTTCTGTGGGGAAAGGTGGGAAAATAACTGAACATCGGCTTGTCTCTTAAAGGAATAATGAATTTTGGGTGGATTTTGCTTTCTTTCAGCGGTGGGTGTCTGAAAAGTTCATTGTTGAGGGCTTGAGAGAATTTGAACTGTTTGGAGGTAAGTTTTTCTCATTCCGTGATATCGATAGAAATCTCATATCTTGGCCTTAAGTTCTGCTGTTTTGGTGTAAATCTTAAATGGGAAAGAGAAGAAATCCAGTTGTAGCACAAGGCTTCAAGCTTGCCAAGTAAATAATGTGAAAATGGCCAAGATACAGGAAGTTCCTGGGAAATCAAGGAAGTTCCTGGGAAATCAAGGTCAAGCTGATGCTAGTGCTAATTTCCGACAGTGTTTTGTGTTTCTATTGTATCCTCTTTTCTCCTATGCAAAAGAAAAACTTGAGTTCTAAACAGGTTAGCAGCTATTTCACAAGCAAAAACAGATTGGAAACCGTGAAATAACAAGAGAACAAATTAATTTCTATTCTGCTTTGTCTATAACTAGAAAACCTGTCCACTTGCATGCAGAATCCTTGCTCAGTGCTAAGGGAAGCCAGTGCTGAGCTCTGGAGGTTCTAGATGAAGTGGACAGGACATCACTAATTTATAAGGTTTAAATAGTTTCTTTCAGGTTTAAGTTAACTAGCTAGACAATTTCAAATGGTTTTAGATAATAATTCTCAGTGTATATTTGTTTCGGAGAACATACACAAAGTAGAACTGTTTGAATCTCCTTAATTCCCATAACTGGTACTGTATCAAATTTTTAGGATTGTAACCTTAACTGTAAACTTTATGTCTTTGTCCAAGAATGTATATTTGTTATCAAAAAGTATTTTGTGAGGTTATCGTGTTGATTTTCATCAGTATGTGCCAATTATATTGGGGTGTATGCGGATATCTGTTAAACTCACCATGGTGAACAATGAATTTCTTTACTCCAGAGCAGCCTCCGGGTGACTCTCGGAGAAAAGTAAGTGACTTTTGCAGGTTGTGGTGCTGTGGTTCATTGCATGGAGATTATTCCTTGTGGAAGTTTGATTTTCTTTTTACCTTAGTTCTATATTTCATCTGTATTTTTAGCTCTACAAGTGTGGAAATAGGTTTCACCCTGGAGTGGAGATTTTGGTGTGTGGCTTTCAAATTACTTGTGACAAGTCAAAGGCTTAAATTGAATCAAATCATTTCCAGTTTTAAGCTGGCCTTACCTCTAGTCTGGTTGCCCTCAGAGCCAGCTCTGTGTATCTGAGAGAGTTCTGCTTCTTCATGATGCAAAGGTCCTGTGAACATAGAAAATCTGTTGAGAAACACGCAGCCAAAATGGGGCAGCTGAGGACTTTTACCTCTGATGTTTCATATTCTGCAGGTCCTATTTACACATCAGTCATTTCACGATGTACTATGTTTATAAAATAACAACTTCTGGCATAACATATCTATCTAAATGATTTCCTGCCTCCCTACATCGTACGGAAACCCTTTGGTATGCAAGTATTGCACTGCTTTAAATTAATTATTACAAACTGGGGTTAAAAACAGCATTTGATTATAATGGTTTCAGCTCAAGCTGCCTCTAATTGATGTTGTGTCAGCATCTCTAATTCAATGGCACAAACTATGCTGAAAGTTTGACATTGTTTTGTTTTGCATAAAGTCCACTAAATTAACACTTTCTGTTAAACTGCTCAGCTTTGTGCAGAGCTGGATTGCACTGGGAACAAGTTGAGAGCAGCAGCTGTTTTGTCCAGGTATTCACTTGAGGTTTTGGGGATCTTCACAGCAGTCCTGCAGGCTCTATTCCTGCATCTATACAGAAGCTTAGTTTTTTTTTTCCACGGTCCTTATAGGAAAAGTTCACTAATTTTCTGGGGATTTTTTTGCTGCTTGTACTGAAAGTGTTTGGAGAAATGAGGAGGTAGAAGGCAGAGGGGAAGGCAGCAGAACAAAAGCAACATTCCTCCTAATTCATTTGGCAAATGCACTTCCTTGCTGGCATCACATAACTGATTTTCTTGTGGCATTTTAAAGAGCACTTATCCTTCAAAGATTAATTTCCTTCAAACAATTTCCAATTAAAAGCTGAAGAACGAGCCTGAAAGCTTGTTCATATTAATGAATGTCATTTCATAAAACGAGTCACGTGTGACTTCACTTTGCGGCTGTCGTTGCTCTTGACCATACACCAAAAGATGTCCTGGGTGAAACTGTTGAGGAGCTTCCTTTGCAGTATTTCATAAGTGACATTTCAATTTAACTTTTGTTTAAACTCTTGTAGAATGTTGATAAATTTCTGGTAGAGCTGCTTTTTTTTCTGTTACCTCTTAGTTACTGGTAGTTGCTAACATGAAGAGAGGTGAGTGATGTATTAGGAGACTTTTAAGAAGGAAACTAACTGTATTCTTGCTGTTGCAATCTACACCATAATAAGATTAAATTTATTTTTTTGCATCTGTTTTATTGGCTTATGCTAAATTTGGAGTAGACTTTTATCAAAGCACATAATCACTTGCATATTGCTCCGTGTTTCACCAGCTGTCATTGCTCCATAATGCTGCTTCCCAGAGCCTTCTGTTTCCATCTCCTTGGTGGTGCCTTTCTGCTTCAGAGGTTTCCATCTGCCTGTGTGGCTCTCCTGTCAATCTTGCTGGTGACAGGACTGCAAGAAACTGCTGAAAAACGTAATGAATGAGGAACATGGAGGGAGAATTGACGGGGTCTTTAAGAGAAGTCTGCAAATGCGAGTAGAAAGTTCCTACCTGTTCTTAGATGAGCATAAGCAGGAGTAATATGACTGGAATAAAGGATTTGAGAGTGCTGCTGTCTCGAGGATTATTCTGGAAAGAGGCTTGGTGGAGTTGCTGAGCTGGAATTGTCTGATCTAAAATAATACCATAGCAGTGTCACAAAACTCGGTTTTGCCTTTTCCCATTACCGAAAAATACATTTTTTTGACATAGGCAGAAAAAGGTAAAGGGTATGCAGCCCAAAGTCACCTGGAAAGCTGCAACACAGGAATCTGCACAATTAGCTTACTCCCAAGGTATTTTTAAGGGTAGTTGAAAGCCTTTGGTTCAGTCTCAGTTTTCCAAGAAAGTAATTTATACTGAATTCCTGTTTGTTCTGGTCTCAGCAGCCTAGGGTGAACATTAGAACCATGCTTTGTTTTTCAGCTGTCACTGTCTTGTTTCCATCCGAGTATCTACGGATTTACTGTCACTGTAGGAAAATGCCTAAGACTCTTTTTTCTGGCTCATTTATCCTGAGAAAGGGTCTGGCAAAGGGCATTTACAGTTGATGAGGAACGAAGTGGAAAAAAATGAGCTGGGGTTCCAAATGTCAGTGGGAATTAATGTGCTGGCAAGCTGAAATAACTAAAGCTCATCTTCGTCACCAACTGCATTTGGATCCTCATTAGGATGCCCCCCTGTGACTGTAGGAAGTTGAGGGAGTTGCAAGGTGTGTTGGAAGAACAGCAAGCACCATCTTCTGCAAACCCCTTATGTAGACATAACTAGAGTGCAGAGGAGCTGGTGGAGTTGGAGTGCTGCTCCCTTACGTGTTGCCGTGTCTCTTGCTTGCTTTTATTTTTATAAGCATTAGCGCTTTGCTTTTCATTTGGAGCTTCTCTTTCCATACGCATGTGATCTTGGGCTCAGTTGGTCCGTCACGTCCACCATGCAGCAAAGCAACTTCAGCTGTGTCGGTCTAACCACAGATGAGCAGCTGAAACACAGAAGCCGCGGCATCGGAAAGGAACGTTGACTTCCAAAGTGCAGAAAAAGTGCTAAAATAATCTTTCATTTGGTGGCAGTGCTAAAATAATCCTTCATTTGGTGGCTGTTGCTCAGACAAGAGGATGGTGACACAGAGGCTTGTAAATAACACTAGAAAAATGCTAGAGCAGCGCTCGTGCTCTCCTGCAGAATGATGATCGGCTTTGTCCAAATATTCCTAAGGAAACTCTGGAAACTCTGTAGTGCTAACCTCCATGTTACAGTGCCATGTTTAAAACACAGATGTCTGGATCTTCTGAACTGAGGCATCTCCTGGACTGCAGCTGATATTTAATCATTTAGAACCATTTTAACAGCAGATAAGTTCTCTCTCAAATTCAATACTGTGTTAGTATTTAGAGTGTGTGTGACAACGTATGGAGCAGGTGAGTTTTCTAGCGTGTGATCTTTTGTTTCTTGACCTATTTTCTTGTTTCTTCCCTAGACAAATGAGGCGAGCACCGAGTCGATAGCCCCTTCCCTTAAGAGGGACACCATGAGCAACTTCCTACCGGACAGCAGCTGCTATGAGTTACTCACCATCATAGGTAATGTTTCCAGTGAGGCAGAGAAGCAGGAATCTGCTTTTGAGAAGATAATTTCTGTGACTTCATTGACCTTTTCTTAACTGATGGATTATTTTCATTAGATGCCCCTTTCCCTTTGGCTCTGAAATCACTTTAAGATAAAGAAATACTGCTGATGCTTTGATAGCTTTTCTTTCAGGCAGAGGCTTTGAAGACTTGATGATTGTGAATCTGGCGAGGTATAAACCCACGGGGGAATATGTCACAGTCAGAAGAGTTAACCTGGAAGCCTGTACCAACGAGATGGTCACGTTCCTGCAGGTAACGCTGATCCACTAATACCGCAATATTCCTAACCTCTAGGAGAGGATAGACAGTAGAGCGGTGCTCATTAGTACCACATCTGTACTTCTGCACTTACAGAACTGATTCAGTTTTCTTTTTTCAGGGAGAACTTCATGTTTCCAAACTCTTCAACCACCCTAATATTGTGCCATACAAAGCAACTTTCATAGCTGACAATGAGCTATGGGTAGTGACATCTTTCATGGCCTATGGTAGGTGGAAAGGGAAAATACCTTTGAGCAGCACATGCTGTCAAATTCATTCTGTGTAAGAGGTCAAAATATGCCTTTTTTCCTCCCTAGTGAACAAGTGTTTTGTTTCTTTTTAGGTTCTGCAAAAGATTTAATCTGTACCCACTTTATGGATGGGATGAATGAACTGGCCATTGCGTATATCCTTCAAGGCGTGTTGAAAGCACTCGACTACATTCACCATATGGGCTACGTACATAGGTAAAAAAGAACAAGCAAGCAGATTGAAACTGTTGGGAAATGTCATTACTGATCTTATTAAACGTTGTGAAACAACTTTATCTGTGAACTCTGAAGACCAATATCTATTCAAAAGAAAAACACACCTGCAGCTCATGTTCAGAGCTCGTGTGCTAGTGGTCACTACGGAAAAGAATTTCACCTTACGTGTGCCTTAAATCCCTTGCAGTGTTCTTTTGAACTAGCAGCTTCCCTGGCACATGGAGGAATGTAACTGTTTTGAAGGAAGAGAACCTGATGGTTTTTATTTTTCCTTGAGGAGTGTGAAAGCCAGCCATATCCTGATCTCCGTGGATGGGAAGGTGTACCTCTCCGGACTGCGAAGCAATCTCAGTATGATCAACCACGGCCAGCGGCTCAAAGTTGTTCATGACTTCCCCAAATACAGCATCAAAGTCCTGCCTTGGCTGAGTCCCGAAGTCTTGCAGCAGGTCTGTACAACTCTGCTCTTATCACTTAGGTTTGCTCTTCTGCAGATCGTATCTAGGCATTGTCTGCCTCCCATCCAGTGCAAGGCCACAAGGCTAATCCATTTCATTCTTCTCTTTCCAGAATCTCCAGGGTTATGATGCAAAATCTGACATTTACAGCGTAGGGATAACAGCCTGTGAACTGGCAAATGGACACGTGCCGTTTAAAGACATGCCTTCGACTCAGGTTAAGGCTTCTTGCTCTCTTCCATCCTGGCTTGTGTAACTGCCTTGCTGCACTGGAATGTGAAGCCAAGAGAATGCTCTGTGTGCCCAAATTTGCTTCCCATTGCTGCTTTTTCCATTAAACTGCTGTACTTCCATATCCTGCCTTTGATGTCAAAATGGTAATGTTTAAATGCTGAGGATACCTGAGAAATCTTAACGTTAATTACTTTAAGAAAGGCAGAGACTTGGACTTCTCTTTGCGTCCCCACCCTGGTGTCCGGCCGTCAGTACAGTGCTTGCAGAGCCCAGCATGGCTCGCTCTGGAGACCTTAGCTTGGGTTCACTGCAGAATGGATTCAGCAGTGGGATATACTGGATAATGCGCTTCCCAAAGTTTTTCAGAACATTCAAGGTGAATGTCTTTTGGGTGATGGAAATAGTTGATCCAGCCTAGAGTGAGCTATATGATGTCTTCACATCCCATCCAGCCCTGTGGTCTGTGATTTTGGTAGCAGTCTGTATCCCTCAACATCTGGTCTGCGTGGCTCTGATGTTGCTATGTCGCTTCTCTTCCAGATGCTTTTGGAAAAGCTGAATGGAACTGTTCCATGCTTGCTTGATACCACAACAATTCCTGCTGATGAGCTGACTATGAAAACCTCCCGGTCAAGTGCTAACTACAGCATGGGTGAGAGCACAGCGATCAGCAATGTGAGAGCAGCCAACGGAGAGTCCACGCTGCATCCTTACCTTCGGACCTTCTCCACTTACTTCCATAACTTTGTAGAGCAGTGTCTGCAGAGGAACCCAGATTTCAGGTAAAGTCAGGCTGAAGCTGCCCTTTACAGACCTGCCATAAGCACCTTTCTAGAGCCTCTGCTCCCAGCAATGCTTGTTGGAAGGCTGTGTTTGTTTCCCCTCCAACACACCTCATAGCTGTGTGAGGATGGGCTTCATACGCTAAGAAAGGCAGGCCAGGTATTACTGTAAACCAAAAGCAGTGTTAACACTTTGAGGGATTTTCCATATTAGCCTGAAGAATTTCACAGTTTCTGTAAAATACCACACAAATGCAATGGAGGCAACAACGTTACTGGCTATTAGAGAGAGATATTCTATAGCTCAGAACAGAGGCAAGTTTCTCTTCCAATGCTGTTTTTGAACATCAGTTTAATAGTTTTCATTCCAAAATGTAGAACGCAGCACAAAACTAAGCAGGAGGCTGTGCAAGTGAGCCGGTCTGACAGCTCACTGCTCAAGGGCCTGGGTCCTGCCCTGCCTCTCGTTGGTTCTGTCAAACATGAGACACCCCATGAGTTACGAGACCACAAAGTTTTCTGTTGGGTTAGCAAGTTAAATCGGCTCAGAGGGCCTGAGTACTAGAGCCTGGTGCAGGGTTGGTGATGGGGAGGACGAGGCTGAGGTGGGGAAATGCCTGCAGAACTGCACCTTGGGCATCTTGAAAGCACAGGTTAGCTGTCTCCTTTCCTTGTGTGTGTACTTTATTCTTCTATCTCCCTTTTCCAGGCCAAGTGCAGGTGCTCTGCTTAATCATCCCTTTTTCAAGCAGGTAAGAAGTTCATATAATCTGTAAGTAAGGAACAGTCGCTTTTCTAGCGTTGTTGTCCATTGGGGCCATGGCAGGTGAGTGCTGCTGGCATGAGCGCTTGCCAAGACGTTTCTTGCTCCATGGAAAAGCAGTTGAGTTCTGTCCTTTCTGTGCAGATCAAGCGTCGGGCTTCTGAAGCACTCCCTGAACTTCTGCGCCCTGTCACGCCCATCACTAACTTTGAAGGAACACGGCCCCAGGATCCAAGTGGCATTTTTGGGTTGGTATCAAACCTGGAGCAGCTGGATGTGGATGACTGGGAATTCTAGGGGAAAAAAAACATGGAATATACCTGCTCCTGGAGAAGCTTTTTGGACATTGTAATTTATTGGTCCCAATCAAACAAGATGATGAATGTTACATATAGAAGAGTTTACAAGTCCTTGGGAAGAAACTTCAACTCTCTGTTTACTTGGGAGGTAGCCTGGAAACAATTGGAACAGACCCAAGCTGGAAACAGCCCAACTCCAAGGAATTCCAGTATTCCAGTTGGTGCAGTGCCCAAAGCCCCCCTTCCCGCAGCTGAGCACTGAGATCACTAGAAGGGGTTGAGCAAGGCTGCTTGTCTTGCAAGACTGATAGGAAGACATGAATAGTCTTTGTTCTTGTGTTTCCAAAAGTCACTGGCTTCCTGGTACCACCGTTGAAGGCTGCATGTCCCTACCCTCTTTCTGGTCTTTTTCAAGGGTGCCTTAGAGATACCAAGGGGAGAGAGGCAGCTGTTAGTTTTGGGCATTCTCCTAGAGCTCGTCAGATCACACCAGTGTTGTCCCGGTAGTGGCTGAGGTTGGGGAAGGAGAAGGAAAGATATTGTGGAATGTCATCGTGACTTTGGGATGGGAGGTTGAAGCACACCCAGTTCTGTAGTGGGCAGGTTCACTGCACTGCGCTGTGCTCTGCAGCGCTGGGTTCTTCCCTTGCAGTTCTAGACCTTTGGTGACTCTTCATACTTGAGGCTGAACACACTGAAATCCAGGTCAGACAGGGCATTCCAGCCTCCCCTCCTCACCAGAGGGAATAATTGCAGGCGATGCAGCAGCTTTTCCTCACCCACGGCTCCTGGCAAGTTCAGCATCCTGCTCCCTGGGCTCAGTTCACAGCAGGAAACACCCCCACATACCAGCTTGTTCTCAGTGACCTACCTTGGCAGAGAGGAAAAGCAGGCAGAGTTTTACACTAAATCCTCTTGCACTCAACTGCTTTTTGGACATTTTGTGCAGTTTTTTTCCTAAGTCGTGCTGTTTCACCTTTCCTGACCCAATGGCAGGCTGCAAGTCCTCTGCTTGCCTCTCCCTGGGTTTCCCTTGATTCCTGTTTGTGTGACGCTGCCCTGCTCCCGCAGCAGCTCTCCCTCATTCCAGAGTCTGTTTTTGGAAGTTTGTTGAAGGTGTTTGCAGTTTGCCCTTTCCAAGGACCATGGGTGCTGGAGATCTTCCTACTCTTTCAGGAAGCACTGAGAATCCAGTCCTGCATGTGGGGTTGAAGGGAGTAGTGGTGCTGGCAACAGGTCCTTCTTGTGTTTATAAACTGTACTTGAACCCAGATAAAGTTTGTTACTCTAGTTTTTTGCCAAACCGAATAAAATATTTCTGAAGTTTTTTTTTCTTCTAAGTCTGCTATTCCTACACAATGATGGAGTAGAGGACAGTGATAATACAGATGTTAAAGCCAGTTAGGCGAGCTTATTCTCCTCTGATTAAAAGGCTGCTCCTTGCACCTCAGCTGGCAAGGCTACACGACCTCAGAATATAATGAATATAAACAAAGGTAGTTGCTTTTATATTGTGTTGTCCACAGTTCTCCCTAAGTCCTTTTTTTTTGGCCTTACTTTGCTTTTCTCTAGGCTTTTGATTTAATCACTCTTGATTTAATTATAGCAAATACATCTTTATTTCCTAACTTTTTTAAAGTCTGTAAATTCTCAAAGTTTGCATCCCATCACAATCTACATCTCATTTTCCCACAAGCCTGGACAGGACCTGGCTCCCTATTCCTTGAAAGCAAAGACTTCCACTGAATCACAGCCCTGCTCTCGAGGCAAGGCAGGGTTGAGTGGGTGACGGGAGAGGACGGGTTCCTCACACTGGAGGGAGGACACCAGAGCAGCAGGATCCACTGAAAACCTGCTGGGCTTCACTCCTGAATCCTCTTACAAACAATGATGTTGGTAAAAAAATAGAAAGAAGGGAATACACTTGTTTAAGCTGTGTAAATAGCTGTGGAAGTGCAGGGTACTCTAATGAGTTAGTATTCTGATGTTGAAGAAAGAGCTTCATGCAAGCTCATGTTTTTTCTTCTATTCCCATGCTTTTAGCTCACAGCAGGCTTAAATATTACATGTTTAAATTACAGGCCAGAAATGACACCATTTCCTAAAGGCAGCTTTATGCTTCCACAGCTAACAGCTGGAAACCAGGGAAAGTCCAAAGCCAGGAGTGAAGGGCAGCACCTTGGTCAAGGGGCAGGGAAAAAGAGCTGTGAAGGGACTAATTGCTACAAGTCCTCATTGCTACTCCTACACTCGTGCAGAAAACTGCTTGGGTTCCAGTGGCAGCACAGGGCTGTACCCAGACACGACTCAAAGTCCGACTCACCCGCTCTGGTTCCTGCGTGGAGCAGCGACGAAGGGTCGAGTTTCGGGCAGGTCAGGCTTAGGAGCTGCTGTCTGTATAAACAAGCACTGGCCAGGGCTGCTAAGCCCAAGGCAACTGCTGCAAGCAGTGCTTTTTTTCCCCCTCCATTAAACTTTATTCATACAGATACAAAACAGGGTCCTTTGTTATGGATTATCTGCATGGTCTGCGTGGTCTGAATGATCTGACTCCTCTTCTGCCTTGTGTTTCTCCAGTTTTGCCATAAGCTCTGAAAAAACAGGAGGAACAGGCATGAAACTCCAGGTAGAGAGGGACATTCCACAAGCAAAGCAAGCTCTTCAGCATCTGTAAATTAATCTGTAGATCTCTTCCAAAACCAAAACAAGTACCTTTTGGTAGCTGCCAAAAGGCTCCGCTAGGATCTACCACTCAGTGAGCCCAGACTCAGTTACTGCAGTCGGTCTGTCAGTGCTTTACTGACTGGCCACGCAGAGTATCCAAGAACCTACTGCCTTCACTCCACTAGTAGGTGCCTCTATCCCCACTAAAAGGGAATTTAAGGTCTCCAGGCACTAGCTATTCTGCCTGCAGCAAGGCTGAACATCATGAGGTTGCAGACAGGAGGAGCTGGTGCTGTTTCTGCTCCAGATGCTCCGACTGGAAAGCTCCTCGGCAGGAGAGCATTACCTTTTGCTGGGTTGAAGACCCCATTGGTTTGCTTGTCACACACGTAGCAGCGCTGGGATTTGCGGTAGTGCTGGAGGGCACAGCTCTCACAGAAGTAGTGCCTACACCTGCAAGGACACCAGATACAAACCACCATGTCCAGGAGTGTAAGTGACCTAGGACTGACTAGCAATGAGTATCAGAGGCCAAGGCCTCACCTGCCAAAAAAATCAAACCAAGCAAGTTCCACCCACCGGCCTGTAACTATTGACTGTATTTGCCTTATATCCTGAGTGATCAATGGACTCAATCCACCAAGGATCTTTAGTTCGCAACCACTTACTTGGTGACCACAGGGTTCTTGAAGGAACTTCTGCAGATGAAGCATTTGAAGGGCATGTCTTCCTCATCACTGCTCACCTCGTAGTTTTCCTCATCTGCACAAGAGAAAGTTAACCACACTGGAGCAAAAGTAGAGGTTACCTGGCCTGAAAATGCACGGGACATGAAATATTAAACGTGCAGCGAAAATGAGTGGGATTGGATTTCTGCTGGAAATAGCAGAGCTCTGGCATCTGGGTGGCACAGATGTCAGTAGCACGTGTGGGACTTAGATATAATTAGGTCTAATGAGCCTTCATGGTTGTTGCTCATCTCACAAGAGAAAATTCTCTTCTGCTTCGCCTACTTTCTGCTATAAACAGATTTCCTTCAGCCCCTTCCTATTTTTCTTTAGATTTTCTTTCCCCTCAAAGTGGCTTCTGCCAAACTCTTTGGGTCCCAGTGACCAGAAAACACCTCCTTTCCCTCAGCTATGCAGGGGCTCCCAAGCCTTGGTCTGGACGCAGGAGATAGTCCAAACTTCTTGGCACCTCACAGCTCACGCGGGGACACAACGAGTGCTGTACTCCTTATAGAAGGGAAGAGCAAAGAATTCACCCTACTGGCAGTCAGTGGTTACTGGAAAACAGTAAATTTGCTCAGTATACTCAGCAGTTACTGGTCCCAACACAATCCCACAGCAGGGATTTCCATCACGTCGTGGGACACGGAGACCTTTCTTTCTACTATTAATTTATCAGAAGCCCACACAGTCTGAGGCGGCAAAAAGAGCCATTTCCTTCTCCCAGCATCCAAATAAATCCAGTTTGCTCTAGAACAGGAGTGTCAGACCTCGTAGCCTCCCCCAACGTTAGCGCAGGGCGAGGAGAGGGCTGGGCTCGTACCATTGACTCCGTATCGGCCTTCATCCAATTCCCGTTCGATCTGCCAGCCGTGTTTGTAGTCCGAGCGATCGTGGAGGAATTTGCAGCTGTCTGAGCAACAAAAAGAAAGAGTCTATTGCCTGGTTGTTAAGAGCACACCTCATGTAAGGGCAGCCCAAGCTTCAGCCAATACAAGGTGAAACTTAACTACTTTCCTAACATCTCAGCTGCAGGGCAGTGCCAAGCAATTCCCCTCTCCCAGCATTTTCGGGCCCCAAATGCCGTGCTCTGTATGCCACGGCAGCAGCTCCAGGAGTTACACGTGAGAAGAGAGCTACAAACTGCAGCAGAACAAGCCGCAGGAAAAGCCACCCCTTCCCTTCACTTGTAGGATGGCCTGTAGCACTGTGGCTCACTAGAAAAGCCAGCACAAATACCAAGGCCATATGTGAGAGAGCTTTGCAACAGCATCCCCAAGCAAGCCCATGCCCCACAAATCAGTAGCTGGGCATCTTGGTGCCACAAACATGGGACCACAGGCTGGACACTCATTCTTTCTGCATCACGTGGGGGAGCGCACAGCCACAGGCAGGATCCACTCACCTCCAAAGCCACAAAACCCAGTTTCCTTGTAGTCCTTGCAGATGTCGGGCTGGTAGTCCCAGCGCACCGTGGCCCGCAAGTGCTCCGGAGCCCGAATGGGACCTTTTCTGAAAGGGTGGGAGAAGGCTCAGGCCGGGCGCACGGCTGCATGGAGAAGGCCCCTGGGGGCCTGCTCAGAACCAGACACCAGACTCATTACACAGAAACAAAATGGTCATAACAGCAGAGTTCAAGCCCCAGTGAGAGGTGTCTTTGGCCTGAGCTCTTCTGTGGGTCCCACTTTTCCAAAGCTCATCCCGACCTACCTGACCATTCCTGAAGAGGCATTTCCCATCGATGTGTCCTTGGGTTTCACATACTTCTGGTAGTTGTTAATACCACGGTAAATTTTATCGTCCTCCTTCCCTCTCAGTTCCTAGAAAGGGGAAAGAAAGGTGACTAAGGATCAAGTGCCTCAGAAGAAGAGCAATATCACAGGGAAGCTTTCAATTCTCTGTCCGTCTGCTGTTTAAGCCCTGCCTTCCCTGCCCTCAAGGGGCCAGTAAAGCCAGAATCTTCCCCTATTTACATGGGAAACACTTTTTGCCTCTTAAATTTCCAGGGAGGAGATCTCATAAGGATGCCTTGAGACTTCTTGGTGCTCCCGAGATGAGAGATGGCAGAGGCCTCACTCCCCACTGCAGCTCCTCACTGCAGCCACAACAGGCACAGCTCTTGTTCCAGGCACTAAAGAGTCTGTAACTCACCTGCAGTCACAGACCTCCCTTAAACACAGACCCTCCGAAGTCCAACTGGCCCCATGAGCTAAACTGACTAGACCAATGGATTTGTTAAACCCCAGGGCTCCTTCTCATCACCTGCATCTTCCAAAGACATCCCTCATGCCCAGAAGTTCCACAACAGAGACTGGAATGCCTCTTGGTAAGAGGGAGACGGTCAGAACACACGCAGAGCATTGGCTGTTGCAGAGCAATGCTAACTGACCTCCTGGATCTTCTGGCTGCGCTCGAAGATGGCCTGGGCATCCTTCTCCTTCTCTGTGTCCAGCTCATACACTGCTGTGGCCCCCATGTCTTCTGGGCCAACAGGTTTCTAAAAAGTGAGAAATACATGTGAGAACAGTGAAGAGAAAACCCATAAAGGACAAAGAGCTCCCTGATTATTTGGAGGGTCATTCACAGAGCAAGAAGTATCCAAGCACTGGACACTGCCTCCTTAACACTCCACCATTCCCACCTTCTCATTCCTTCCACATTTGCACCTTCCTGTGAGACCAGAGGCCAGAATGATGAACTGGAAACTGAACTTGAAAGTCCAATATCTAATGCTGTGATATCACAAGACCATCCAGCCCACACCGAGGATGTCAGGGCTGGATTTTTAACCCAGCTGTGGGTTATTTAACCCAGCTGCGGGATTCAGTGAATGCAACGATCTTGTTTAGTTTCCTCTCACAGGCCTTGAATGGGTGGGCACCTATTCCCAGCCTTCAAGAGATCTTCAGCAGCCGCACAGGAACTAAAGCACAACTTAAAGCAGTCTCAATTGAAAGGCAAATCCAGCTTCTGTGCCAAAAGCTCCCAAGGCCTCAAACTCCCATCTGCTCCTGTACCCTTCTGTTACAGCAGGCAGCGCTGCCAGCAAGATGCCCTCCTTGGCAGCAAAACCAATTGCTTACGGAGGAAGGAGAAGGAGCACGCAGGTCTCCTGCGAGCTCCCCAGTCCAGGGGACCAGTGCATAGGAGGCCAGTCCTGTGCACTGTGGCAGACCCCAACTACTCCCTGCCCTGTCCTTACCGCCGACCTTGTCGACTTGTAGGTGACGCCGATCTCCTTGGCGGGATCGTCCTCGTCGCTGCTGCTGGGCGCGTACGTGGGCCGCTCCTTGGTGCTCCTGCGTGTCTGCGGGGCGTCGAGGGGCGGCCATGGGGCACCACAAGGGCCGGTGCCCCCCATGGCAGCGCCGCCGCCGCGCCCGGCCGCGGCTCCCTCACCTTCTGGATCATGGGGTTGGGCAGCTCGCGCCGCCGCTCCTTCCGCACCACCGAGCTGCCCTCCTCGCCGCTGCTCCCTGCGGGCAAGAGGCGGCTGCCAGCGGGGCCCGCAGCGCCGGGGCCGCCCGCACGCGGCCGGGACCCGCCTGCC